>CM077643.1:37090104-37550104 GCA_039707465.1 Rhabdophis nuchalis
CTGCTCCACTTTCTTTCAGCAATAGTAGAGTCAATTTGATTTCCATATATTCTATCTGGTGATGCCCACGCACAGAGGTACCATCTTGGTTGTTTGGCTGTTAACATTTCAATGCAGAAATTAAGTTAGTCTCCTGCTTTTTCCTAACTCGGACAATCCAACTATAATATTGCTTTTATTATTTAATGTAATAAACAATGTGATTTGAAAATGGAACAGAAAATGTTCCTATCCCAGTCCAGTTCATTTCACCAATGCCTAAGATGGATAATTTATTTTATTTATCATTTATTTTATATTTTTTACACTTTCTTGACTATTTTTAATAAATAAATCAAGGCAGTGAACCTACATAGTATTCCTTCCTCCTTTTTTTTCTTTCCAGTTCTTTCCAATTTGTACTTGTTTCATTTTCTCTTCCACTGTGTTAGTTTTTCCCTTGATGATGCTTCTTACATTCCATGTTCACGCTACAATTTTCCCTTTGCAGCTTTGACTTTTCTTTCCTTGTATTGTAACATCAGCTACTAGACGTCCAAAGACTTTAATCTAGCCACATTATAAACAGCATTAGCATTGTGAAAAATCCTCACCACTTCCTCCATAGCATGTTGAGTCCCATCCGACCTTAGGGGCACATCCTTCAGCACTCCCTTGTCAATCATTTTATATTTTCTATCCATGTGATTTCCTTGGTTTAAAAAAAAGGCAATTATTTAGCATAAAACATAGAGATTCTCAGAGTTGGAAAGGACTTTGGTGGTCTTCTAGTCCAACTCCCACTCTCGTAGGAGACCTTATCATTTCAGACAAATGGCTGTCCAGTCTCTTCTTAAAAACCTCCAGTGATGAAGCACCCCACAACTTCTGGAGGCAAGCTGTTCCCCTGGTTGATTGTTCTCACTGTTAGGAAATGTTCTGCTTAGGTCTAGGTTGCTTCTCTCCTTGATTAGTTTCCATCCATTGCTTCTTGTCCTGCCGTCTGGTGCTTTGGAAAATAGGTTGACTCCTTCTTCTTTGTGGCAACCCCTGAGATATTAAAACACTGCTATCATGTCACCCCCTAGTCTTTTTTTTAAACTAGACATACCCAGTTCCTGCAACCGTTCTTCATATGTTTTAGCTTTCAGCAGCCCCCTAATCTTCTTTGCTGCTCTTCTCTGCACTCTTTCCAGAGTCTCAACATTCTTTTTTATATCGTGGTGACCAGGTTGCTTTCTCTTGTGCAGGATGAATTGATGCCTTTGCCATTATTATTAAAAAGAGATCTGCCTCCAGCATCTTCTTCTATTGCTGCTGCCCAAGGTCTGTGCTTGCTTGCTTGCTTTAGCTGATGAGCTGGAATGACCTTTATGCCTCGGGTGACCCTGCAGGGTATATATACCCTTGGCATAAGCTCATCCTTCAATCATCCCTCCCAAGAAGCCTTCCCTGCCACAATGAGGCAACCTAGCAGAACTTGGAGGTGGGGTGGGTGGGTGGGTGGGTGGGTGGTGGAACGTCTGCAAAACAAAATACCGTGAACTGAGCCATAAACCTCTTCTTTTTAACAGTTTATTCACCATATATATTTTCACATTATTACATATATAAATGCTTCGTGAACAGTGCATTGCCTGTGTCAGTTTATTTTTATACAATAATACTTTTTTCACTCCTAATTTCTACCTCTACTGTCCAACCATTTATAAAACAAATCCCAAGTATTCAAAGATACTCTGAATCTTCTTTTGCTTTTACTATTAATGTCGGATAACGGATTAGCAAAAGAAAAAAAAAGAGTTAATAAAGAGAACAGGCATTCAGATTGTAAAGAAAGTCAAATATTTAGGGATCCAGCTGACAGCAAGATGTGTAACAATTAAGGAAGATAACTACTACAAGTTGTTGAAACTATTAATGTCAATCTATCCACTTCTGCACACGATCTAATTTTTTTTTTTTATTACGTCATCCTCTATGGGCGTTTTGTCATTTTTCCACTGCTGTGCAAATACAATTCTTGCTGCTCTCAAGACATGTACTATTAAATATAGAGTCCCTTTATCATACATTTCAGGTATTATGCCTATCAATAATATTTCTGTTTTATAATATATATGTTGTTTTAACATTTTGTCCATTCATTTTGGTCCAATATCTCTTGGCTTTTACACACATGATAGTAATAATAATGATAATAATAATAATCTTTATTGTCATTATAATAAAATTACAATGAAATTGGTTTGAGCGTTGTGCTAACATTTGCATCAGGTGGAATATAGACAGCAGTGATAACTATAACAGAAATCTCTCTAGGTAAATAACATGGCCGACAAATGACAGTTGAGAATTCCCCGTCTGCAGAACAGTGTGTATAAGCAACTCTGTTAGTACACCAGTTATTATGTGTGTAAATACACAGTCCTCCACCTTTGCTTTTACCGGAGTTGTTGTTTCTGTCAAAGCGGTGTGTGGTGCGGTTAGTTAGCTCCACAGACGCATCCGGTACAAGTGGATGAAGCCAGGTCTCTGTGATGATCATCACACAGCAGTCACGAATGAGTTTATTCGCTGCCATCCATAGCTCTAGTTCATCAGTTTTGTGGACAAAGGATCTAGAGTTGGTTAGGAAATGCTTGGTAATGGTGGTCTGTGAGGCTGCTTCCGTAATCGAACTAGCAAACCTGCTCTGCATCCCCGTTTCTGCTTCGGCTCTCTTCACTGCCTCCTAGGCCAAACAACGATCCATGGAGAGCCTGGAAGTCTTACTATGTCACTCGGTAAATTATGAGACTGCTGGAAGTCGCTGGTAATATCGAGTCGACTAGAAGATCCAATCTTTAATAATAATAACTCCCTGCGGGTAACTACTGCCTAACTACTGTGACACCAGGAGCTCAAAGCCGCAGCGCCTAAGCGCGCCGCCATCTTGAAAAGTACATCTCCAGTGTCTGCTTACATTTCCAACATTTGGGGGACATACCTTTAAACATCTTTGCTAGCCTTGCCGCCGGTAGTTGCCACCTATAGAACATTTTATATAAGCCATAAACTTCTACATTTCTAAAGGGGAGAAGAGAGGGAAGGAGAGGGAAAGAAGAAAGAGGCAAGGAGAGGAAAAATGAGGAGGGATAGGAAGGGGAGGAGAGAGGGTAGGAAGGGGAAGAGGAAAGGAAGAGTAGGGGAGAGGAAGGGGAAGAAGGAAACAGAGAGGTGAGGAGGAGAAGAAAGTAGAGAAGGGAGGGAGGGAGGAAAGGAAAGGAAAGTAGGGTGGAGATTCAGAAGAATAGTTTTTTTATTTTTCCCATTTCAAAAACATTCATTGATATACATTCTTATAAATGCTATTTAACATTTATCTATTCATCATTAATATCTATACACATTCTTACATATATACTGTATGATACTGTTTGGATCACTTTCTTGCCACTCCGTGTCTCCATCTTATTTTGCAACAGCCTTACTCCTACTTTCTCAAGCTCCCTTCTCTGCCTTCTTGTTTCCTCCTCTCATTTCTCCTCTCTTCTCCCTTTTCCCCCTCTCTTTCCTCTCTCTTTCTCTCTCTTCTTTCTTATCCTCTCTCCTACTCTTAATTCCCCACCCTTACTTTCTCTACTTTACCCTTTCTTCCTTTCCCTCCTCGTCTATCCACTTTCCGTTGTTGCCTTTGCTTATTTATTTTCTCTGATGGGTTCTGGGGGTGGCGTTTCAGCAATCCAAACTAAATATATATTTTTCCCTTAAAATAAATTTATATTGAACAATAATTCACATAAACATTGAACAAAGACTGAGGAGTTTAATGCCTCCTCCAATTTTAGTCTAATTCATCCCAAGCTGATAGATCTTATACACATCTTACAGTCGTTTTATAAATCCCTAATTCTCAATATTTCTCCTACACTTCTAATAATAGCAGAGTTTATATAGAGAAAAAGATTCAAAAACAATTACTGTAATAATTATTTCTATTAACTTAATCTTAACCACTACTCCCATTAGAAACCGACACTCTATTGCCCAGCCATAGGTACCAGAGATCCCAACTTTTATTAAAAAGCGATTCACTTTTCCCTTTAAGAATATATGCCATCCTGTCCGCTTCTGCACATCGTAGAATCTTATCCAGGACCTGTTGGTTCATTGGGATTTCCTTTGACTTCCAATATTGCGCGTATGTCATACGTGCCGCTGTTGTGATGTGTATTAATAAGTACCAAGCATCTTTAGGTACTTCTCTTGGCTTTATCCCTGACAGAAATATTTATTTATTTATTTATTTATTTTTCACATTTATAACCCGCTCCCATCTCACCACAAAGGGACTCGGGGCGGCGAACAAAGAATTACATCAATAAACATAAATACAGAGATATTAGGTGTCTGTGTTGTGACCATTTTAAAATCCCCATTTACAACTGGCGGTGCTGGGGTTACGCAAGGCCGGCTAGTTGGAAGAGGTGAGTCTTAAGACATTTGCGGAAGAGGCGGAGGTCAGGGATGGTACGGATTTCAGGGGGCAGGTCGTTCCAAAGGGCTGGTCCTGCTACAGAGAAGGCTCTCCCCCTGGGTGCCGCCAGTCGACATTGCCCGACCGACGGCACCCTGAGGAGGCCCTCTCTGTGGGAGCGTGTCGGTCCCAGGGATGTATGGGGCAGGAGGCGGTCTTGCATATAGCTAGGTCCCGAAATATAACTGGACTACTATCAAAATTGGTTGTCAGAAATCACCGGATTTGATTTTTAATTGGACCCAGAAAGTAGGGTGGAGATTAAACAAAATAGGTGCATGATATGGTAAGCAAAGCAATCCTGATCATATATTTTAATTTTCTATATGGAAAAAAATGAATGTTTAAAAGTGTTAAAATGTGGTAAGAATAATAACCAAGATAATGTATAGTTGTGAATGTGTGTATGAGACTAAAAATTTTTAAAAAACTTTTTTTTTTTAAAAAAAGCCTTTTAATTTCTCTGCCATAGTTATTTTTGAGCTCAAATCAGAGAAGGGAGATGTTTGTTCACACCAGTCTTTTATTCCCATCCATACCACATCTTTATCTCCTTTTAATCATTAAGAAAATAGAAGTCTACCAATCCAAGATTCTTCACACACTACAGGAAATGAAGCTGCTCAGTGGTTTTAATTCTAGAGTGAGCAGTCAGCTCCTGCAACGCTACAGATGGTTTAGCACAAACCAGTGGGGAAATTCAATTTTTTTTACTACCAGTTCTGTGGGCGGGGAGGGGAAGGATACTGCAAAATCCCCATTCCCACCCCACTCTGAGGCCAGTCAGAGGCGGCATTTGCCAGTTCTCTGAACTGCTCAAGATTTCCACTATTGGTTCTCCAGAACCTTCGGAATCTTCTGGCACAAACTGTGCTAAAATCTGAGAATGGGGTGGGTGGGTTGAGGGCGGAGTCTGAGGTCAGAATGCTTCAAGTGCCAGCAGAAATTCTGGTGGTGGGCCATTTTTTCCCCCGTGACAGCTGACTACCTCTTAAATATTTGTACTGTACTTTGAACGTTAAACGTGGCATGGTTTTGCTTCTGTTTGTTTCGAGCCATTTCATTTTGTGTTTTTAATTGGTCTGTTGATTCTTTTCCTAGAAACTGTATTCCAAATGTCTGAACGTTAAATGATCTCTTAACCCGCCGACTCTGTTAAAGCAAGCGGCTTAAAAACTATGCCACTTGATACCATGTTGACTACTACCCTGAGCTTGTCTTCTGAAATATTTCTAGAAGAGCAGAGCTCTATTAATGGTTGTTGTTGATGTTGATGATATAATCATGCCTTCTCTTTCCTGACAGCTGCCCAAGGCATCAGGACTGCAGTTCCCAAATCCCTTAGCCACGTATTATGGGACAGCATCATGGGCATTGCAGTCTTGAAGTTTCCAGTGGGGATGAGGCAAGGGAAAGCTGATTTACAAGTAGTACCAGAATTGCTTGTTTGGAGGCTGGACAATTAATACCCAAAAATATGGCTGCTAATTTTTTGCCTGCTAGTGGGCAATATTTGGACACAACATTCCTGGAAAGAACAATCCTAGAATAGATGGGTCCTGACCAGTTTTTACTTCAGTAAGTTTTCAACTTTTTTTTGTTCCAAAATAACTTAATTGGAAGGGATCTTGAAGGTCTTCTAGTCCAACCCTCTGCTCAAGCAGGAAACTATACCATTGATGGCTAGATTTTTGAGGCTCGGGTACTGAAAGCATGCATGCATGTATTTATATTTATATAATATAATTATAATCATGTATTCTAAGGCAGACATGCTACTGCGAGAGTCCCCGCTCTCGCAGGTCTGGCCCTCCTCGTTAACGAGGGCCCACCTTGACGAGGGATTTATTAATCCGGAGAGGTGGGCGAAGCGCGGCCTTAGGGGTTTTTTAGTTAGAAATTTGTTGTTTATTTTAGGGGGTACCAGGGAGGGGGGAGGGTGTAGACAGGTTGAGACGGGCCGAGCCAGCAGACCACGGAAGGAGGCGGATGGATCCTCTAAGAGGGGGGATACACAGGTCATTTCCATAGAGGGCCTACCCATCAAGAGGCTAGTGGGGAGAGGCAGATCCGATGGGAGACATATCCCATCCTCCCGGTTGGGGGCACAGAACCGTTGGCTGCAAACGGTGAAGTGCCACAACCCCCGCAGGCTAGGTGGTCAGGGAGTACAGAGCCAGGGCCTGCGGCTGATGTTTTGCAACGCCAGGTCCGTTGTCAACAAAGCCCCCCTCATCCATGACCTTGTGTCAGAGGGGGAGCCGGACCTGGCAGGAATTGCGGAGACCTGGTTGGGCCACGAGGGTGGACTTCCCCTCGTTGAAATGTGCCCACCAGGTTACCGCGCTTTTCATCAGCCCCGGGCCCTAGGCAGGGGTGGTGGGGTAGCGGTTATTGTAAAGGAAGGTCTTGAGCCGAGAGAGACCATTGTGCCACAGACCACCGGTTGTGAGTCCCTCTGCGTGAAGTGGGGCCTAGGGAGGCAGTTGGGCTTGCTGGTTGTATACCTGGCTCCCCGCTATGTAGCAGCAGCCCTGCCCGAGCTCCTGGAGGTGATCGCTACGGTGGCAGTTGAGACCCCCAGACTTTTAGTCATGGGGGACTTTAATCTGTCATCGGCGGGTGAATCATCCGCGGTAGCTCGGGAGTTCATGGCTTCCATGACGGCCATGGACCTGACCCAATTAATTCAAGGCCCCACCCACGAGGGTGGACATACACCGGATCTCATCTTTGTCTCTGGCCAATGGAAGAGTGATCTGGGTATAGGGGATATAGTCATCACGCCCTTGTCATGGTCAGACCACTCACTTCTCCGGCTCGACTTTCGGACCGCTACTCCCCTCCGCGGGGAGGCGGAACCTGAATCACCAATCTGGTTCCGCCCCAGGCGCCTGATGGACCCTGATGGGTTCCAGGCGGCGCTTGGGCCACTTCCTGGACCCCTGACCCGCGCCCCGATGGAGGACCTCGTGGCCGCATGGAATACTGCGACCACGGGAGCCTTGGATCGGGTCGCGCCCTTGCGGCCTCTCTTGCGGCGGCGAGCCACCCTGGCTCCTTGGTTCTCCGAGGAGCTAAGGGTGATGAAACGCCACAAGAGATGCCTAGAGAGAAGATGGAGGTCTACCCGATCTGAATCTGACCGGACACAGGTAAGAGCCCATTTACGGACTTACATTGTGGCGCTGAGAGTGGCCAAACGTCATCATTGTGCCACCCTCATAGCATCCGCAGAAAACCGCCCTGCCGCCCTGTTTAGGGTGACCTGCTCCCTCCTTCAACAGAGGGTGCGGGAAGCCCCGCTACAGGGTAGAGCAGAGGAATTTGTGACTTTTCTGCGGGAGAAAATCGCTCAGATACAGAACGAGTTAGCCCCCATTGATGGCCCAGTGGGATGCCACGAGACAGATCTTGTTTGGGAGGAGTTTGACTCCGTTACTTCCGAGGATATGGACAGGTTACGTGGGCGACTGCGAGCCACCACATGTTTATTGGACCCGTGTCCCTCCTGGCTTGTACTGGCATCCTGGGAGGTGACACGAGGCTGGCTCCAAGAGGTTGTCAACGCATCCTTAAGTGAGGGTTCCTTGCCTGCTTCCCTAAAAGAGGCTATGGTGTGGCCCCTCCTTAAGAAGCCCTCTTTGGATCCAGCTCTATTAACCAACTATCGTCCAGTCTCCAACCTTCCCTTTCTGGTGAAGGTTGTTGAGAGTGTGGTGGCACAACAGTTTCCCCGTCATCTGGAGGAAGTTGATTATCTAGACCCGCGCCAGTCCGGCTTTCGGCCCGGGCATAGCACCGAGACGGCATTGGTCGCGTTGGTCGATGATCTCTGGAGGGCCAGAGATGGGGGTTGTTCCTCCATCCTGGTCCTATTAGACCTCTCGGCGGCTTTTGATACCATCGACCATGGTATCCTATTGCATCGGCTGGGGGGGTTGGGGGTGGGAGGCACCGTTTTACGGTGGTTCTCCTCCTACCTCTCTGGCCGATCGCAATTTGTGTTGACAGGAGAGCAGAGGTCGACCCCGAGACCCCTCACATGTGGGGTGCCTCAGGGGTCGGTCCTCTCGCCTCTCCTGTTTAACACATATATGAAGCCGCTGGGTGAGATCATCCGTGGTTTTGGGGTAGAGTACCATCTCTACGCTGATGATACTCAGCTGTATATATCTACCCCAAACCACCCCAACGATGCCGTAGCGGTGATGTGCCAGTGCCTGGAAGCCGTACGGATCTGGATGGGAAGAAACGGACTCAGGCTCAACCCAACCAAGATCGAGTGGCTGTGGTTTCCGGCTGCCCGATTCAACCAGCTGATTCCCTCGCTGGCCATTGGGGGCGAACATCTTGCCCCAGTGGATGGAGCGCGCAACTTGGGTGTCCTCCTGGATGCCCGGCTGTCCATGGAAGACCAAGTGACAGCCGTGGCCAGGAGGGCGTTTTACCAGGTCCGCCTGGTTCGCCAGTTGCGCCCCCTATTGGATCGGGATGCCCTTCGCACAGTCACTCATGCTCTCGTGACATCCCAACTGGACTATTGTAACTCTCTCTACATGTGGCTCCCCTTGAGGTGCACCCGAAGACTTCAGCTGGTCCAGAATGCAGCCGCGCGAGCAATAATGGGTACCGCAAGGTATACCCATGTAACACCGCTCTTGCGCGAGCTGCACTGGCTACCTGTCGTCTTTCGGGTGCGCTTCAAGGTGCTAGTTCTCATCTTTAAAGCGCTCCATGGCTCGGGACCTAGCTATCTGCGGGATCGGATTCTGCCCCATACATCCTCCCGGCCGATTCGCTCCCACAGAGAGGGACTTCTCCGGGTGCCGTCCACTAGACTTTGTCAGCGGGCGACGCCCATGGGAAGGGCCTTCTCTGTGGGGGGCCCAGCCCTCTGGAACGACCTTCCCCCCGACATTAGAACAACTACGGACCTCCGCTCCTTCCGTCAGAAATTAAAAACTCACTTTTTCTGCTTGGCCGGCCTAGGTTAGTCTCTACCTCAGGGGTTAGGGAATGTTAATTTTAAAATGGGGATTTTAGTGCAGGGATAGTTAGATTTAATTTGTTTTTATTGTATTTATCTATGTATATATTTTATGTTGTTTTAATTTCTCCCTGTGCACCGCTCCGAGTCCCCTGGGGGAGAGGACGCGGTTATAGAAATAAATATTCTAAATTCTAAATGCCCACACCCTTAATTCAATCCCCCATGCATGTGTGCACTACCCCCCCCCCCCGCTGCCCTGTCTCCCGTGCATGCGTGCATGAGCCCCCTGCCCTTCTGAAACCTGAGGATGGCGAAAATGGCTTCCCCCGGCCCTCTGGAGGGCCTTCGAAGGCCAAAAATCAGCTGGCCGGCACACACATGCACGCTGCAGCTGACCTAGGGCAACTGCTCGTGTGCCTTCAGAGATGGCTCCGCGTGCCATGGATTCTCCATCACTGTCCTATACCATTTCAGACAAATGGTTGTCCAATCTCTTCTTTAAAACATTCAGTGTTGGAGCATTCACAATTTCTGGAGGCAAGCTGTTTCTCTGATTAATTGTTCTAACTCTCCAGAAGTTTCTTCTTAGTTCTGGGTTGCCTCTCTCCTTGATAGGTTTCCACCCACTGCTTCTTGTTCTACCCTCAGGTGCCTTGGAGAATAGTTTGACTCCCTCTTCTTTGTGGCAGCTCCTGAGATATTGGAACATTGCTATCATGTCTCCCCTAGTCCTTCTTTTCACTAGAGTGGACATCCAGTTTCTGCAACCGTTCTTCATAGACTTTGTATATTAAAAAATCATTTTTAAATATTATCTTATCAGCAAGAAAGTGGGGTTAAGGGAGATATGGTCAATGACGGACTTTCTTTCACTTGTTTTTTTTTTAACCTTGCCCTCTCTCCAGCTTGGTATTTCTCTCCCTATGCAGAGTATGAAAAAGCAGCAACTTCTGTGGAACGGATGGCATCTGGTCTGTTTCACAAAAACAGCATAAAGGACTGTGGGCAAAGACCTGAGTGTTTTTGCAATACATAATACAGAATATTGTGAGAGCCTGACTAAGCTTATGGAAAAGCTTGAGCTGATTAAGTAGTATTAGAGGCAGGAAATTAGGTGTTTGAACCCTGGAGAGCCTATGATATTAGGCAGACGGATATAGACCAAGAAAAAGCAAGCTGTAAAAATCCAGGAAGATTTTATTCTTATGACTAAAGCCAGAAATGTCTCAGTGGGCAGTAATTCTTGGAACCAAATGTACTGGGTCGCCTTTTTAATTTTTATTTTAATTCTTCCAGTTTTTATGCTGCCCGTCTCGCTAGCCAAAGCAATTCTGGGCGGCTTACAATATACTGAAAAACAGAGATATAAAACCAATAATAAATATAAACCAGGTTACAACTGCAGAAGATTACAATGCAAACTAAAAAAAAAACACAACAACCCATGGATTTAGAATGGAGCAGAGGTGGTGGGTACTCTGTCACTCTACCAATCAGATCCCTCTTCTTCATCGGGCTCCATGCCAACCTGCGTAGCTGAGATTAAGGCTCTTCCTGAAAGCCGGGAGGATGAGGGTGGATCTTGCCTCCAGCAAGAAGACATTGTAAAGGAGGGGGGGGGTGTCAGCAGAAAAGTCTCTTCTAAACCCGCTAGCCAAAATTCCTTGGCTGATGGGGTCTGCAGGTAGGCCCCTTCTGCCAGAACAAGTGGGGTGGGCCAGCTCCCTTGGGATAAAATAGTTCCTCAGATATCCTGAGCATGAAAGTAAGAGCTCTCTCCTGTCATGCCTTCCAACATCTGGAATCAACGACATGTTTCTTATTCACTTGGTTATAAGGCCATCTTATTTTCTCTGTGGTCCTCTGCTTATACACCGTCATGATTTTTGCCATCTGACGCAAGCTTTTAATTTTTTAATAATGGAGAATATTTGTAACTCAGGGTTGAAATGAGGGGTCCTTGGTGATCTCTGAGCTTGCTTGTGTTCTTGCAGGCGTTTCATTACCCAAATGAAACATCTGCAAGGAAATAAGGAAGCTCAGACAGCACCAAGGACCCCTCATTTTAATTTTCCCGCTAAGGGAACATCTACGGCACGTGATTCCTTCAAACAAAACTCTTTCTTTTGGTAAGATAGACTGCTTTCCAGATAAGTGCCTTCAAACACACAGGTTGCAATAGCAGCTAAATTCAGAACATGGCTGCACAAGAAAACCTTGGGTTTTCTTCCTGCTTTCTGGGTGGGGAGTTGAAGGTTGACTTTTGGGACAACTAAAACTCCCCACAATTGTCATTATGGGCTTTCGCCCAAGTAGGCCTCATTTCTCCTACAGCTTGCCAAAATTTTAAGCAGCTGGAAAAAGTAAGGTAAAGGTAAAGGTTCCCCTCGCACATATGTGCTAGTCATTTCCGACTCTAGGGGGCAGTGCTCATCTCCATTTCAAAGCTGAAGAGCCAGCACTGTCCTAAGACGTCGCCGTGGTCATGTGGATGGCATGGCTAAATGCCAAAGGCACGCGGAACACTGTTACCTTCCCACCAAAGGTGGTTCCTATTTTTCTACTTGCATTTTTTTCATGCTTTCGAACTGCAGAAGCTGGGACAAGTAACGGGAGCTCACTCCGTTACGCGACGCTAGGGGTTCGAACTGCCGAACTACTGACCTTTCTGATCAACAAGTTCAGCGTCTTAACCACTCAGCCACTGCATCCCCTCTTGGAAAGGTAGATTGGCTTAAAATATAGAGGTACCAAGGAGAATGGAGGACGGGCCAAGTTCACATGCAGTGTGGTGAAGGGGCAGAAGAAATCTCCCACAATCTGAGCTCTGCAAAGAAGGAATCTAATAACAGAACATAGATATGCAACAGCTGCCAAAAAAGCCAACATAGTTCTAGGCTGCATAAACTGAGGGATAGAATCAAGATCATGTGAAGTGTTAATACCACTTTATAAGGCCTTGGTAAGGCCACACTTGGAATACAGCATTCAGTTTTGGTCACCACGATGTAGAAAAGATGCGGAGACTCTAGAAAGAGTGCAAAGAAGACCAACAAAGATGATTAGGGGACTGGAGGCTAAAACATATGAAGAACGGTTGCAGGAACTGGGTATGTCTAATTTAATGAAAAGAAGGACCAGGGGAGACATGATAGCAGTGTTCCAATATCTCAGGGACTGCCATAAAGAAGAGGGAGTCAAACTATTCTCCAAAGCACCCGAGGGTAGGAGAAGAAGCAATGGGTGGAAACTAATCAAGGAGAGAAGCAACTTAGAACTGAGAAGAAATTTCCTGACAGTTAGTACAATTAATCAGTGGAACAGCTTCCCTCCAGAAGTTGTGAATGCCCCAACACTGGAAGTCTTTAAGAAGATGTTGGATAGCCACTTGTCTGAAATGGTATAAGGTTTCCTGCCTAGGCAGGGGGTTGGACTAGAAGACCTCCAAGGTCCCTTCCAACTCTGCTATTGTATTGTATTGTATATGGTAGAGCTCCCAGAAGCAATTCGTAGGAAACTCCCCTACTGAGGACCGAGGACTCTAGAGCAGTGTTTTATCTCCAAAGGGATCAGATTCAGAAGGAGAGAAATTACAGCTTACTGGCTCTTCTGAGTCCCAGGAAAAGGACCTAAACAACAGGAAGTAATGTGGAGTCTTTCTTCTTCCTGTGAAGGAAACAAAAACCCATGATTGCCTGGCTGAGGAAGGTAGGATTCCAGGGTTACAAAAACAGGTATGTTTTATTTAGCCAGGTGGCAGGCCAATTAAGGAGAAAGCTTTGGAAAAAGCCAGCGGGGAGAAAAAATAGCTTTCCAGGCAACCCTGATGACTTTATTCAGAAGTGTTTTGTTGTCTAGAATTCTATTTTGACAATGTTTCTTTGATAAGACTTATAAATGTCATTTTAGTTACAATTACATTGGCTACTGGATGGAAGAGAGAGTGGAAACCTGCTAATGGATTGGCAGTCTCCCTATAAATATTAGGATTATAGGACTACCGTATTTTTCGGAGTATAATTCGCACCCTTTTCCCTCAAAAAAGAGGGTGAAATTCTGGGTGTGTCTTATACACTGAATACAGCACTTTTGGCCTCCCGAAACCCCGCCCCATTTGCAAAATTGTCCATGCATCACCTTTAGAAGGCTTCCAGAATGCTCCTGGGCACTGGGGAGGGCAGAAATAAGGGGAAAATGGGCTGTTTTTTGCTTGTTTGTGCCCCCCCCCCCCGGAGCACATTACAAGCTGCCTAAAGGCTATGCATGCCCTTTTTTGGACAAAAAATGGGCCCGTTTTCACAGAAATTGGGCCATTTTATGCTTGTTTTTTGGGCCCCCACCCCCCAGGAGCACTCTACGAGGCTATTCATGCCATTTTTTTTGAAGAAAAATGGGCCATTTTGGGAGGTCTGCAGAGTGAAAAAACTTTTTTTTTAAATTGCCTCTTCAAAATCTTGGTGCGTCTTATACTCTGAAAAATACGGTATTCCAAATACAGATGGATGTAGTATTATCCTTCCCATCTTTTCTACTACTTTCTCCTATTGGTATCTTATGATTGCATTACTTGTTTGTAGGTACATTGAGAACTTATGTACCAGAGACCAATTCCTTGTGTGTCCAATCACACTTGGCCAATAACATATTTCTATTCTATTCTAAATGTATGTCTGAGTACTCACTGTATACTCATGATAGATGAGGGCAGGGGTTATATTGAGCCGTGGTGGCACAGTGGTTAGAGTGCAGTATTGCAGGCTGTTTCTGCTGACTGCCGGCTGCCTGCAATTTGGAAGATCAAATGTCAACGGGCTCAAGGTTGACTCAGCCTTCCATCCTTCCAAGGTCAGTAAAATGAGAACCCAGATTGTTGGGGAAAATATGTTGACTGTAAACCACTCAGAAAGGGCTGTAAAGCACTGTGAAGCAGTATATAAGTGCTATTATGACATTCTTCTCTTTCTTTTTCTTTTTCTTTTGTTCAGTCAAGGAACTACCAACTCAGTAAACCAGAGCCTAATCAAGGAACACCAAAAAACATTCCTCTGTCCTGGGGGAAGATTCAGGGGGGGCAGGGGGGGCCACGGTCCCGCCCGCTGGGGGCCAGGAAGGAGAAAAAGAAGATACAATTGCCAAGAGACTTAGATCAAAAAAATAACTTTGCTTTTTTTATTAACATAGTATAACCTTTTTATCTGGATGTTTGTACACGACTGCCAGCATAGAATTGAGAATTTAGGATGTATGCACTTATTTTCACCTCGTAGTATTTTTGAAAAATGTTTTTTTAATGTTTTATTATGAAGCCCTGGAAGGGCCAATGATCCCGACGCGAAAGTTCTCAAAATGTTTCTGTATCCCTTACCCTATCCTTTTGGAAAATTGTAAAAACCAATAAAACTTTTTCAATATAAAAGGAACACCAAAAACATTCCCACCAACACTTTGACAGGTCAAGCCACTTGAATATAAACACAGATCGAACCCCACTCCCTTCTAGCACTGATGATATTATCTAGTTGGGTAATGAAAGGTCTCTAAAAAAACAACCAAGTTCAGAGACCATTCCCCAGTGCTTTTCTTCTTTGAAGTATTTGGCTTTATGCATATTTGCAAAGGAGAGCTTTGAGAGAAAAAGTTCCTTTTTCTAACATAGTTCCTGCCATCTGCTATTTTATAATTGCCTTTACTAACGTTGCTAGGACTATACAGGCTGTACTGTTGTAGCTCATCGACTTTCAAAAAAAAATGTTTAGGAAACACCTGTCTTATGCCAAACCAGATTAATTATCTATCCCACCAACCAACCAACCCAGCCCTAATTCTTTTGACTGGCAATGTTTTTGCACAGTAGTGAGTACAGGAAAGAAAGCCTTTTCCTGCCATCCATTTCCCCATTTTCTTTTATTTAATTTAATGTTTAAACATTTAAAAAGAAGATTAAAAGCCTATCTGAACTAATATACAGTAAAAAAGAAAGAAAGAGAAAATTGAATGTCCAAGAGGACAGAAGTAAAATAAACATAGAAAAGAAAGGGGGGGGGGGAAGATGTAAAGAAATTGATTTTCACCAGACGTAGGTACAATTATAGGGATGTGGTGGCTCAGTGACTAAGACTCTGAGGTTGTCGATCAGAAAGGTGGGCAGTTTGGCGGTTTGAATCCCTAGCGCCGCGTAATGGAGTGAGCTCCCATTATTTGTTCCGCCAACCTTACTGTTCGAAGGCACGTAAAAATGCAAGTAGAAAAATAGGAACCACCTTTGGTGGGAGGGTAATAGCATTTCGTGTGCCTTCACCGTTTAGTCATTCCGGCCACATGACCACGGAGACGTCTTAGGACAGCTCTGGCTCTTCGGCTTTGAAACGGAGATGAGCACCGCCCCCTAGAGTGGGGAACGACAAGCACGTATGTACGAGGGGAGCCTTTACCTTTACCTTAGGTACAATTATAAATTCACCTCTCATACTGCGGTTTGAACATAATTCTCTTCTTTCTATAATCTACCTGTTTCCTCATTTTCTTAGTTATAGATGTCAAGGACTATGATAGATGTGGGACTATTTGCTTACATCGCAGGTGCTCTGTTGCTGTGTCAACTATCTTTCCTTTTGGCCAAATCACCATCTGACTTGCACCTACCCAGGGGACTGAAATATACACAGAATAAGTGAAGGAAATGGGTTTTTTTTTCCTTTCAGGACAGGATGTGCAGAACTTGGATACGAAGTAATTCTTAAAGAGAGGCTATTTTTAACTGGGTGTCTAGTCTGCCTGCTGCGCCTTTCACATTTTGGGATAAAGGCAAGTTCTCCCACACTGTAAGCCTGAATGTAAAAACAGTACACAGCCCAGCCAAGCCCAAGGACAACTGGCTATGTGTTTACCAGTTGGGTCCTTCCTGCTCTGTCTGGCCCAGGCTCCTTGTTTATCTCAGGCAGGAGAATTGGAGGCTCTCCAGATCTACCCTTTAGGAATCGATGGTGCAGTAGAAAATCAACAAGTCAGCTCCAGCAAGCAGATATTCTTGCTCAGCTCTGCCTCCCCCACCACAACCTGGCACATTCTGTTCTCAGGCATGGCCCACACAGAGCACATCCGCCAATCTTAAGGCTTTGCGGTTGGATCGGCTCTTTAATCTTCCCCCAATTCTATTTTCTGCCTGTACCCCAGGCCTTCTGCAAAATTCTTCCCTTATTATGAAGGAATGGGGTGGTGACAGTGCAAGACCGTAACGTGAAGTGTAAGAGCTGAAAATGGTAAAGAATAAATGAATATTATTTATTAAATAAACCAGTGAATGAATGAATGAATGAATGAATGAATGAATGAATGAATGAATGAACGAACGAACGAACGAACGAACGAACGAACGAATGAATGAATGAATGTTATGGGAAACCACCAGAAGGGATGGATGTGATAACTCTGAATGGAGGTAGTTTGATTTATTGAAATAGGTCAGTGATGGCAAACCTTTTTGTACATGCATGCCAAAATTGTGTGTGCATGTGCGTGTGTGCTCACACCCACAATACAATGTGCCTCTCCCACCTGCACATGTGAGCATGGGGAGTTTTCGCCCTTTCCTGAAGCCTGGGGAGGGCGAAGATGGCCTCCCCTAGCCTCCCCCAGAGGCCTTCTGGAAGTCGAAAACAGATTGTTTCCGAACTTCCAGTTGGTCCATTGGGCCTGTTTTGCACCCTCCCCAGGTGAAGATGGCCTCTCCCGACTCTCCAGAAGGCCAAAAACCAGCTGCCCAGTGTGTGCATGCGCACTGGAGCTTACGGCTTGCGTGCCGTCAGATATGGTTCGCGTGCCACCTGTGCCATAGGTTTGCCCTCATGGAATAGGTTAATGAAGACATACAGAAAAGTGAAGCTCTTGATTTAATTACGAATACAGAATAATAGAGTTAGCAGGGACTTTCAGGGTTTTCTAGTCCAACCCCCTGCTCAAGCATAAACTATTTCAGACAAGTGGCTGCCCAGTCTCCTTTTAAAAGCCTCCAGTGTTGCAGTACTCACAATTCCTGAAGGCAAACTGTTCCACTGTTAATTGTTCTCACTGTTAGGAAGTTTCTCCTTAGTTGTAGGCTGTTTCTCTCCTTGATTATTTTCCATCCATTGTTTCTTGCCTCTTGTGCTTTGGAAAATAGGTTGATCCCCTCTTCTGTGTGGCAGCCCCTCAAATATTGGAACACTGTTATCATGTCATCCCTAGTCCTTCTTTTCTCTAGATTAGCCATACTCAATTCTTGCAACTGTTCTTCATATGCTTTATTCTCCAGGCCCTTAATCGTTTTAGTTGCTCTTCTCTGCACTCTTTCCAAAGTCTCAATGTCTTTTTTATAATGAGGTGACCAAAACTGGAGGCAGTATTCCAGATGTGGTCTGGATAGTCAGATGCATATCAAATGGATATGTGGATGCATATGAAAGTAGGAATCTGAGGGTTAATAATAAAGTTTGCTATTATCTATGGAGTGTAACAGCAGAAGAGTCAGAGATGAGTTTTAGGAAAAACTGTGCAAGATTGTGAATGAATGTGATCCAGGAGAAACATTCCATTCCATACCCAGTTGGATCTGGACAAATTCCATTCCTATCAACAGCCACATTTTGAATGTAGTGTGCTAGGTTTTATCCATGGCAACCATTGTGCCAGGGGAACATTACCGTATTTGAAATCTGGAGCAGTTAAAGACTGCTTTAAGCTGCCTCAGCTGCAGATGTGATGAAAGCAACTGGACTTTCTGGTTGTTTTTTTTCTTTGAAGACCTTTTGCTTCTCATCCAAGAAGCTTCTTCAGCTGAAACCTCTTCAAAGAAAAAACCAGAAACTCCAGTTACCTCTTGAAAAAGCACCTTTGGGACAACCATGACCTGGATGACTGAGAATCTCTGCAGACATTTGGACACAGTATTAAATAGCAATTACTAGTCATGTTCATGTCATGGTTAAGAGGGATGAGATAATAGAATGAATGAGAACTGAGTTGCAAAACAAATATATGAAGAATGCACTGAGTGAAAGGGAAACGTCAAGGAAAGTTGGATTTGAATGGACAAGGTCTTCAAAAAGAAGTTAAGCGGTTTAAAAAACAAAAGGCAGCTTGTGAAATGGTGTGTGGACATGGTGGAAATAAAGATTATTTGCAATGGATGAATAGTCTTGAAGTGTTAATACCACTTTATCGAAGTGTTAATACCACTTTATAAGGCCTTAGTAAGGCCACACTTGGAATACGGCATACAGTTTTGGTCGTCACGATGTAGAAAAGATGTGGAGACTCTAGAAAGAGTGCAAAGAAGAGCAACAAAGATGATTAGGGGACAGGAGACTAAAACATATGAGGAATGGTTGCAGGAACTGGGTATGTCTAGTTTAATGAAAAGAAGGATTAGGGGAGACATGATAGGAGTGTTCCAATATCTCAGGGGTTGCCACAAAGAAGAGGGAGTCAAACTATTCTCCAAAGCACCTGAGGGCAGAACAAGAAGCAATGAGTGGAAACTAATCAAGGAGAGAAGCAACTTAGAACTGAGGAGAAATTTCCTGACAGTTAGAACAATTAATCAGTGGAACAGCTTGCCTCCAGAAGTTGTGAATACCCCAACACTGGAAGTCTTTAAGAAGATGTTGGATAGCCATTTGTCTGAAATGGTATAGGGCTTCCTGCCTAGGCAGGGAGTTGGACTAGATGACCTCCAAGGTCCCTTCCAACTCTGCTATTGTATTGTATTGTCTTGGTGTAAACCAGGGGTAGTCAACCTTTTTATACCTACCGCCCACTTTTGTATCTCTGTTAGTAGTAAAAATTTCCAACCACCCACCGGTTGGTTCCACAGTAATGGTGATTTATAAAGTAGGGAAATCAATTAAATTAAAAAAAGGAAAGTGCTTCAGTATTGGACAAAACCTCTACTGCCCACCATGAAAGCTGGAACGCCCACTAGTGGGCGGTAGAGACCAGGTTGACTACCACTGGTATAAACCATCCAGAATCACTTGTCAGTGAGATCAGCATATAAATGAAATAAACAAATAAACATATCTCTGCCCCAAGCTGTATTTCCTTTTCTTTCTCTTCTCTTGTGCATTTATTCCCTTTGGCTCCTTTTCTGTATTTTGCAGAATGGAATGAAAACAAAAATAAGGATAAGAATATTCTTTATTGGCCAAGTGTGATTGGACACACAAGGAATTTGTCTTTGGTGCATAAGCTCTCAGTGTGCATACAAAAACAATGCCATATATCATAATTTATACAAATAAATCATAAGATACAATCAATGAAGTGATTAATCATAGGATATCATGAAATGACGCCTTTCCCGAAAAAGAATAGCATAAAGAATATATATTATGAGTTATGATGGCTGGAAGATACATCCTAGGGCCATGATGGCGAACCTATGGCACACGTGCCAGAAGTGGCATGCAGAGCCATCTCTCCAAGCATGCGAGCTGTTGCCCGTTGCCCTTCCGGGTTCCGTTGTGCTGGCCAGCTGGTCTTCTCACATGCCAGAAACCAGAAGGGCCGCCTGGTGCACATGTGTATGGTGGGCAATGGCTCTTCTGGTTTCTGGCACAAGCATGCGCACCGGTCCGCTGTTTTTTGTGCGTGCGTGCATGCCAGAAACTAGAAGACCAGGGGAACTGGAACAGCAACCACCTGGTGCACATACGTGTGTAGGGAAGATGATCTTCCGGTTTCTGGCATGTGCGCATGCTCTCCCATTTTGGCACAAGGTGCCAAAAAGTTTCGCCGACATTGTCCTAGGGCTGGAAAAATTCCAGGCAATCTCCAGATATAAGCAATGAGGTGTGGAAAACTTTGTGAATACAGGCCCAGGTCTGGTAGTTCTATATGATCCATTTGCAAATCCTGCTAAATGGATGTGCTTTTCCCACTTTCACTGTAAGCTACTTAGGGTAGAGGTAAGACCAGTGGTGGATTCCTACTGGTTCAGACCAGTTCGGCCGAACCGGTAGTATTTTGGCGGCCTGGGTTGCTGGACCCAGGCGAACTGGTTCCACCAGGAGTGCCTGCTGGAACCCACCCCTGGGTAAGACAATGTAATGTAATGTAATGTAATGTAATGTAATGTAATGGGTAAGAGCAATGGTCTGAATTTCTGTGCTGAACGTGGCACAGCTAACCCTCGGCTTAAGACCGCCATTTTGCCCACTATTTCTGTTGCTAAGCCAAACATTTGTTAAGTGAATTTTATCCCACTTTGCAACCTACCTTGCCACCATTGTTAAGCGAGTCCCTGCTGTTGCTAAAGTAGTAACGCCCTTGTTAAGTGAATTGGACTTCCGTATTGACTTAGCTTGTCAGAAGGTCACAAACACAACCCTGGGACACGGCAGCTGTCATAAATACAAGTCAGTTGCCGTGTGTCTGAATTTGGATCATATGACGGGTGCCACAATGATCATAAGTGTGAAAAATGATCAGTCACTTTTTCAGTGCCGGCGTGACTTTGAATGGTCACTAAAGGAACCGTTGTAAGTGGAGGACTACCTATATTCTTCCTGTTCCTCTGCACAAAGTCAGCAGTTTTGCAAATGAAGCGGTTATCAACCAATAACTATAGCCAATGCAACCGCGAGTCCTTGCATGCTCTGTCCTTGAAAATAAAATCGATTTCCCAAAGGCTGCCAAAGCTTTTCCCAGGACTCTGGCACAGCGGAAAGGAAACTACAGAATGAACAACAAGAAGCTAAAAAGAAGGCACAGAAACAGGGAGTTGTGTTTACAGTTTATTTTTAAACAGGTGGGTTCAAAAGTATTCTCTTGTCAAGACCCAAGAACTATAAATACGCATCTTTAATGGGCCCTGGGGGTGGATGTAATCCAATCCATACATGTTTCTGCCACAACCCAGTTCATTTGGGCTGTGATACTGAGTAAGCAGAGACCGAGTTACCCTTACGGTGGCTCAGATTGAAACTGACAGCGCTGCTGAATGGGGAATCGAAGGTGACGACATGATGCTGTCTGGCCACACGATTGCCTTCGGCCTGGCAGTTGGAAGCTGCTTGGATGAGGCCGACAGGCTGAAAATGTCCTCTTTTTTTGGTTGAGTTTCATAATGCTCACAAGATATTGGTTTTTTTTGATCCAGCTTGAACCGTGGATGAAGGCAGCCTATTAAGGGAGGTGCGGCAACAGTCGTAAGTGTGAAAAAGGGTCATAAGTAATTTTTTTCAGTGTTGTTGTGACCACTAAGTCTTCAAGGAAAAACAAAATCCAGCTGCCTTTTGTAAAACCATCTTTGAGACAACCGTGACTGGGATGACCGAGAATCTCCATAGACATTTACAACGAATGGATAAGATAGAGGTCAGCAATCTTAAACACTCAAAGAGCCATAAAAGTCCTAAACGGAAGCCCTCTATTCAATTCTGAAGCCAACCGGAAGTCCAGTTCCCCTACCATAGAGTCTCCTCCTACTGCGGCATCCTTTTTCCTTTGCTGACCTGAAGTCCGGTTCCCCCACCATAGAGTCTCCTCCTAGCACAGCATCCTTTTTCTTCTACCTGTCCTAACCAAAAAGTCCTATCAATTGTGGAGCCAACCGGTGACAGGGAGCTGCAGCAGAGAGATGAAAGAGCCACATGCGGCTCCAGAGCCGCAAGTTGCTGACCCCTCAGCTAAGAGAACTAGGTATGCTCGCCTCTTCCGTCGAGCACTTAAAACACACTTCTTCCATGCAGCCGGCCTGACATAGCTATGTATATTATTGAATTTTTAGCTGGGTTTTTAAATTAAGTTTTAGCACGGGCCAAATTCATTTAATTTAATTTTAAACGTATTGATGTTTGTATATTTATATATTTATTTTTTTATTCCTGTGCACCGCCCTGAGTCCCATTTGGGAGAGTGGGCGGTATAAAAGTACGAATAAATAAACAAACAAACAAACAAACAAACAAATAAATAAATAAATAAATGTTTAGTCTGAGAAAGAGAAGGCTTAGTAGGGGACATGATAGGCGTCTTCTAACACTTGAAGAGCTGTGACAGGGAAGAAGGAGTCAATGTATTCTCCAAACCACCTGTGGGTAGGACAAGAAGCAATGGATAGAAGCTCGCCAGAGGGAGATCCAATCAGGAGCTAAGAGGAAATTTCCTGATAGAACAATGACTTGATAGTGAGAACAATGGAACTGCTTGTCCCCCAGAGTTGCGGGGGTTGGAGGTTTTCAAGAAAAGATTGGACAACCATTTTTCTGGGATGGAATAAGGCCTCCTGCCTTCAGCAGGGGGTTGAACTACAAGACCTCTAAGGTCCCTTCCTTCCAGCCCTATGACTCTATGATATAATTCACAAAGTACGTTGTATTTCCCCATCTCCCAATCCTTATGCTTCCTAGCTGCCTCTTCTGTGTGGCACATGTTATTTCCATTGCTAAATGGCTTATAAGGATTTTATCAGTGCACATTCTTTAAAATTGCCCTACTGTACTTTTAGGGATCTCCTCCAGCTGCTCAGAAAATAGATCCCTTGTTTGGAGGGTGGCTGCTCCTTGTTCTGGGATGTGCCCTGTGAGTGCAGGGAATTGTCCTGTTGAGTCACACAATTTCTCCTAGCCCACAATTCTGCTTCCAGCAATGATTAACTTGGCAGAGTTCACAGGCGGGTTTAAAAAGAGAGTGTCATGGCCATCCGTTCGTTCTTTCATCCCTAAAATTAGAGATAAATAATGCCACAGTCTATGTAGACCCCATTTAGTGATCATGGTTAATACCCATCCATGTCTCCTTTCTCCCAGGCGGCAGTGGTTGTATTTGTGACTAATTACTCAAAAGAATAAATGACACTTAGGCTCAGAGGAGATACTAATAGAGAAAAATCCTTATTATTGTATAACCCAGAAGGGAATTATCTCTTTTGACTGCTGAATTATCATGTAAAAACTGCATGCCTTCCTGGTCTGTTCTTAGATGCGATTGAGGAAAATAATTGCAGTGTTTCTCCGTGATTTTCCCATCTTCGAATATCGAATATTTTCGAATATTTATTTGTATAACCGCGTCTTCTCCCCTAGGGGACTCGGAGCGGTGTACAGGGAGGAATAAAACAGCATAAAATATATACATGAATACAATAAATACAATAAAAACAAATTAAATTTAACTATCCCTGCACTAAAATTCCCATTTAAAATTAACAATCCCTAATCCCTGGGCAGAGACTAACCTAGGCCGGCCAAGCAGAAAAAGTGAGTTTTTAATTTCTGACGGAAGGAGCGGAGGTCCATAGTTGTTCTAATGTCGGGGGGAAGGTCGTTCCAGAGGGCTGGGCCCGCCACAGAGAAGGCCCTTCCCCTGGGCGTCGCCCGCTGACAAAGTCTAGTGGACGGCACCCGGAGCAGTCCCTCTCTGTGGGAGCGAATCGGCCGGGAGGATGTATGGAGCAGACACATCTTCCTTGTGTTGCATCTGTGTGTAGCCTTACAGATATTATAGTCTTCGGGAAACAGCTGGACTGCTGGTACAGTGCTTTGTAAAGGAACTGTGTATACTGGTTATGCTAAGTGGTCATAAGTTGAGGACAAATACTCCTCAACTTATGACCACAATTGAGCCCAAAATTTCTGTTGCTAAGTGAGACATTTGTTACTGTATTTTTCTGAGTATAAGACACACCTTTTTCCCTCCGAAAAGAGGCTGAAAATCTAGGTGCGCCTTATCTACTGAATACAGCATTTTTGGCCTCCCAAAGCCTTCCCCCCCCTTCACCAAAATGGCCGTGCATAGCCTTTAGGAGGCTTCCAGAGTGCTCCTGGGGACTGGGGAAGGCAGAAATGAGTGAATAAATGGCCCGTTTTTTGCTCAATTTTGCCTTCCCGCCCCCAGCCCCCAGGAGCACTCTATAAGCCTCCTAAAGGCTATGCATGCCCTTTTTTTAACCAAAAACTGGCCCATTTTTGTGAAAAACAAGCCGTCTTTGGAAGGTCTGCCGTGTGCAAAAACTTTTTTTTAAATTTGTCTCTTCATAATCTTGGTGCATCTTATACTCTGGTGTGTCTTATACTCAGAAAAATATGGTAAGTGAATTTTGCCCCATTTTATGACCTTTCTTGCCACATTCGTTAGTGGTCTGCAAAGTCGGCTCTTTTAAGACTGGTGGACTTCAACTCCCAGAGTTCCCCAGCCAGCATAGCTGCGTTAAGGGATTCAGGGCAGTGGTTAAGTTAGTAACATGGTTGTTGAGTGAATCTTCTGACAAGCGTTGACTTTGTTTGTCAGAAGGTCACAAAATGTGATCACATGACCCCAGGGACACTCGAATTGTCATAAATAGGAGTCAAGGAACCAAGCGTCTGAATTTTGATGAGGTGAACATGGGGATGTTCGCAATGTTTGTAAGTTAGAAAAAGCACTCCTGTGTCACTTTTTCCAGTGTCGTTGTAAGTTCGGACAGTCGCTCAACGAACTGTCGTAAGTCGAGGACTGCCTGTACGATAATACAAAGTGAAGACTGGGAAAACTGTATTGTGTTACAGGGGATAGTAGTTTGACCTGCTGTAAAGGCACCTTCGTACACTGAAAAACATTTTGAGTCGGGCATGTTTTCCCTACAAACAGACTTTTCAAAGAAAACACTTGGAAAACAACGGGAAACACGCCCAGGCTAAATGACGCTGATTATTATGGTCCAGCAGGGATGCTCTCCACATCCAGCCTGTAAACAACTATCTTTTTCCGCTGTAGCTGTCATTTCTCCTAAGGTGACGGCCTCTTTTGGAAGCCCCGGTTGTTTGTTACTATTTTCATCTTTCCCTGGAGAATCGGAGCTGCAGTCGACGACTTCCAACTGTGGATGAACCTGGATCCTTTCATTTCAAAAGCTGTGGGAAAACTCGTGGCCAGGGAAAAAAAGGAGAATTCCCCTCCTTCAGGCTCTTCCAGCAGCACTTTAGATCAACAGTTGGCGAGACAGCAGATGTTTGCAATTTTTTTCTTCTTCCAAGCCAAGAGTTTTTGCTTTTCAGTATTTATGTTTTTGCTACGTGGGGCGATGGTCCAAGGGGCAGATGGAATTGGAGAAAACAATTCATTTCTTTTGGATTTCAATTCCACTAATTAAATCGGTGCAAGACGATTACTTGCCATAAAAGGATCTTGTTATATTTACTGATATAGATATAGCTGTCTGCCTTTTGCCTTTTATTGAGTCTGCCCCTGCAGACGCAGCTGTTGGTGGCACTTCTACAACAGAAGAGGTTGAAGTTCGGGGCCAGGGGCTTTAAAAAAGCAAATAGGGCAGGGGTCTCCAACCCCCCCGGGCCCTGAACAAGCACAGGGTAGCAGCCCACCAGAAACTGGGCCGCACAAGTGAGGAAAGACCCATCCACGCATGTGTGGGATCCAGGCAGTCTGTGAAACTCCACCAAAAAAAACACCCTCCAAGAAATCAGCCCCTGGTACCCAAACGTTTGGGGGCTGCTGACATAAGGGGTAATATAATTCAACAGGGACGCGTTGGCTCAGTGGCTAAGACACTGACTTTGTCAATCAGAAAGGTCAGTAATTAGGCAGTTTGAACCCCTAGTGCTGCATAATGGAGTGAGCTCTCATTATTTGTCCCAGCTTCTGCCAACCTAGCAGTTTGAAAGCACGTAAAAATGCAAGTAGATAAATAGGGACCACCTTTGGTGGGAAGATAACAGCGTTCCGTGCACTTAGTCATGCCAGCCACATGACCAGGGAGATGTCTTCGGACAGCGCTGGCTCTTTGGCTTTGAAACAGAGATGAGCACCGCCCCCTGGAGTCGGGAACGACTAGCACATTATGTGCAAGGGGAACCTTTACCTTTATAATTCAACACCTCAAGCTTAAAGAAAAGGAAAGTGTTACAACTGGAGCTGCTCAAAGAATCTGAAATTGTGATGGATGGAATAAGAATGGAAAGGTCAGAGGATCATAAGTATAATCTTTATTGTCATCGTACTTGTTTGCGAAGAAATTGGTTAAGATGTACAGGTAGTCCTTGACATATGGTAGTTTGTTTAGTGACCATTCAAAATTACAACAGCGCTGAAAAAAGTGACTTACGACCGACTTTCACACTTATGACCCAGGGTTGCGTGATCAAAATTCTGATGCTTGACAACTGACTCATACTTATGACGTTAACAGCAGAGGCCTGGGGTTATTTGATCACCTTTTGTGACCTTCAGGCAAGCAAAGTCAATGGAGATTCACTTAAACTATGCAACTAACTTAACAATTGCAGAGATTCACTTAACAAATGTGACAAGAAAGGTTGTAAAGTGGGGCAAAACTCGCTTAACAATTGTTTCACTTAGCAATGGAAACGTTGGGCTCAAGTGCGGTCGTAAGTCGAGAACCACTTGGATTGGGTTTCATATCCACCTGAATTCTTCACCTTTATTCCCAGGTTGAGTAAGTTTTGACTGTAGCTTACACATGTTCAGAGGTACTATTTTTGTCTGATTCCCCGGCTCCTGCATCAATGAACCTTGTCCCAAATTGAGTTAGCTCTCTATCCAGGCCAAAGGCTGTGAATGCATCCTAAAGCACAAAGGTCCTCAGCATGATTCCCATTTGGCTGTAGCCTTATCGTATGTTTCTGGAGGCCTCTTACAAAATGACAGCACCTCCCTTTTCCTAGAGTTGGCAAAGTTTACCCAGAGGTAGCTGACCCCAAACACTGCTCTTTTAGCCAAAAAGCCGCAAGTCACTCAGGTGGGCTGGAGTTGGAGTTGGACAATAACGGCTTCTACTGTACTAGGAATTCTGTTTTATACTGTATTTTCAGTTGCAGCCTAGCTGAGACGCTCAGAGCAACATCCCTCCAAAGTCTTAGCCAAATTGAATGACTTCCCAGCAGTTCTGTGTCTTAAGCTGAGATCTGATGTATGAAATGCCCACATTTGGACTTTGAGCAGTAGGTTCTCCAAGAGAACGGATGTTAATGAGAATGTTTACTTTCAAACAGCCAGTTCAGTAACACACTAGCTGGCAATATCTCCCCAATAGGATTGGGTTCCGGTTTCTTCGACTGCAGGTTTGCTCAGGGACGCGCTTCGGGGGCACGCATATACGCTTGATGCGCGCTATGCCAGCTTGAAGCGTGCTATGCGAGCTTGCTGTGCGCCACGCATGCATGTGCAGTAGGTTAAAAAAACGCTTATGCACATGCACAGAAGCGGAAAACAAGATGGCGTTGCCTACGGTGCCGTCGATAGAACCAGTTTGGGGGTGTGGCCGGCCAAGTTACTAACTACTCGGCCGAACCGAACCAAACAGGTAGGAACCCACCTCTGCTCCCCAAGACTCTATGCCAGGGATGTCAAAGCCAAGGCCTGTGGGCTGGATCCGCCTGCGGGGTGCTTAGATCTGGCCCACAGGGAAACAGTGAACGATCATTCCGTGGTGCCTCTACTAGCGAAAACAGAATCCTGAGCTCCATTTTCGACTGTGACTGCCTCCTGTAACCATCTGCCCCGGAGCTTGGGAGGGGCGCAGCCTCTGTTTTTGCTGGCAGAGGGTTGCAAGAGGCCGTCGCAGCTGAAAATGGAGCTCGGGATTCTGTTTTCGCTGGCAGAGCACTCGGGCCACCACAAGCACCCCTGACACGAGTGATGTCAAGCTAGCCACGCCCACTAGAACTGAGGAGAAATTTCCTGACAGTTAGAACAATTAATCAGTGGAACAGAAGTTGCCTCCAGCAGTTGTGGATGCCCCAACACTGCAAGTCTTTAAGAAGATGTTGGATAGCCATTTGTCTGAAATGGTATAGGGCCCAAATGGCGAACCTATGGCAAGCGTGCTGCAGGTGGCACGTGGAGCCATTTGGCAGGGCACGTGAGGCGCTGAAGGTCTCTGAAGCTTCCAGAGAGCTCAAAACGATGCTCCGAGCAAATCGGAGGTCACTTCCGCTTTGGTCGGAGCATCGTTTTGAGCGCTCTGGAGGCTTCAGGGAGGCCTCCTGAATGTCGCTGAAGCCTCCGGAGGGCCTCGGGGGGTGGGGGAGACTGTTTTCGCCCTCCCCAGGCTCCTATAAAGCCTCTAGAGCCTGAGGAGGGCGAAAAGAGCATGCAAAAAATGGGGGTGGGGGTGTCGTGCCTGTAGTGCATGCATGTGCACTGGGGCGGTCGCGCATTGCATTATGGGTGTGGCACGCCTACGCACAACCCCCCTGCGCTCCCCCCCACTTATGGCACGCGAGCCAAAAAAGGTTCACCATTGCTGGTATAGGGTTTCCTGCCTATGCATGGGGCTGGACTAGAAGACCTCCAAGGTCCCTTCCAACTCTGCTGCTGTGTTGTGTTGTGTTGTGTTGTGTTGTGTTGTATTGTATTGTATTGTGTTGTACTGTACCCTGGCCATGCCCCCCAAGGTCAAACACAACCCTGATGTGGCCCTCAATGAAATCAAGTTTGAGACCACTGCTCTTTGCAAAGGCCTCCTCCAAGCCAACTATCTGGATCGTTCATCTGAAAACGTTCGGTATTGAACCTCAGACATCTGCTTGCAAAGCCTCCAGGCATATTAAGAACAGCTGCTCTTCAAATGTTCCTGAATGAAGTGCTGGCTCTCCTTTCCCAAGCTTTTTATTTATTTGCCAAAATATATGTGCCCCTTGCTTTTCAAATTCCAGTAGGTTTGCAATGCATGCAGTTAATAAGCTTGTAAGATCCATTTGCAAAACCAACAATTAATCAGAGCTGTTACAACCATAAGGAAAGCCATAGCAAACGTAAAATAAATCCAAATGCTCTGTTAAAAGAGGACTGTTTTTGTCCTCCTCTGAAACATGCGAGGAAACGGTTTTCCAGAGACAATTTAAAAAGTCTCTGCATTCCAGCCCCCACAATGGATAGGGAGATCTGGTGGTATCTACAATGACATGAAAATAAAGATAGTAAGCAAATTAGGCTTAAGACTACTAGCTTTGGGAAATTGCAGTAAACCTCAAATCTCTACATTTCTATCTGGCCAGCCAGGAGCAACTGAAAGAGTTGAGATATTGTGATGGGTGCACCCTATATGAACTGGGCATGGCTAGTCTAGTAAAGAGAAGGACCAGGGGAGACATGATAGTAGTCTTCCAATATTTGAGGGGCTGACACAGAGGAGGAGGGGGGGGTGTCAACCTATTTTCCAAACCACATGAAGGCCAGATAGGCAGCTGCTCTTCTAGTTTCTGGCATGTGCATTGTGCACGCACCCGTTTTGGCACTTGGTGCTGAAAAGGTTCGCCAACACTGGCCTAGGCCAGGGGTCTCCAACCTTTGCAACTTTAAGTCTGAAGGACTTCAGCTCCCAGACTTCTCCAGCCAGCAAAACTGGCTGGAGAAGTCTGAGAGCTGAAGTCCTTCAGACTTAAAGTTGCAAAGGTTGGAGACCCCTGGCCTAGGAGATGGACCCACAACATTCCTTGCTTTCCCGCTCTGATGGGTCGGGTAGATATGACCAACAAGAGACGGTCCCTCAGATAACCTGGTCCCAAGCCATGAAGGGCTTTAAAGGGGACAACCAGAACCTTGAATTGCACCCGGAAGCAAATCGGCAACCAATGCAGCTCCCTTTCAGGAGAGGTGATGCATGTGCACATCGAGGTCTGCACAAAACCATGCGGGCTGCTGCATTTTGTACCAACTGGAGCTTCCGGATGCTCTTCAAGGGCGGCCCCATGTAGAACGTGCTGCAATAGTCAAGGTTAGTAACTGTTGAATTAACTCTATTTATGAAACTTGCCCCTTGTCTTTTACAGCCATCTGGGTAGGTGGTAACAGTCAAGTTTAACTGGTTTCAAACTGTGCCTCAAATTAAATCCTAACATTAGTTACATATTGTAAGTAAAAGGATTTCTTTCTAACTGCCCTGAATCTCCAAAGTGTTTGCTTAGTTAGAGGGTTGGACATATTTTAGGACATGGAATTTTAGACTCTGGCTGGAATTTTGTCTTACCTACATTCCTATCAATAAAGGAAATATTGAGCAAATATTGCCTTTCCTCTCCACCTGTGTTCCTGCCTGGTAATCTACCACTTCTCTGAAATCCCAAATATGTTCCTTGGCTAGGTCCTACCTTACCTTGTGATCACAAAAATAGCAAACAAAATAGGGAGCCCAGCCAAGGGAGTAATCTGCCTAGTGGGCCAAGGCTGGATTAAGTGGATGTCACATCCCCAAATGGTATCTTTGCTTTCAGACTTGAAGATACAATTTCCCTGGTACTTTTCCACCTATAACTCTGCAAAGCAGGTTCAGACTTAACATTCTGTTTTTCAAGTAGAAACATTCCCTCCAAAATGATTAGAAAACCATGCTTGCTATTTTCTAATCCTTGAAACAGCAGTTCAGAAAGACCCCGAAGTCCATGTTCAATGTATACTTGGGCCATTCCAACTGACAGCTTGTGGATTTGACGGGGGCAATAACAGCTGCTGGCTTCCCAAAGCGCCAGAAGGCAAGAAACAATGGCTAGAAACTGATCAAGGGGAGAAGCAATCTAGGACGAAGGAGAGATTTCCTGACGGTGAGCGCAATTAACCAGTGGAACGGGTTGCCTCCAGAAGTAGTGGGGTGCTCCATCAGTGGCAGCTTTTAAGAAGACTGAACGAGCATGTGTCTGAAATGGTATAGGGTTTCCTGCCTGGGCAGGGGGCTGGACTAGAAGACCTCTAAGAACCCTTCCAACTCTTATTCTGTTAAGGGTCATACTAGACTTTGCACAGCTTAATAAATAGAAAGGGGCATGATTCATTTATTTGTGGGTGAGATTTGAAGGACCAGGGGAGACATGATAGCAGTGTTCCGATATCTCAGAGGGTGCCACAAAGAAGAGGGAGCCAAACTATTCTCCAAGGCACCTGGGGGCAGGACAAGAAGCAGTGGGTGGAAACTAATCAAGGAGAGAAGCAACTTAGAACTAAGGAGAAATTTCCTGACAGTTAGAACAATTAACCTCTGGAACAGCTTCCCTCCAGAAGTTGTGAATGCCTCAACCCTGGAAGTCTTTAAAAAGATGTTAGATAGCCATTTGTCTGAAATGGTATAAGGTTCCTGCCCACGCAGGGGGTTGGACTAGAAGACCTACAAGGTCCCTTCCAACTCTGCTATTGTATTATTGTATTACTTTCAAAGGCTATGGTTGGAAAGCTAATGTTGAAAATGGAGACTGCATCATCTCCAAACTGACCCCGGTGAATTGAGGGGGGGGGGGTTCTGGGTGGTACGGCCCGGTATGGCCGTAACAGTGGTAACTGGGAGCAGCGGCCACCGTACTGAAACGATGGCTCATTTGGCCCACACGCCCGCCCTCGTTCCTTACCAGCTTTTGACGCAAACGGGCAAATTCCACCTGCGTGTACAGCATACGGTGCCTGCGCAACCTCTGCCAAGCAGTTGGGTGTCGCGGGGCGGTGGTGTGCATGTGCTCAACGCACGTGCCAGACAAGGACGCTAAGCCCTGTGCGCAGTGTACCGGCTGTAACGGGATCCAGAACCCACTACTGGCGGGGACACTTTGACATCCATGAATGGAGGTGCCTGATGCAATCGTAGGCCTGTCCTATTTTCTAAACACACTTTTGAGTAGCAGCGCTCCAAAGCTGAACGAGTGCAGCAGCAGATTAAGGTTGCAATCTGGCAGGACAATGTAAGCGATTATGGAGGCGAGACTTCCTGTCCTAGGGCCACTCTTCTTTTTATATATATATATATGCCTGCTTCCAAATGGGAACATATATAGAGCATGCCTGCTTCCAAATGGGAACATATATATATATGTTCCCATTTGGAAGCAGGCATGCTCCAGATGTCTGGATGTCTGACCAATCGGCTGAATAGAACATATTCCTTACCTCAAATGAGCGGAGATGGGCGTATCTAGACAGGGACACCGAGGCTTTAATGTTTGGAAAGCTCAAGATGTCGAACTGTATTTCATGTCTCTGTCACCCTTCCCTAAATAGCAAGTGCTTGGTCACAGCTGAGACCCATCTGAAGCCTTTGGGACTTCAGGCAGCCCAATTCTCACGCCTGCAATTAGGTGAGAAAGTAGTTCGGTGTTCCCATCCCCTTATCTCTGGAGAGAGAGAGCGCATCAATATGTCACAAGGTTGTCCATTTATGGTAGTGTTTTGGCTGTGTGATCTTTGTGATTGGTGTTTGGGGAGGGCAAGAGCCAAAGCTTCCCAACCCCCTGAATTAAGACATAGCGGTTCCATTTATTAGATCCAGTTAGCAATCTGAAGCATGTCATATAAACTTTCTAGCAACTTTCTACTTGGACATGGGTGAAAGCTGAGTGAGTTAAGACGATTTGAATGAAAAAAAGGAAGGAAGATTCCAGCGATTAAAAAGTTGGATTAATTTAATTGCAAACCTCGTACAAAACTAGGAATTCTGAGAAACACACATTTGCTTTCAAACAGTTAAAGGCAGCCACGTTTATAAAATGCGAACCTAGAAATAGGTTTATGTCAGTATCAAACCAGAGTATACAGTAACAGAAAAGAGGTACAAAAACAAGGCCACCAGCCCCACATGGGGGCAGAAGCAGGATGTTTACATGCTTAGAAGCATTCGGAATGCATTTGAGGGAGGGGGGATTCACTCCCCCCCCCCCTACTCCTCTTGAGAATCTAATTAAGACCCATTTTGAAATGGGGGAAAGCATGCTCCCAATCTCTTTTCATACCACCCGTTTCTATTCTCCATTTCTGTTGAATTCATACCGCCAACATTCCAAAGGGTTTTTTCCTCGCTCTAAATCAGAGGTTCCCAAACTTGGCAACTTTAAGACTTGTGGACTTCCACTCCCAGATTTCTCCAGCCAGCATAGCTGGCTGGAGAATTCTGGGAGTGGAAGTCCACAAGTCTTAAAGTTGCCAAGTTTGGGAACCTCTGCTCTAAATTCTGTAACTCAAAGGGTTCGTTTTGAGAATTTAGAGCCACTCTAAATGAAATTGCAAACTCAGCCACCTGTTAACAACCACGTCAATCCTATTCCCCGATAGTACAATGGCAATTCTGTTGCATTAATCAAAAACAAGTCACTTAACCCTGAGGTTAAGGGAGAAAAAGATGTGCACCCCTTCTGTCCTTCTCAACCATTTTTTGACTGGAGACTCTTCTCCACTCAGCCCCTGACCGTTCCCATATGCGTCTGCTTGATGGATGAAATTAAAAGTGAAACCCAGCTGGGTAATCCCCCAAAAATGTCAGAAGTGTTAAGAGCGACAGAGTGTCATAAGGCAGGACGTCTTTTAGCCAAAGGCATGGCTGGAATACTAGGCAATGGAGCAGAAGCATCTTCCCAGGGGCGAGTGGGTTCCTTCTGCAGCTTCAGTCTACACAGAGTGAAAAAACCACCTCTGTAGGTGTAGGAAGGACGTAGTGAAACGCACCCAAGGAAAGCACAGTAGATCGGTCTAGAGTTCAAAATGCTTTTGTGCTGATCCTGAAGCAGTCACCACTTTACGCGTTGGGGAAGAGCTCTCTTCTCGCTCTTCATCGCCAATGCCGATCGAGCTCGCTCGGTTGCGGAGAGAGTCCAATGAAGGCTTTCTTTGCAGAGCACCGACTAAGAACGGGCGCCCCGCATTTCTCCTGGGGCAAAGTCTTCTTCTTCTTCACCCCACCGTTGAGCTTCCACTGCGGTAATCTCCCTTGTGAAAGGATTCCTTTTGATCTCAAGTCAGGCAGTGTCTTCCTTCAGCAAGTCATGCAACGGGGACGGATGCTGCTGTCAGATGGAGGGTTGGGGTCCACCTAGATTTCAAAGAGAACAAGACAAGAGGAAAGTTACCATTAGCTTCTCCGTGAAATATGGATTTGACAAAACACATTTACTAGCAAGTGTTGTGGTCTGCTAGCAGAGCTGACAGCAGATTCGGACATTGAGGAGGTTGGGGAGGAACATGGGCCAGTCCTGGAGTCTGGGGAAGGCTCTGATGAGGGCTCTGTGTGGGAGGCAGAGAGGGGGCCACAGCCGTCTGATAGTTATCAGCTGCCTTCAGAGTCAGACATCAGTGAAGCAGATGAACAGCTGGAGCCTGTTCCCAAGTGTGCACATGCGCAGAGTTGCCAGACGAAGGGAACCGCTAAAGCACAGGGGTCGACATGGGAGTAAGGCCACAGGTGGACAATGAATGGCCCCTCCCAGAGGAAATAAAAGGGGAGCAAAAGGGAATGGAGTTTGCATGAGGCAATTAGAAATAAAAGAGGAGCGAAAGGGGAGTGGAGTTTGCAGGAGACTATTAGTTCTCTTGATTGGTTTGTCACCCTCCAAGACTCCTCGCCAAGTTTTGCAGATATTGGCCTGGCAGCTCTCCAAGCCAGATAAGGCCTGTGACTGTAAATTCTCCCTTGAAAGACTTTGTTGGATGTGAATGAGCAGAATTCACAGTAAATTAATAAAAGGGGTTTTTGTTGGGACAAGGAGTTTGCTTCTTGGGACCTAGGGAAGCCTAGGTCAGAACAGCAAGATCCTGATAGCGGCTAGTATAAGAAGGGTAACAAAAAGAAGAACATCACTAGCAAAACAATAAGTTGTGCAACACTCACCTCGGAGTAGAGAGGAGGTGGTCGGAAACGAAATTCTTGGATGTAGGCAAAGAAAGGTCCTTCAAGTAAGGCAGGACACTCATCCTGAGAAGGAGGGCACAAGGTCTCGATGGTATCTTCACCAGACACTACAGACGAGTACTCTGGAGGAGCTAAGGAGAAAGACAGTAGATTAACCTGAGTGCCTCTTAACATGATTTCTAGGCTTAAATCTAGGTCGGGGTCTCCAACCTTGGCAACTGTGGAACTCTGGAAGTTGAAGTCCACAAGCCTTAAAGTTGCCAAGGTTGGAGACCTCTGATTTAGATGGTGCTACCAAGCAAGACCTCACTTGTTTTTGCATAAATTATCCCAAATATTATTATCTAAGGACAAAGTTTGTCATAGCTTAGTGGAGTACGTGAACCCAAACTAAGATCCTTTAACTCCGCCTTGAGTGGATTCGTGCAAGTGAAATTGTATTGCTTTTCACCCTCCCAAGAAAGACGGCATCTGGGTGAGCTCTTAGAATTACAGAAGGTTGCAACTTGCTACCCTGAGAAAGCTTCAATGTCTTAAAGGCACACGCCTCAGGAATTCATCCACCTGCCTTCAACTTCCCTTCCCCTCACCCCCCCCCCCGGCTCTCCATAAGCCATGACAAACTTTAATATTTTAGAACAAGCAAAATACAATACAATAGCAGAGTTGGAAGGGACCTTGGAGGTCATCTAGTCCAACCCTCTGCCTAGGCAGGAAACCCTATACCATTTCAGACAAATGGCTATCCAACATCTTCCAGCGTACAATCCAGTAACACCAAAAAAAGTCTGTTTGTTTTTAACAAAAGCACAATTCCTGGGATTGTACTTGAGGCAGGCCTTCTCAGTGGAGGTGCTGCAAATTCAGGACCGTCACCAAGAGCCATTTTCCTTGCCTATTTCAATCACTCAGCCCCAAAGGTAGTTTTTCCAAAACGTTGTCGGTTTCTTCCTTTGAAAATGTTTCGCTTCTCATGCAAGCAGCTTCTTTGGTTCTAGCTGAATTAGAACCAGGGGTGGGCTGTTGAGGGTCTGCAGGGGTGTCGGGAGAACCTCTAGCTAAGATTCTGTGCAGTTTGGAGAACCCCAAAATCTCACTCCTGGCTGGCCCCGCACAGCCCTCCCCCTCCCCACAAAGCCCGTTTTGGATGCAGATAAGTGCAGGGGGCGCATGGAGTCTCGGGGAGGGTGAAAACAGGCCTTTCAGAAGTTTGGGAAGGCCGGAAATGGGCCTATTTCCAGAGGGCCTCCGGAGCCTGAGGAGGCCATTTTCACCCTCCCAGAGGCTTGAGGAAAGCTTTCAGAGCTCAGATACGGCAAAAATGGCCGGCAGTGATGCTGAGTAGGCCACGCCCACCATGGCCATGCCCACCCAGCAACCGGGCAGAGCAGGGGTCTCCAACCTTTGCAACTTTAAGTCTGAAGGACTTCAGCTTCCAGAATTCTCCAGCCAGCTTTGCTGGCTGGAGAAATCTGGGAGCTGAAGTCCTTCAAACTTAAAGTTGCAAAGGTTGGAGACCCCTGGGGCAGAGAACCCCTTGCTAAAATTTTTGAAGCCTACCCTTGATTAGAACTGAAGAAGCTTCTCGAATGAGAAGTAAAACATTTTCAAAAGAAAAAGAACCCCAGAAAGTCCCGTTGCCTTTCGTAAAAAGCACCTTTGGGACCACCCATGACCTGGATGATTGAGAATCTCCACAGGCTTTCAATCCCTAGATCTCCCAACTTGTTTCTCTCTTCGCTTCAACCTTAAAGCTGCTTACCCTCCGGCCGTTCCGAGATCCCCAACTGCAGCCAATCCATATTGAGGCTGTATTGGCTGCTGACACTGGAAGTGCGGCTGCCGAATGGATGCAAAGGAATTGTGCCGATCACTAGTGGCAACTCCAGGAGTAGCTTGGAAGTCCCTGGGATGTCAACACAGACCTGTTGATTATAAAAACAAAAAGCCCATCATTAGCTTTTAGGGAAAAGAGAGGGGGGACAAGATACTCTATCTCAGGGGTCTCCAACCTTTGCAACTTTAAGTCTGAAGGACTTCAGCTCCCAGACATCTCCAGCGCTGTCTGAAGATATCTCCGTGGTCCTGTGGCCAGCATGACCAAACACCAAAGGTGTCCGGAACCTTCCCCAAAGGTGGTCCCTATTTTTCTACCTGCATTTTTACATGCTTTCCAACTGCTAGGTTGGCAGAAGCTGGGACAAGTAGCGGGAGCTCACTCCATTACTCGGTGCTAGGGATTCGAACCGCCACACTGCCCACCATTCTAATCAACAAGCTCAGCGTTTTAGCCACTGAGCCACCACATGCCTTTTTGTTTAGCATTAGTGAAGACATTAAACATTTTTATACTGCTGGGCACTATACCTCAAACAGGACTCAAATTGCAACAGAGGAAAGTGTGTGTGTGCGGGGAGTGGGGGGGTGGGGGAGGGAAACCAAATCCTATGAGTCTGAGTGATGATGTTCCAAAGTGGGACAATGCACACATAAGCATATTGGCATATAGTAAAAGGCAATTGATAGTAGGGCTGGCAGAGACTGGAGTATTCTCCCCAGGGAAGCTCTTTTTATTGCCCTAAAAGGAATCTAGACTAGGGGTGTCCAACCTGACCACTTTTAAGACATGTAGACTTCAACTCCCAGAATTCCCCAGATAGCCATGCTGCACAAGTCTTAAAGTGGCCATGATTGGACTTTAAAGTCTTAAAGTGGCCATGATTGGACTTTAAAGTCTTAAAGTGGCCATGATTGGACTTTAAAGTCTTAAAGTGGCCATGATTGGACTTTAAAGTCTTAAAGTGGCCATGATTGGACTCCCCTGACCTGAGATAGGAGAAATCCCATTTAGACATGTGCCTTCCAGTCAGTTTGATTTCTGGAGATTACGTGGACAAGTCCATGCAATTTTGTTGGCCACACTTTTTGGGAAATGGTTTGCCTTTGCCTTTTTCCTGGGCTGAGAAACAAAGGCTGGCCCAAAGTCAGCTGGCTTTGTGCCTAAGGCAGGATTAGATCTCATGGTCACCTGGTTTCCAGACAGGTTTAGGTGAAAAAAGAATATTTCACCAAAACGGATTTCAACCATTCTATTTTTCTTAATTTCATGGAATCTATCCAGTTTGTGAATGATTCACTTTGGCTGCTGCTTTAAGCACCAGATTAAAACTTTGAAATAGTTCGTTTCTATGAATAGCCTGAGCTCTTTTAAGAAGAGGAATGGAGATAGGCAGGATATTTCTCAATGCCATTTGCAGGGAATCATAAGCAGGTGAAGACATCTGCTTGGGAAGACCCTGAAGCAAATGGTGAGCCACTGTGTGAGACAGAATGCTGGACCAGATGGGCTGTGGCCTCTTCCAGCAAGGCTGTTCTTATGTTCTTATGATGGGCAAACAAAAATGAGATTTTTCTGGGATGCAGAGGGTTAATCCGCCAGACAATCTCTAAACTCTCTTATCTTTACATGGATGCCCTTCTTCACCTCACCTTCAGTGCATATTCAACATGGATGATGCGACACTGCAGGATGGAGGGCCCAACCGGTGGGATCTTGAGTGCACGGCCATGCCACACTTCTCTCGTCCCTGCTATAATGGAGTCTCCCGCAATGCTTGCCACCACGCATTTCTTCTGCTTTTTAGTGCCTCGGGCAATGAATGTCTGTGTCTGGATGATGGCAGCTTTTGGTACGATAGAACGGTTGGTGCAGTTGTCTATTTCAGCAAAGATGGGGATGACCTCACCTGCAAAGGGAATGGAAGAGAGGCGGGTATTAGGAAGGAATCCGGTACGGTTACTTGTCTGCTCTTTTAAACCTTATTCTCTAACCTCTTGGTGGTCTTTGTGCATTTTTTACAAGGGCATACATATGTTTGATGGCAACAGCACTGCTTCTCCCTGCCCCTCTCCTCAAGAATTTTGATGGCCTAGTTCTTCATGAGGGAACTTCATGAGGGAACCCCCCGATATTAGAACTACCACGGACCTTCCGCCAAAAACATAAGACTCATTTGTTCTATCAGGCTGGCTTAGCCTAATTTACTCTTCCCACTCCAGTCTGTTAACTTAAATTGCTCTATTTGGTTTTAAATGGGATATCGTTTTAATGTGTTACAAATGGGTACAGGGTTATTTAATCCAATTTTAATTATGTATGTATTATCGTGCTTTTAGATGTTTTAATTGTTCCTGTACACCGCCCCGAGTCCCTGTGGGGAGAGGGCACGGTCTAGAAATTAGATAGATAGATAGATAGATAGATAGATAGATAGATAGATAGATAGATAGATAGATAGATAGATAGATAGATAGATAGATAGATAGATAGATAGATAGATAGATAGATGATAGGTAGATAAACTTTGAGAACATTTTAGCTAATGCTATGTTCGTGATTTTTATAGTTATCAAATGTATACACTTCCCATCTCCTCTAAGTGACTTTGGGTGGTTTACAAATAAAAAGAAAGAAAGAGACCCAATTTGGTTCAGTGATTAGGGGAACCAGGCTAGAAGCTGGGAGACCATGAATTTAAGTCCCACTTTAGTCCTGATAGCCAGCTGGGTAACCCTGGGCCAGTCACACACTCTCTCTCTCCTCACAGAATTGTTGTGGGGAAAATTAGGAGGAGGAAAGTGTATTGAGTTATTTGTAAAAATAATAAAAGCTTGAATACAAATCTATCTATCTATCTATCTATCTATCTATCTATCTATCTATCTATCTATCTATCTATCTATCTATCTATCACTCTGTGTGTGTACATACGTGTGTGTGTGTGTGTGTGTGTGTGTGTGTGTGTGAGCATAACTCTGGAATGCCTTGAGCAATTTCAACCAAACTTGGTACACAGATGACTTACTCTCTGGAAAAAATACTGTGGGGGTAAGAAACCCCTAAAACCTCTCAGGGGTGGGGGGGGGTGTTCTGTTAAGATACAGCCTGTTGTGCCTTAAAATGGCTTCTACTGTACTGCTGTAAAATGGCTTTTACTGTTCAGCGCAATGGAGTTGCCATGGTAACAGCTTCACAGTACTCCACAAGGGGGTTCCCTCTGGTAAGGGGGAAAATCTAACATTAGAAATTACATTTGGTCTGGACATTTCCCCCCTATAAATAAATACCCGGCAACGCCGAGTTATCAACTAGTAAATAAAACCATGCAAGAGCCACAGATGGGGAAAAGAAGTTAAAAACAGGATTAGATTTTTAAAAAGTGGAGGGAGTACCATGAAGCCATTAACCACCCCTAGGGTTGCAGGTCACTTTCAAATCCCCATGTTAGCTTTGGCACTTGGGTAACTGCAGTAAAAACGAGCCATTCACTGAAATTCTGCATGTTGGGCACACCTCTAAGCTTGTTACTTCTTGAACATCTGGGGTAAAGCTGAAAAGAGGAACTACCCCACATTGCAGCCCCCTCCTAAACCATTGCCTGAAAGATCACCTGGTGTGTAGCCTTTCCGATCAATTTTGGCTGAGACCGAAACCTGGCCCCGGTTACAGTACCACGCTCGCGCCAGCTTTTCTTTGGCACCAGCCTGGGGAGTCTGTTGGGAAAAAGTGAAAAGGAGAGAAACGCATTAGCAGCAGGAAAAGAAGGATCCGGAGTTTCTTTTCTTTTCCCAAATCAAAATAAGGAAGAGGATAAACTTGGAGAAAGGTTCACACACAACAACAGCAGATTCCTTCTAACAAAGCACTTAGAGGGTGAAGGGTTGTTTTTTTTTTTAAGGTTTTCTTTGGGTGCTGGATAAATCCTTGTTTCCAGATCCTCAGAAGTATAAAAATAAAGGAACCACAGTGTGACAAATGATTAGAGTTTGCTTGTCCTTCAGCATGAATTAGACAAGCTTATGATTGGGTTGTATAGGAGCTACCAACCATGGTATTAGGAGATACAAACCATGGTGATGAGATAAACAGCTCAAAGATACTTGACAAATGTGTTAAGGCTGAAAATCCTAGGCAGCTCTAAGTTAGGGAAGGCAGGTTTATGATGTTCAATAAAAGCATGGCATTAAGCTTCGCCCTCCTATGACAGAAATCTTTAAAAGACTTTAGTTTGTTCATATTGTCACCACTCGTCCTCAACATCTCACCAGGATATTGCAGAGAATTGTAAGAGGCAAAAATGATGGGGATGGTTTTGATAAACGAGACAGCTCAGTTAAGTAGCAGGAATTTAATGCTACTGAATTAATTTCTGGTGTTAAAAATATAAATTAATTTCAGGAATTATTTCAGTAAATATAAATTTAACACCAGAACACCCAGGTTCGAATCCCAAAAGGGCATGGCTAGCTGACGAGAGCTAAATAGCTTGAAATAGATCTATACCTATCTCCCTTTATTTCTTTGTCAGTAAATATTAATCGAACACGAAAATGGTTTGTTGTGAAAGCAACTGCCTGCGAAGGCTCCTGGACTGCGCTGAAAGGCGAAAGCGGAAGCTGTATGCTCCATCCCATAGTTGGGTAGACCAGGTTGCCCTGCTTAAAAACACACTTTCTGGTGTTTAAGCAATACGTTTTACACAACTATAACCTAATACTTTGGACACAAGAATAGAACAGCTGGCAATAAGCTGTACAAGGCAGCTATAGTTCTTAAGCAGAGTAAGATTGATCTTGACTGGTTTATGAGACTAGATAAGGCCTGATTAGGTATCTCCAAAGAATTCCAAGGCTGTACCAAGACAGGAAAACTTTAACAATAGCCTGGAAAAAGGCAGCTGCAAACCACTGCTTGTATGCATGACAAAACTATATGGCACTATCTGCAATCCAACCACCTCCTGACCTAACCAATATAATCTTTTTATCCATTGTAAATTGCTGGTGTGAGCCAAATTTCTGGGAATAATCTGAAATGACTGTGACCTCTTATCTCAGCTTACCAGTAAGGCTGGTGTGTTGATATCAATGGGTTCAATGACTGTGAACTCCTTCTTGGCTCGTTTGACGGAAGACCAAGGCCGGTGCAATTTGGCCTTCACCCAGTAGCGGACACTGCCATGCTTGCCTTCAAAGGAGGTGGCCAAGGTCCTGTTTCGGGGGGGAGGAAAGAAATATTGCGACTAAGAACAAGGCCGGCGTCAACCGCTCCAGTTAGAAAAAGCCTAAAATAGTCCCTGTTATGAACCCATCATTTGTCTGGAAAAGACAAGGACTTACCCCGGGAGCTGGAAAGTGAAGGGAAACTCATGCCTTCCTGCCTGAAGGACCGTGACATCTCCATTGTCTGTTAGGGAACAGAAGAAAAGAACAAAAGCCCCTTTCAATTATTATTATTATTATTTGCATAAAGTTCTGCCAAGTTTTTATGCAATAGCAAACCAACAGAACCTAGGTGAAATTAAACACACATGTGCACATCCAAGAGATAGCAAACTGGAGATAGGCAACCAAGAACCGTTCAGATACATTAACCACAAAGGTGTTTAAAAAAAAAAAAGCAAACAAAGCCTCAAGTCATCAAAGGGATTACAGAGCAAGGCTGCCTTATACATTTTTTCCACAATAAACTTATCCTCCTGCTTTCCACATCATTACACCCAAGGGAAATATCTTGATATACCTGTCAATGGAACCGGTCGAAGCTACACCGAATTCCTACTGGCTTACAAGAGGCATTTGGGAAACTCACTTGCCTAATAAAAGTAGGACTTCAAAAGCAGGTCACTCACTACTCAAGAGAGCAGTGATCATACTGTACATAAATCCTACTGTACATAAAAGGATGTTAAAATAACTAGTAAGATTAGGGTTGAGATATAAGAATTGTAATAATTAACATGAAAAATAAGTGATAACATTGGAAGAAATTTATAGAAAGCTGGGATGAATTGATACATTCTTAAAAATGGATAATCTGTTATGGGAATGGCTTTTTGATGGTTTTTCTCTTTTTTCTTCTCTGTGAAACTTGGATTATTTGTGTTTATATTAAAAAAATAAAGAGTTTAAAAAAAAGAGAGAGCAGTACATAATAATAATACTAATAATTCTTTCTTGTCAGCCCACAACATTTATACCATGAGATTGGTTGAGCTCCCCCAATGCACCTCGTGTCCCAGGGCAGGCACTGCCGCCCTTCCTCTTCTTCTGATCTCCCCCCCCCCCCCAAAATATGATATAATGCGCGGTTTCCCAGAAGGGAACTGGCTGATCCAAATCTGCCAGTTGCATCCAACTCCCGTCCGGCACGGAGCTCGAGCAACCGGCCCCGCCGGAGGAATTCTTGCAGAGGGCAGCTGCGCAAAGATCGGAGAAAACCCAAGGAGTGGGGGATAAAATAAAATAAAACTCTCTCGGGCCTCCCAAGCAGGAGGTTGTGAATCGATCCTAGGTAGAGGCAGATGTAGGGTCTCCTGCTTGGGCAGAGGGTTGGACTAGATGACCCTGCAAGGTTCCTTCCAACTCTTGTTAATCTGTTAAATTCGCCTTCCCCATCAGACCGAGCCTGTTTGCTCCAATAGAAACCGCCTCGGCGCGGCCAGCCAAGTCCAGCCCTGCCCGGTTCTTTCTCGCAAGCAGCCCGAAGCTGGTAGGCGTGACGCGCTTCCCCGAGAGAGGAACAGTAACAAGAGTTGGAAGGGACCTTGGAGGTCATCTAGTCCAACCCCGCCGCTCGCGCAGGGGAAGCCCCCTACTAGGGATTCGAACCGCCGAACTTTCTGATCGACAAGCTCCGATGAAGGAGCCCGGAGAGGCTGGGATCGGGGTCCGTTCCGCCCCAGCTCAGAGCAAACTCCCTCCCCCCCCCCGGAGTGGCGCTCCGTCTCTACCTGGCGGGGCGAGGAGGGTCTCCCGGTGGTTGAGGAAGTCCACCTGGTCGCCGTAGCTCTGCGTGTAGGCGGTGCTGGAGCCGGCGCTGCGGGACTCGGTCCAGTGGACCTTGGCGCAGCCCTCGGCTTGGATGTCGAGGGAGCCCAAGCGCGCCTCGCCGGACAGCTCCACCACGACGCGGCCGGTCACGCTCTCGCCCGAGCTGAAGACCGGCGGAGAGGCCAGCTCCGGACAGTCCAGCACGATGGAGAAGCGCTTCAGCCGATCGAAGAGCATGGCCGAGAGGAGGAGGAAGAGGAAGATGGGGAAGGAAAACAAAATAACACTGAAGCTCGCTCGGGAGGAAGGCTCGACGGCGCGGTCAAGAGGGGCGCAAATCGCGCTTTGGACTCTCCAGAGCGCGCGGCCCCTTTAAGTGCTCCAGCCGCCGCTCCGCTGCCCGCAGCCACGCCCCCGGCAGCCCAGCGGCCAATCCGAGGGGTTGGAAGGTTGGCCTCGGGAGGCGGGGCCGAGAGGAGCCCTTTGGAAAAACAAGTCAGCAAGGAGGCGCTCCCGGCTTTGAAAGTTGGCCGGCGGGGCTGCCTGGCTGCTTGTTTGACCCCCGCGCTTGGCTCTCGTTTGCAAACGGGGGGCGGCTGGGGGAGAAATTTCCAGAGAGGTCAACTTTCCTCCACTGGGCAAGGGTTAGCTTGGTAAACCGGCCAGAATTTAAAAAAAAAAATGCCTTGCAATTGAGGAAACCCAAGGAGAATTGAAATAGCTCCAAGTCAGAAAAACAACAACACTGTAGGTTGTTTATTGTTGTGACTTTTGCGCCTTTTTCCCCCTCGCACAATGCATCTACCCTAGGATCTGGAAGGAAGGTGTGGCGTTCACTTAAGCAACAGTAACAGAGTTGGAAGGGACCTTGGAGGTTAACAGATTAACAAGAGTTGGAAGGGACCTTGGAGGTCATCTAGTCCAATCCCCTGCCCAAGCAGGAGATCTTACATCTGCCTCTATCTAGGATTGAACTCACAACCTCCTGATTGTGAGGCGAGAGATCCACCTCTAGATCATCTAGTGTCGGGTCTGCAAAGTCGGCTCTTTTAAGACTGGTGGACTTCAACTCCCAGAATTCCCCAGCCAGCTGGCTTGGGAATTCCGGGAGTTGAAGTCCACCAGTCTTAAAAGAGCCGACTTTGCAGACCCCCGAATTCCAACTCCCTGCTCACGCAGGAGACCTGTTACTAGGGATTCGAACCGCCAAACTGACGACCTTTGTGATCGACAAGCTCCGTGTTTTCGCCACCGAGCCACCTACTTAGGCTAAATTAAATTGCACGGTGCTCCTGGATTTGGGACCCATCTCCCCCCACCCCACCCCGCTGGTATTCCCCTTAGATGCCCGCGCTCTGTTTTCCTCCGCATCTTTCTATAATTAAGGTGGATGCTCTCCAGACCAGATCCGACTAGAATTTCTATTTCGGTCAACCGAAAGTGCAACTGTAGTGCCCTATCTTGCCCAGAGGCTGAACCAATACGCATACCTTTTGGGATACTTCGTTTTCTTGCCAGTAGAATTAACCCTGGAAATTCCCCTTCAGCTGCTTTTCCATTCCAGAACTGACTTAATCTAGTTTCCCGGCTAATGTCACTTCTGTCATTCTCTGGTAAAGACCTTAGTTGACTGGGGAAGAATTGGACTCTGATCCCCGTAGAAAAACGCTGGATACACCTTTTTTCCATCCCTGATTTTTGCAGACTTCCAACCTCCAGAGCATGCAACCATGAGTTTTCCAGCATTAGTTTGGGAAATCCAAGAATTGGGGGGGGGGGGGGGGGATAGAAAGGCTGCCTGATCCAAGAAAGGAAATTTTATTTTCTTCCAAGGTCCATTATCAAACCTACGGTACCTTTGAATCTGAGACACACATAGATATAGATTTCAGGTAAAATTCATCATTACTTTTTGAAAGTTTGGCACTATTGTTTCTATACATTTCTTCCCGCTAAAAGATCAAATGCAGAATGGTACAATCTCTCTCTCTCTTCAAAGTTATGGCAAGCTCACCTGGGCTAAGGAGAAACCTGCAACTTAAAAGCAGTGTGTAGAATTGTAATAGAGAGGAATGGCAAGAACACTAGAGATTTCCTACTGCTTAGCTCCTATGTCGAAGAAGAACTCAAATATTGCCAGGTGAGGATTACAAGAAAAAAGGGAAGATAACATTCCGAAGGCTTTATCCCCTTGAATGGACATAGAAGGCGGCTACGAGTTATTGGGGTCAACTATGTGCTTTAACTCAGAGAATTCTTATTAAAAATGTACAATTGAAACCAGAGGTTTTACATTTGAGGGAGAAGAAGTTGAAGAAAAAAATATGGGACTGTTTATATATATGAAAACTGCAACGAGACTTCTGTATTCCCAGAGATGGAAAGATTTCCCACAATGGAAAAATAGATGAAGTTAAAGGAACTGGCTGACATAGCAAGATTGACGACTTTGATTAAAGAAAACACCTTCTTTGACTTTATTTCTAGATGGAAATCATGTAAGACTTTTTGATAGAGACCAAAAGAAATAGAGCATTAATTTTGCGATTTGAAAATTAGAAATGTTTATGATTATAGAAATACTGGGTATTATTGAATTTTAGATCAAAAAGTTAATTTATTTTATATTTGTGACAAAGAAAGTTGGAAGTTACTCTTGCTTTTTTTTCTTTTCATTTTTCTTTGTTCCTTCCCTTCTCCTATTTTTTCCTTCTTAATAATTTTTGTCTCTTTTTCATATTTTATAGAACTTCAATAATAATAAAAAGGGAAGGCAGCAATCTTCTCATCTTGGACATCTGGCATTCAGAAGTAAACAACCTTAAGGACACGGCGGTTCCTGAATACCAGGAAATATTACAAACTTTCTGGCAAAGCAGTCACTTGATGAGCATAAAAACACCCATATTTTGCTCATAGGACATGGTCTTGCCAGAGAAAAAAAAATCATCTTGCAACTTTTGGTGTACACTGCCATCATATGGGGACCAGGGGGAATAACAAGTGCATTTTGCATGAGGTAATTTTTTGGGGGTTGTGTTATATCTAATGGCCCAGAAATAAATAATCATAAGTAAGCAAAACAATTCTGGGAATGATGCTGTAGTCTCTTATGCTCTTATGGACTTTCATAGATTGTATTTTTCTTCAATAATGGTGCCACATTGGTAGATCATCTAGCCCAGGGGTCTCCAACCTTTGCAACTTTAAGTCTGAAGGACTTCAGCTCCCAGAATTCTCCAGCCAGCTTTGCTGGCTGGAGAAGTCTGGGAGCTGAAGTCCTTCAGACTTAAAGTTGCAAAGGTTTGGAGACCCCTGATCTAGCCAATCATTTCGTGTGTAATGGAACGGAATCTCACAATGCAGGAATCCAACTGAGGATATAAAATAGATTCCTATAAAATAGATTCTTAAATGGATAGATTCTTAAATGGATCCAAGTTGAGCACATATTCCAAAGAACCCCTTTTAGTATGTAGTATAATATCTTCCTTCTCTCTCACTCGTAAGTAAATAGACATACTTCTTTATGGTACCTTAAACGTTAACAGCGATTCAAAGGCTGCTTAATGAGAATGTTTTCCCAGATTAAAACTAGAGAGTTGCTTTAATTCTCCCTTGATGGCTGAAAAAAAACAAGATTGGCTACCACTCTAGAATAGCATAGCCCCCCCCCCCCCCCCCCCCCGCTTCTGACTTTTTATGTATAAATTGCTATTTGGTAGGGTTTTAAATGGTTTTAGCACGGGTTTAATAATTTAATATGTTTTAAATTGTTTTATATTGTTTTTATTGTGGTTTTAATAATGCCTGTGCGCCGCCCTGGGTCCTAACGAGAAGGGCGGGGTATAAATTCGAAATAAATAAATAAATAAATAAATAAATTTTAATACTTGAAAGCAGTATCCTCTAATTCATTTTATTCAATTTCAATTTATTGAATTTCTAAACCGCCCCCTCTCCCCGAAGGGACTCGGGGCGGTGTACAGGAAATTAAAAACATCTAAAACATAACAATACATAAATATTTAAAACCAAATTAAATAGTTAACCCTGTACTAAAATTTTGTAAAAAACGTTTAAAACTGTTCCCATTAAAACCCGATTAAAACAATTTGCGCTTCAGACTGCACTTCAGATTTATAGTGCATCCTCTAAACGTATTGGATTAAAGCTAAATTTCCAGCCAGTTTATGGTGGGATAGAAATTCAGTCCTGTTGCACATCATTTAATGGGAATGAGCCAATTCTTTGGGAATAAGGGCTGGTTGTAAATCAGCTCTTGGCACGTAATGAATCATGTGGGATTCCAGTTGAATTTTTAAAAGTCGTTTGCTTTTTGTTAAACCACAAAAGGGTTTTTGTTATTATAAAAATATAATAAATGCTAAAAAGAATATGTAGCCTTTTTCTTAAGACCAAGTAAAAGAGTAAAAAATAAAAAAGGGTGATCTTTCAGGCCATTCAAAACTTCTCTGGAGATGATGATGATGATGGCATCCATGAAGGGATATCCTGAAGCTGCAGTAATTTTTGTTCTGGACTAGTAGACTAGTGATTAGAAATGAGAAATCTGTTGCACACCTCTAGTGATGGAGTTGTGGGTGCTTCATCACTGGAGGTTTTCAAAATACTGGACAACTATTTGACTGAGATGTTATAAGGTTTTCTGACTTGAGCAGAGGGTTGGACTAGAAGATCTCACAGGTCCCTTCCTGCCCTATGATTCTATGTTTTACCCTAACGCTCTGTCCATCCAAAATTTTACAATGATTTGATGAACTAAAACAAATTAATAGGTTAATATTTGCCCAGGCGAACCACTAATCTTTACCATCATGTTTCTTTTCAGAAATATACTTGGATTCCATGCAATATCAGCGTGTACAAAATAGAGTATATTAGGATTAGTTAGCTTCATGGCAAATGAAGGCTTTGTGACTGTTTTTGCGTGTATTGTGGCAGCCATTTTGTGAATAAAGTAATCTCCCACAACAGCCATTTTGGGAATGTTTTTAATATTCTGAATGGGCCCAAAAAGATTGCCTGGTCCTGAGTGGATTAGATGGACCACTTGGCTGAATTAGTAAGACACAAGAAGTCATAGTGACTGAGCCATTCGTTTGTATGCAAAAATTTAGGCCTAACTCTCCCTACCTGACCTCCAGCCAAAGGATTTTAGGCAGTGAAACTAGATAAGGCATGTTTCTACATGAGTTGCATTGCCAATGTATAAAGTAGGCAGATCAATAAGCTGTTTTGATAGAAAAGAAGGTTACCTATCATGAGCTTCTGGATGCTCCTGGCTTGCTGACTCATAAACTGAGGCAAGATCTGAATTGCCTAAGGAGGGGTGTTGTTTACCAAGCTAGTTAATTGCTCCTAGTCAAATCTCAGAAAAAGCTTTTTATGTTTACACATCCTTGTGCAAATAGCTCCAGGCTTGGTATCCTGGGTCCCAGGAAGATTTCTGATAATGATCACTAAAGAAAATAAGAAATGCACCAGGAGATTCTGCAAACACTATGGAAGAGTGCTGAATCAGAAGCTGTTCTCTCTCTGGCTTCATGCTCTTCCTAAAGATGCCTAAAATTCTTTTCCAAAATTGTGGGATTTTTGAATGCAGCAATTTCAGGAGTACTTGTTCAGCCACTCTATGACCGTTAGGTTCCTTCTCTAATTAAATCTCCAATTTTGCATCTGCTATGGAGGGGAAAAACTACAGACAGAATCTTTTCTATGATGGGACATGTCTTTGCAGCAGATCTTTACACTGGGAGGTTCTTATATTAATAATGTTTACATGTTAAAGTGAAGAATTCTTTTCTCCCCCCCCCCCACCTTTCTTGCAGAATTCATTTAAATTTCATTTGAATGTACATTGTTTTGTAATCGCCTTATTATTGCTGTTTTAAGACTCAATCATGTTGTATTTTGTGATACAAATTTATGAATAATAGATATAAACATACATATATACCCTGTGGTTTATGATGATTGGGGAGTTATTTCATTGATTGTTCATTGTTTGGCAAACCAGGTTGCATACTGATGATAAACAGATAAGGTGTGGCCTTTTCCCACCAAAACAGAACTTGCATTCATCTTGCATTTTATCTGTTATGCTTTGTGTACAAAACCTGGAGCAATCAATCCTTGTGTAAATTCCCTTGCTTGTTAAGAGTGCTTAGGATCTTAAGCACCCTAAGAAGAAAACAAGAGCTATGCTGAGCCCAGATCAAGTCCACCTCTAGATCATCAAGATGTCTTCAGGAAGTCTACAAACAGAAAATGAAAGGCAATTGCCATTTTTGGCTGTTGTTATTCAATTGAATGTATTTCATCTCAGCTCCCTTCTGAACATGGAACTTCCATTTATTTACCAAAGCAAAGAACACAACAGAGAAATCCAGCAAAGGAGAATTCATTTAATTTTAAGTGTTTCAATCTGCTAGAGGCTTATTAGAAGCCTTTGAAAAAAGTTGCCTCTATGGTTATCTTAACAAGTGTCATGTGGCATATTCTCTCTGAATATAGAGGTTTATAGATGCCATTTTCTGCTGCTTATAGCGTCACTGTGTAGAACAGTGTTTCCCAACTTAGGCTGTGTGAAAATGTATGGATGTCAACTCCCATAATTCCCCAGCCAGTCATGCACTAGCCTAGAGCCTGGAACTGTGTAAAAAGGATAGACTTTTTTGCCTCAAGAGAACACAGGATTATGGAACGATCCAAGACATATTTTTCATCATTGCACATTTTTCTATGACTTTCTCATAGAAACGAGGAAAGAAATACAGAATCCTTTCTTGTCCGGATTTAAACACAAACAACACTGGAAAAGTTAAAAATCTGCTTACATTTTCTAACAAAAGAAAGCCTTTTCACTTCCCCTTTCCCTTGCATTTTCTCTCTCTCTCCTTCTTCTTCTACTTCTCTTGGCTCTTATGGGTGAAAAACCTTGCAAAGCCTTTTTATGCTTTCACCAGTGGCTTCGGTCAAGGGGTGGGATCCCGAGATACAAATACTTTAAATGAAATGCGAAGAATGGCGATTCCTTTGACACAACCACCATTAAAGCATAGAATATAGCTATTTAGTCTGCAGCTATTTTGACTACTTTGGGAGCAAAGAACAATGAATGTTTTAGTATTCATCAGCAAAAAATGACAAACCAGTTGCGCCAAGGCACTTTCCAGCATGCACATGGGTGTTTCAAAGCCCTGTTGCGCTTCCAGCACATTAGCGAACCCAGCTGCCTACAAATTCTCTGCTTGTTTATAGTCCTCGTTAAATACGAAGAATTGCTGCCACTCCTGTGTAGCAGCCTGTTGGCATCATAGCAAGAAGTAATTAATTCTCCCAATGGCATTCTTGCCTCTGCACTGCTTTGGACAGAAGCCCTCCCTTCTGCCCACCCTCCCTCCCTCCTTTCTTTTCTATTTCTACATTCTACTCTTCCAGCCCGAACCTAAAGTAGTTAAGGAAAAACAACAGTGTCAATGCAACAAGATCAAAACAGCCCCCACACAAATCAGACTGAAAAACTGACAAGACCTGCCTGCGCTAACTTTCACAATAACCTTTCAGGCATTTAAATGTCAGCTCTTCTCCAGCCCATACGGTATCTTGGAAACCTGGGTTTTGTGTTTAGCTGACATCTGACAAATGATTTCCTGAAATGCACCAGTTATGAAGCAACATTTCTTTTCCCTTGCAAAGCGCTTAACGTGCATAACCATAAACAAAAGGAAGTCCAAACTTGGACAACAATGGGACCCTCTTCACCCAGCGTTTTTTTTTGGGGGGGGGGGGAGAAACCCTGAGAACAGAAACTTTTCCAGTTTTGGGAATACTGTAATAAGTCTTGACACCCCATTTTATGTTAAAAACCAGAGGCTGTTTCTTTTGGGGAGGGTCAGGGATTGGGCAGATGGGGAAATGGTGAAATGACTGTTAATTATTAAGTTCTGTTTTTAGTTAGCAGAATAAGTCACCTGCTTAGATAAGGGGTGCTTTGGGGGCACATTCCATATCTCGACTTGGCCCCACTCCCCAAATGGTGGGAGTGGACCAAAGAGACAAGATCATGAAGCTGCAAAGGCAACCCTGTATTTCTACCTTGCCCAGGCAAGCCAGAAAGTCAACACGGGGAGGAAAACAGGGGGGAAGGGAGAGAGAAAAAAAAGACCCCCTCACCTCTAATCAGGTGCTGCCGCCTTCGCAGGTAGGTCTCGTAGGCGGTGTAGTCGCTGTAGACCGTGTTCATGCCGAAACTCTTGCTCTCCAGCCAGTGGGTAGCAGCCAAGCCTCGCGCGCAGACCGCCAGAGCCCTCACTTTTAGTCCTTTGGCCACATCCAACACCACCCGGCCGGAGAGCAGCTCTCCTCCCCGGTAGGCGACTCCGGGGCCGCGTCCGGCGTCCAGCTCCAGCATAAAAGTCCGGATCCTGCTGAAATGCTGCATTTCGCCCTGCAGGGATCTCCGATCAAGGCGCTGGAGAGCGAGGCAGGGTCGGAGGCTGCTCGCGAAGCAGGGTGGCAGGGTGTCTGTGTCTGTGTGTGTGTGTGTGCGCGCGCGAGTGCAACTGCTCCTCGGCACGTAGCCCTGATGGGTGTCAGATCCGGCGTTCAGATGTGCAGGTGTGGTGCAGAATCCACTAGTCTGGAGATGCTCCTTATCTCCGTCGAAAGGCCCGGGGTTTGGAGAGGGAAGACCTGCGCTTTGCCTACCGCCGCTATCTGCAATCACACCCCAGGGGGACTGGCTGGCTGGTTCCCTTTCCTGTTGACTTTATTAGGTGCATCGCCTTTGCCTTAACTGTACAACTGACAGCAACAGGCGAGGAGCGTCACCAGCAGAGACCCCTCCCTCGCCTGCTCTCGCTCTCTCCCTCCCCCCCCACCCCCCAACTCTTTCTTTAAGGGAGTGTCCTCAAAGTGCAGCGTGCAAAGACGTCGCTCGGCCCAGGCGCGGAGATAACAATGAAGGTGGAGGAGTTCAAGCCACGCTCATTTCCCTGCTGCGCATTTTTGACACTTGCACATTTGCATTTAACCCTTTGCGATAGGGATAGCCGCTTTTTAAGTTGTTTTTTTCGGACGAGCAGAATTTGGATTTCGAATGGGCAAATGCTCACCTTCTGGAGGGTTGTTGATTACCAATTAATAACTATTTCCAGGGTTAACCCAATTTTGTTATAATGTTGCTAAAAACTTGTATTGTACAAGACACGCTGCTAATTATGCGTGTGTGTGTGTGCGTGTGTGCGCACTTGACAGTCACATTTACCAAATTTACCTAACAGTTTTAAGTTGTTTGGGGTGTTTAAGTATTGATCATTGGGTTTTGTTTAAAAAAGTAGAGCAGAAAAATATTAATTGAACATGGAAGGATCTGCCTAATTGTAGACATAGTGTGTTCACGTGCATTCATTTGTATTTGCATGTGTGTTTGTGTGCATTTTTCTATTTGGAAGATTGCAAATTTATCTGTTTGGAAGATTCGTATACCACCAACTCCACAAAGTTTATATGCATGTTTGTATATGTTTACTTAAAGGATAGGGATCCAACTTTTTGGTTTGCCTGGGCCACACTGAGTGAAGAGGAATTGACATAGGCCACATATAAAATATAGAATATAGTTAATGTATATAAATCAGATAATATAGTTAAAAGTTTACAATCTTGTGAGGCTGGTAGTTGTCCAGGGCCACATGCAACCTGTGGGTTGTAGACGCCTGATTTAAATAATGTATATGGCTGCCAAAATAAAAAAAGTAAAAATATAATTACCAACTATTGTAAGTATTACGGTATAAAGAAACCTGTTTTAATTTGAATCCCTGACACCATAGTTTCTGTTCCCCATGGTTTGTGATTTGATTGCTGCACTTTTATTTTTAGCTTCTGAATTAGTATAATTGTTCTTAGACTTATTTTAGAAATGATTAAATGGTTTAGAAAGGATTTGTTTTAGAAATTGTATACTTATGGCAACATTGTCTAACTACAGTGAAGATCTGTTTTGTGTGTCAAGAGTGTTGTTTGGAGTCACATAATTTAATTATTGAACCCAAGAGTCAGTCCAGTGGTGGGATTCAGCCTGTTCGCACCACTTCGGGAGATCCAGTTGTTAACTTTCTGAGCAGTTTGGTGAATTGGTTGTTGGAAGAAAGCATTAGGACAGAGAACTGGTTGTTAAATTATTTGAATCCCACCACTGGGTCATTCTCAATGACTAGGATTTTGTGACTAGGATTTTATTGGGTGTTCTCATTTTCTGACTGAAAAAAAAGACCCCCCAGGAATGCTCTCGCTATGATTCCCTTCAAAGCCTAAGAGTTAGGATTAGGATTGAAGTGGAGTGGAAGAAGAAAAAGGGATATTGACTGTTGGAAAGCTGACAATACATCTTAAACGTTGTGTCCCTAAACAAATTGTTGCATTTGTAAATTTAAGATTAGGTGCTTGGAATGCAACTGAATCTAGATTCAATCCAGCACTTGTCTAATTTAGCAGCTCATCCAAGTGCAAATCCTACTTCAGTCTAGCCCCATGATGGAGAACCTATGGCACGTGTACCACAGGTGGCATGTGGAGCCACATGCGCGCACTGGCCAGCTGACTTCCATCTTCTTTTGAGGCCATTTTTCACCCTTTGGAGGGCTTCGGGGGGGGGAGGCTGTTTTTGCCCTCCACAGGCTCCTATAAAGCCTCTGGAGCCTGGGGTCAAAAAAAGCATGCCAAAAATGGGGGGGACTGCTGGTCATGCGCATAGCATTAGGGGTGTGGCACGACCGTGCACGACCCCCCTGCACTCCCCCCGCTTTTGGCACATGAGCCAAAAAAGTTTCGCCATCGCTGGTCTAGCCACTCAATACATCTAATGAAGGCAGCTGCAGCTCATGAAACATCTGAATAAACTTGGTTAATGAGAAAATGCTTCTGGAGAATTTATGCAATCCAAGTAGAAATTCCAAATTAGATAGATTGCTAGATAAATGGGATGGGATCTCATTTGGTAGCAAAGTTGCCAAGTGTCTGCAGCCAATTTGTTGAGAGGGTTGTTGAGCAGAGGCTGAAGACCTCTAGGACAGGGGTCTCCAACCTTTGCAACTTTAAGTCTGAAGGACTTCAGCTCCCAGACTTCTCCAGCCAGCTATGCTGGCTGGAGAATTCTGGGAGCTGAAGTCCTTCAGACTTAAAGTTGCAAAGGTTGGAGACCCCTGCTCTAGGATACCTTCCAACTCTGTTATTCTGTTCTTCCCACTAAATTCAGACATATGCATCATACCAGGACTATGGATGAGAAAGAGTGTAGTTACTCAACTATGACTTAAAATAATACAAAGCATGCATCCCCTGAAATTGCATTGTTTTATTGAATTAAAAATAGCATAAAGCAAACAAATAAAGTATGCAACAATATTAATTATTTTGTTCAGCAGGTCATATGGTATTAATATTAAGGACAATGGTGAGAAGAAAAGGTCATATTATTGTTCTGATTGCTGATGTGAGACAAAATGCTACTCTGGCCGCCAATTTTGCACCTAAGAGGACATTCATAGGGCCCTTTTCTATGGTATTGAAACAATGAGCACATACATCCTCACGGCCGATTCGCTCCCACAGAGAGGGACTTCTCCGGGTGCCGTCCACTAGACACTGTCAGCGGGCGACACCCAGGGGAAGGGCTATCTCTGTGGCGGGCCCGGCCCTCTGGAACGACCTTCCCCCCGATATTAGGACGACCACGGACCTCCGCTCCTTCCGTCTTAAATTAAAAACTCATCTTTTCTATCTGGCCGGCCTAGGATAGTCTCTCTGTCTTTGGGGTTTTACTGGGTAGTTTTAATGGGAAATTTTAGCACAGGTTAGGTTTAATTTGTTTTTAAGAAATGTTTGTATGTATTTATTGTTTTTATTTTACCTGTGCACCGCCCCGAGTCCCCATGGGGAGAGGGAGCGGTTTATAAGTATTAAAATTATTATTATTATTATTAATATCCAGGAAAAAAATGTCTATGGAGGTTCTTAGTCATCCAGCTCATGGTTGTCCCAAAAGTGCTTTTTCAGGAGACAACTGAATTTTCTTGGTTTTTCTTAAAGATGTTTCACTTCTCATGCCAGAAGCTTCTACAGTTCAAGAGTTCAACAAGTCTTTATGGATAAGAACGGAAACATCTTTAAGAAAAATCAAGAAAGTGCAGTCGCCTTTTTAAAAGCACCTTTGGGACATCCAGGGAAAGATCTTTGGTGTTGATGAAGAAGTGCCAACTGGCTATCTGCGGGACCACCTTTCTCTAAAGACATCCACCTGTCCTCCTTTATAATGCCTTGTACTTTATAATACCTTGGTAAGGCCACACTTGAAATTCTGCGTCCAGTTTTGGTCGCCACGATATAGAAAAGACGTGGAGACTCTAGAAAGAGTGCAGAGAAGAGCAACAAAGATGATTAGGGGACTGGAGGCTAAAACATATGAAGAATGGTTGCAGGAACTGGGTATGTCTAGTTTAATGAAAAGAAGGACCAGGGGAGACATGATAGCAGAGTTCCAATATCTCAGGGGTTGCCACAAAGAAGAGGGAGTCAAGCTATTCTCCAAGGCACCTGAGGGCAGGACAAGAAGCAATGGGTGGAAACTAAACAAGGAGAGAAGCAACTTAGAATTGAGGAGAAATTTCCTGACAGTTAGAACAATTAATCAGTGGAACAACTTGCCTCTCAAAGTTCTGAATGCTCCAACACTGGAGGTTTTTAAGAAGATATTGGATAACCGTTTATCTGAAGTAGTGTAGGGTTTTCTGCCTAAGTAGGGGACTAGAAGACCTCCAAGGTTCCTTCCAACTCTGTTATTCTGTATTCGAGTCAGATAGGGTAGCCATGCTCCTGGATCCTTCCTCCAACTATTGTCATCTGATGGGAGCTAGGAAGTGGGCCTTTTCCGTGGCAGTCCTTGCCTTACAGATCACTCTTTCCTTTGAAGTTCAATTGGCCCCCACCTTTTTAGCCTTCCATAAAGCTTTGAAGATCAGTCTTTTTCCCCAAGCATTGGGCGAAGACTAGATCATCCCATTTTAGAATGGATTTGGTGCTAGGCTTTTGTTGATTTTAATGTTTTTGTCTGTTGGGTTTTAGAGCTTTAATACGACGTTGCCTATCTTTTAATTTTTCATTTGGAGCCACCCGCAGCTGTTATAAAGTTGGGAAGCTACATAAATGTTTTAAATGAAGTAATAAAATAAAATAAAATCTCAGAAATTCTGAAGAGTCTAGAACTTTTTTAAAAAAAAATAAAAGTTCTCATTAGTAGTTAAGCAAACAATGTTGTCTTCAAACCACAAATGTTTCTGCTGTGGTCTAGCTATGTGTATCCTAGAGGCAGTGTTTCTCAATCTTGTTCACTTTAAGTTGGGTGGATGCCAACTTTCAGAATTCTTCAGCCCGCATGGCTGGCTGGGAATTCTGAGAGCTGAAATCCACCCATCTTCAAGCTGCCAAGGTTGAGAAATACTGTGTTAGACCATTGTCAGAAAGGAGAGCTAGAAATGACTTAAAGTTGGATGAGAATCACCTATATTAGGACATCAGCAATCTGTGAAACCAATTCTACCATGAAGCCAAGATTGTGAAGATTGATGGGACGGAAGGAGGGAAGACCTTGATGGCCTCTACACCAGAGGTGGTATTCAGCAGGTTTTGACCAGTTCTGGAGATTTTACAGTATCCTTCCCCTGCCACGCCCACCATGCCACGCCTACCAAGCCACACCACACCACACCCACCAAGCCACGCTCACAGAACTGGTAGTAAAAATTTTGAATCCCACCACTGCTACACACCACATGGATATTTTTCAATAGCCAACCAACAGGCATCTGATTTATTCATTCAAACATCTCAGCTACAGAGACATTTTTCAAGAACAAAGCTTCTTTCTGGGTCGATACTTGACCATCGTGCCAAGGGGAACATTGCTCCCTTGGAAGTCTGCCGTCGCGAGTGTGATTGGTCCGCTGTACTTGTCTGTGTAGGCATCTCTCTGTTCAGTGCTGAACCAACGTTGCCCCTTCCATGGGTGGACCAAATGGGAATATTTAATCTGGAAAGGCAGAAAGAAGGTCAAAGAATAAATCTTTTACAATGTGGTTTTATTGTCATTGGTCATTCAAATCCTGCCCTCCTTCTGATATTTGCAGCATAGAGGATGGGTAGGACAATGTAGAAATGGTAAGATCCTGTGAGAAATTAGTACAATAGTTATGAACAATACAATACTGCTGAAAATAGGTGCAAATATATTTATTTATTCACTTATCTATATACTATTCTGCCTCAATCACCAAGGTGCCTCTAGGCAGTTTACATACTGGGATTAAAACAATAGCAAAAGAAGTAAAGTTAACTTTACCACTTACTGGGGAGGATATTCAACACAACAGGATTAAACTATCAAAATAAACTATTAAGAAGATGACTCACCACAGCCTATTCCAGGGCTGCTGAAAAACAAAGTTTTCACAGCTTTTTGAATGCCCAACAGAGTTTGTGCCATGTGGATTTCAGAGGCAGACTCAGTTCCAGGGAAGGCATTCCTCCTAAGCTCCCCAAGATCAGACCATAGTGCTTTACAGCTCAGTCCCCCAAACCCTCCCAATCTTGACTCCATAGCAGAGTTAGTGTCCGTGGGCTGGAACGTGAATGCATAACTGAGTCGCATTTTTTTGTAAGCCACCCAGAGTCAATAAGAGTGAGTAGGTGGCCATATAATTTTTCTAATTTTTTTTTTTAAAAAAACCAATAAAATTAGAAAACTATCAAGTGAAACAGCCACTTGAACTGAGAAGACATTCAAGTAGATCAGGGGTCTCAAACTCAATTTACCTGGCGGCTGCTGGAGGCAGAGGCTGGGTGAGGCTGGGCCACATAAGGGATTCCATTATATTGGATATTATACTTTCATATCACTAATATTATACTTTCATATCACAGTGGGGGCCACAAGATACCATCCTGCGGGCCGCAATTGGCCTGCGGGCCGCGTGAATGAGACCTCTGAACAGTAGAGGATCTAATACTGTGATGGCGAACCTATGGCATGTGTGCCCAAAGTGGCATGCGGAGCCATGTCAACTGACACGTACGACGGCGCCCGTTCCTCTTCTGGGTTTTTAGCATGCATGCATGTGCGACAATCAGCTGGCCTTCATGCATGTGGCACTGTTTCTGGCAGTGCCAGAAACGAAGAACTGGTCTTCCATTTTCCGGTGTGAGAATGCGTGCTAGCCAGCTGATTGTCGCCTGTTATGCACACTAGTAACTGGAAGACTAACTTGGCAGCACGCATGCGCGTGCCAGAAGCCAAAAATTCATTTTCCGCTGTGCACATGCCCCTTGGCAGCTCCTCTTCCAGGTTGTGGCCATTTGAGCACGCGTGCTCCCTTTTCAGCATTTGGTGCCAAAAAGGTTTGCCATCACTGATCTAATAGATCACAGAGGAGAGGAAAATTAAAATACCCTTCCCCCATGTTGGTTAATAGGAAAGGAGACTGTTCTTTGGGTAGTTTGGACCTAGGTTAATATCCAATTAATATTTCCTTCAATGGGAATTTTTGCTTAAAAGTAAGCTCCTGATCACGCTATCTGAAATATCCAATAGAGCTAGCAAGAGAAGGGAAGGGAGGCGGAGAAAGAAGAGCTGGCTAGTTTTGAATTTGGAGACTGAGATACAAGTTTGAAAAGATGGAGAGGGGGAAAGGATGCTACTAAAGATGACCTCCAGGAGATCCTGTAGAAGAGGGATCTGCAAACTCAGGAACTTTTAAGACTTGTTATTTATTATTTATTTATTTATAAAATTTATATAACCGCACCCTCTCCCCGAAGGGACCCGGGGCGGTGCACAGGAAATTTAAAACAAACAAATACAAAATATAAATAATTAAAATCGAATTAAATAGTTTATACCTGTGCTAAAATTTAAATAGTGTTGTGGACTTCAACTCCTAGAATTTTCAATGGCTGGCTGAGGAATTCCACGAATCTTAAAGTTGCCAAGACCCCTGCTGTAGATGGGACCAGTTGCTATCACATAACTAGAGTAGTTAGTCAACTCTGGTTGGTCTCAAAAAGCTAGGCAGCATCCAACCAGGTTAGTATTTGGATAGAGGCCTTACAAGAATCCAGAACAGTAAGATAGACTAGGAAATTTGTTTGTTTGTTTGTTTAAAAAAACACACCCTTCTGTACTATTGCCAAAAAGACTGCACTGATGTATATGTGGAATCATCAGATACAATGTGTGTTTTGAAGTAGACTTTATCTTTTTTCACTTAGAGGAAGTACAGCATCAATGAGAAATTGTGGTTTTTTTCATCTGACATGGCCCAGCTGACAATGCCAAAGTGTGTGGGAGAGATGTCACATGCTTCTGTAGGGCATTCAAAACAATAAAAACTTCCCTAACCTTTTGCAGATCTTCTTCTGTCAGCTGATATTTCCTCCCTTGGTGAGGAACAAGCATATCTTGAGTTGTAGTGGTGTTGCAGGTGGGCAATCCAGGCCCTGAATGAAAAACAGAATAATAGAGTAGCAGTTGGAAGATGCCTTGGAGGTCTTCTAGTCCAACCCCATGCTCAAGCAGGAGATCCTATATCAGTGTTGGCAAATCTTTTTGGCACTGCTAAAATGGGAGCGTGCCCAGAAACTGGAATATCATCTTCCCGGCGTATGCATGCACACCGAGCGGCTGCTCTTCCAGTTTCCAACACTCCCATGTGCATGAAGACCAGCTAGCCAGTGCACCGCAACCCAGAAGAGCAATGGGAAATGGTTCGCGTCCCTGGAGAGATTACTCTATGTGTCATTTCCAGTATGCGTGCCATAGGTTCGCCATCACAGCCCTGTATCACTCCAGAGAAGTGGTTGTCTAGTCCAGGGGTCCCCAACCTTTGCAACTTTAAGTCTGAAGGACTTCAGCTCCCAGAATTCTCTAGCCAGTTGCTGGCTGGAGAATTCTGGGAGCTGAAGTCCTTCAGACTTAAAGTTGCAAAGGTTGGGGACCCCTGGTCTAGTCTGTTAGAAAACAGGATATTTAAGAATCAAACATTGCTTTCCCTCCTACTGAAAGTCACAAAGATTACACAAGAGTTACGCCAAGATACATCTAGAGTGGAACAAAAAAGGGATGAAAATTATCTCCTTTCAGAACAAACTGTCATGTTCACACACATAAACTGACTTACAGTTCATTGACCAAGCAACTAAGGAACACATGAAGCCACAGAAAATGCAGGTTAAAAATAGCTGAACTTAATCTGTTGAATGAATGCAGTCCCTAGGTTTGTAACTGTGACCTGATTAAATGCATTATGTAAGCATACTTACTGGTTATTTTTCTAATTGGGGGACTCTCATGAATTCTTCTCCTACAATAATTCCAAACCACAACTACCAGTATACAAAAGGATACCTAGGTCATTATCATGATTTCATGATAAACATCACCTTTATCTTTTTCATATGGAAATATTAGGGGCATATATTTTCCTGCTAATTTTTTCCTCCCCCACCCCCCCACCCCCAAGAACATTTGTTGCTCATAGGATTATGAGCCATGGTGGTGCAGTGGTTAAGAATGCAGTACTGCAGGCTGCTTCTGGCGACTGCCGTCTGCCAGCAGTTTGGCAGTTCGAATCTCACCAGGCTCAAGGTTGACTCAGCCTTCCAGTTTGTTCAGGGCATTAGGCTCATTCTGTAAACTGCTTAGAGAGGGGCTGTAAAAGCACTGTGAAGCAGTATATAATCCTATTGCTATTATCTGTTTATTTCAATGTGATATCTCTAGTGGCATCTTTTGTCAGAGATGAGAATGAACAGTATAGTTTTATTCTATCTATTCTTTGGCAGGACTCCTGATGTTGGAGGGCAGAGTGCTGGTGAAAGTGGATATGATGATACAGGAGATAACAACAAAGATGATTAGGGGACTGGAGGCTAAAACATATGAAGAACGGTTACAGGAACTGGGTATGTCTAGTTTAATGAAAAGAAGGACTAGGGGAGACATGATAGCAGTGTTCCAATATCTCAGAATTGCCACAAAGAAGAGGGAGTCAAACTATTCTCCAAGGCACCTGAGGGTAGAACAAGACGCAATGGGTGGAAACTAATCAAGGAGAGAAGCAACTTAAAACTGAGGAGAAATTTCCTGACAGTTAGAATAATCAATCAGTGGAACAGCTTGCATCCAGAAGTTGTGAATGCCCTAACATTGCAAGTCTTCAAGAAGATGTTGGATAGCCATTTGTCTGAAATGGTATAAGGTTCCTGCCTAGGCAGGGGGTTGGACTAGAAGACCTCCAAGGTCCTTTCCAACTCTGCTATTGTATTATATTGTATTGCAAGCAGAACTCCAAGGCAGGTAGATTCCTCAAGGAATAGCTTTATTGGAAATATCAAATTGGCACGAATCTGGTGAAAACTGAGTCTAAAGGTTCCCGTGCTTTTAATCTTCAGTAGTTAAAAAGAAAGTTTTCCCACAACCCCAAACCATCTGTCACATGGCCCAACCAAGATGCTGTCTGGTCATCTGGTGACCTCACACCTTCTTCCACATCCTTGGTTCTCAAGAGAAAGTATTTTGTTTTGGCTACACCAGGGATGTCAAACTCAAGGCCTGGGGGCCAGATCTGGCCCACAGGGTGCTTAAATCAGGCCCACAATAGAAATAGAAAAGGAAATAAAAAAGGACAGGCCTGTGGTGCCCTGTTTTGGCTGCTACAGGAGGCTATCCAGGTTGAAAATGGGGTACAGGGGCCTGTGTGTGCCCCCCGCACCCTATTTTGGCCAGCAGGGTGCTGCAGGAGACATCAGTCCCATCTCCACCCGCCCCCTACCTCCTGTGCAGGCCCACAGAGAACTGCAATGCTGATCCAGCCGTCAAAGAAAACCAGTTTGACACCTCTGAAATGCACAACCCCCCCTATCTCTAATCCCTCCTCCCTATCCCTCAACTCCAGTGTGGTAGCACTGAAGCTCCAATATGGCTTCGGTCAGGTCAGCTTTAGGTTGTAAGTCGAGGACTACCAGTGTGTGAATGAGAACCCTGTAAGACTTAGCTCAGGATCCCACCTGAAATAAATAGGATTGTACCTTTATACTTGGGGAAAACGTGGCTCTCAGTTGAAGTTTTGTCTCTGGAATCCAATTTGTGTGTTTCAGGAGGTGGCTGATAGTCAGAATGATGGACACTTTGAAAGCAGGGCAATTGTTTATCTCCCAAGCACAGCTTTGTTGGTGGCCGAGTCTGTGGCTTGGTCACAAAGTCCTTAGCGCTTGGCTGAGTAGAGAGAAGACATGAATAGTTTTATGTGTCCTAACTCTCTCCCCCTTCAGCTTCATTCAATAATCCTGAATTTAAAAGCACATTAAGAAAACTATTTTCTTTTCTTTGTTTTTTTAACATTGCAGATGTCATAGTAAAAATATGAATGTCATTGCTACATGATTTACTGTTTAGATAGCTTTTAAGTTTGATCCAGATGACTTTCTTTAGGCTTTGTAACATGCATCTCTTTTCCTCGACAGAAGCTGAGGATAGGAAATACCCTAGAAACATAAAATTATAAAATAAAATATAAAAATATAAAATAAAAATAGTAAATAGCTAGAGCAGTGTTTTTCAACCTTGGGATTTTGAAAATGTAGGACAGACAGATTAACAGAGTTGGAAGGGACCTTATAGGTCACCTAGCCCAACCCTCCCTGCTCAAGCAGGAGACCCTACACCATTTCTGACAAATGGCAGTCCAATCTCTTCTTGAAGGTCTCAAGTGATGAAGCTCCCACAACTGTTCCATTGGTTGATTGTTCTCACTGTCAGAAAGTTCCTCCTTATTTCTAGATTGAATCTCTCCTTGGTCAGTTTCCATCCATTATTACTTCTCTGGCCTTCAGGTGCTTTGAAAAATAGCTTGTCACCCCCCCCTCCTCGATGTGGCAGCCCCTCAAATATTGGAACCCTGCTATCCTGTCTCCCCTGGTCCTTCTGTGTGAACTTCAATTCCTAGAATTCGTCAGACAGCATGGCTGGCTGGGGAATTCTGGGAGTTGAAGTCCACACACGTCATCATGACTCGCTCAGGAATTCTGGGAGTTGAAGTCCACATAGTGGTGGGTTCCTACTGGTTTGGCCAAACCGGTAGAGGTTTGATGGCCTGAGTCGCTGGAACCAGCAGCAACCCAGGCCTGCCACAGCCCAAACTGATGGTGAACCTACATCTTGTTTTTTGCTTCTGCGCAGAAGCATATTTATTGGAGCGTGCATGTGTGCAAAGCGTGCATCAAACGCACACACGTTCACGGTGCAGCCATGAGCTAATCGGCAGTAGTGACCCACCCCTGAGTCTACACACAACATCATAGCTGACTGAGGAATTCTGGGAGTTGAAGTCCACACAACATCATGGCTGGCTAGGGAATACTGGGAGTTGGAGTCCACAGCTAGATTCAGTTAGACTCTAGGTCCGTGATGGCGAACCTATGGCACGGGTGCCACAGGTGGCACGCGGAACCATTTCGTAGGGCACGCGAGGCTTTGCCCTGCTAGCTCCAGTGCGCATGTGTGCGCTGGCCAACTGATTTAGGCCTTCTTTTGAGGCCCTTTTTCGCCCTCTGGAGGCTTCAGGAAAACTCCTGAAGCCTCTGGAGGTGTGTGTGTGTGGGGGGGGGGTGTTTCACCCTCCCTAGGCTCCTAGAAAGCCTCTGGAACCTGGGGAGGGTGAAAAAAAAAAGCAGGGGGTTGCGCACATAGCATTATGGTTGTGGCACACCCACGCACGACCCCCCTGCGCTCCCCCTGCTTTTGACACGCGAGTCAAAAAAGGTTAGCCATCACTGCTCTAGGCTTAGTTCTTAGCAATGAGAAGAAGAGCTCGGTATTACCTCTTTGTAGTAAAATTGGTTGTTGGTTATACCGGTGCATTTTCTCTTCTCGTGATCTCCTAGGAGAACACACGATTCATTCTTTTTGGCGTTAGAGAAGAATGGAGGGCCTGGAAAAACCACAAAGACAGAGAATAGATGGGGATTTAATCAGAACTGTGGTTCAGTCTTGGGGTTTTTAGTGCCTGAAGAGTAAAAAATACAAATGGTGAGCAGGCCAGGATCCAAATCCTGTTGATCCCCATCGCACCTCTTCCACACATGCCTCTCAGATTCACTCATCCCATACCTCACTCAGGTTCGCTTCAAGGTTTTAACGACCATCTTTAAAGCGTTCCATGGCTCGGGGCCTAGTTATATGCGAGACCGCCTCCTGCCCCATACATCCCTCAGACCGATACGCTCCCACAGAGAGGGCCTCCTCAGGGTGCCGTCGGCTGGACAATGCCGACTGGCGACACCCAGGGGGAGAGCCTTCTCTGTGGCGGGCCCAGCCCTCTGGAACGACTTACCCCCTGAACTCCGCACCATCTCCGACCTCCGCCTCTTCCGCAAGTGTCTGAAGACACACCTATTTCATCTAGCCGGCCTAGCGTAACCTCCATACTGACTATTAGATAGTTTTTAAACTTGGGATTTTAATTCGGTTTTTAGCGCAGGGTTTATTTATTAGAATAAGTATTTTAAATTTCATATATTTTATATATTTTGTATGTATTTTAACATCCCTGTGCGCCGCCCTGGGTCCTAACAAGGAGAAGGGCGGGGTATAAATTTAATAAAATAAATAAATAAAATAAAAATAAGGTGTGCACATAGAGAAGGGGAGTCAAGAAGCCAACCTACTTTACCTGCAGGATTTTGATCACACGTTGTGGCTACCTTCCTGGTGGTTTGACCCTTCCGCAGACACCCCCTGACCCTCATTCATGCCCACACTTTTATGTCGATGAAAAACGTAATACAGGTAGTCCTCAATGTGTGACCACAATAGAGCCCCAAATTTCCGTTGCTAAGCAAGACAGTTATTAAGCAGCATCCTCACGGTCACACGATCGAAATTCAGACCCTTGCCACATGCATGACCCATGGTTGCAGCATCTGATTGCCCTTTGCCTTTTGGGGTCAAGCGATTGCCATTTGCGATCTTCCCAGCTGGTGACTGACAAGCAAAGTCAAGAGGGGGGGAGCCAGATTCACTTAAGAACTGCATGATTCGCTTAATGACTGCAGTGATTTGTCCAACACAGGCAGCAAAAAAAGATTGCAAAATTGGGTGCGACTCATTTACTGTATTACTGAGCAATGGGAATTCTGGTCGAATTGTAATCGTAAGTCAAGGACTGTATTTCCTCCACAACCGTCTCTTGCCTATTTCCTCTGGGTACCCAGATTAAAAAAACAAACAAACCCTAAGTAATTTCACAAACCAAGGAGGGAGATGGGGAAATTGAGCAGGGCTCCAGCAGTCTATTTCTAATGCACAAGGAGCCATGGAAATAATCAGCGGTGGAGCAGAAAGAAATGTACGCCTTCTAAGGGGACAGCTCCTTTCTTCATACAGAAACTCCCTCCTCTGAGCACTTGGCTCCAGCTACAATCATTCAGGTACAAGGAGTGAGGTTTGTCAAGGCCTTCACAGCTCAAGAGAGGAGGAGGAAGCCTCCAAGGTGGATTCAAAATATGGACTAGAACCATGGTGAATCTATGGCATGGGTGCCACAGGTGGCATGTGAAGCCATTTCTGAGGGCAAGCGAGGCGTTGTCCTGTCAGCTCCAGCACACATGAGCGTGCTGGCCAGCTGATTTTCAGCCATTTTTTGCCCTCCTGAAGCCTCCAAAGGGAGAAAAATGGCCCAATGGGCAACCTGGAAGTCTATTCCTGAACATCCAGTTTTTGCATTGGGCCTTTTTCTGCCCTCCCCAGGATCCTAGAAAGCTTCTGGAGCCTTGGGAGGGTGAAAAATGGACCGACTGGGCCCACCGGAAGTCAGAAAACGGGCTGTTTCTGGCCTCTGGGGGAGGCCATTTTTGCCCTCCCCAGGCTCTAAAAAAGCCGTGTGTACATGCGCTGAACAGCAGGGGGTGTCACACATGTATTCTTGGGGGGCACAGCATGGGAGGCATTAAATTATGGGGGTAGGCAAACGAGCGTGCACAATAGTGCGAGCGTGTGTGCTTTTGGCACCCGAGGCGAAAAAGGTTCGCCATCACTGGACTAGAAGTTCCCATCCTCCTCCAGTCGTTTTGAATTAAGAATAATATCTCTGAGCACAGAGAGAGTGAATTCCTCTCTTTTGCCTTCAAGGCGATTTTTTGCACAATGAAAAAACGTGCCCTTGAAAATGGAATCAATTGAGGGATCCTTGGTGCTCTCTGAGCTTGATGGTTTTCTTGTATAGTGGTACCTTGGTACCAGAGGTAGCATTCAGGTGGTTCTCTCCGGTTTGGGCGCACTGCTAGCGGTAGCTGCGGGAGACTCCGCCCACCCACCCCGATGTAATGTGTGAGTACTGCGCATGCACTAACGCAGCGCGTGCACTCACATTTGCGAACCGGTAGGGAAGGTAAATGAATCCCATCGCTGCTTGGTACTCAACTGCTTTGATACTTATCTGATTTGGTACTCAACGCATTTTGACACAACAATTTTGTCTTAGGACTCAGTGTTTGGTACTCAAGATACAAGCCAAAACCTGTCTGTGTGGGCTGCCTTGTAACTTATTACATTATTCCAATTGTTTGGTACTCAAGATTTTTGGTATTCATTGTGCCTCCCAGAAACAATTAATGATGAATACTGTAAATCACTGTAAATGTTTCATTATTTAAACTAGATAACATCAACAGTGCTAGTTTCTAGCACTGATGATGTTACCTAGTTAGGGTAACGAAACATCTGCAAGAAAACGAGCCCAGAGAACACCAAGGACCCCCCCATTTCAACCCTGAGCTATAAATATTCTCCTTTATGGAATCAATTCTTTGACCTTAGGAGCCTGTTTTGACAACTGGCACAAGTAATGCCAGAGAGATTTGGGTAAAGTTCCCATCGCATCTTAGTGAAATGAGTGAAATGATCACATTTTAGTGAAATGAGTCTCTGTGAACAAAAAGGAACTTTTGTCTTCCTTTCTCTCTTGTTCTTCACTCTTTTCAAGATGACCTTCAAGCAGTCAGCTGGTTCCATCGCTGGCTATGGGGGGGGGGGTGAGACCTTAGCCCCCACAGGAAGGGTTCGCAACCTGGGTGTCCTCCTGGATGCACGGCTGTCCCTGCAAGATCATATGACGGCTGTCACCAGGGGGGCTTTTTATCAGGTTCGCCTGATTTACCAGTTGCGCCCCTTTCTGGATCGGGATGCCATGCGCAAAGTCACTCACGCCCTCGTCTCTTCCCGTCTGGACTACTGCAATGCTCTCTACATGGGGCTCCCCTTGAAGAGCACCCGGAGGCTCCAACTGGTCCAGAATGCGGCCACGCTCCCATGTAATAGCCCTCCTGTGCGAGCTACACTGGCTTCCGGTGGTTTTCCGGGTGCGATTCAAGGTGTTGGTTACTATCTTAAAGTGCTCCATGGCTTAGGACCTGGGTACCTACGAGTTCGCCTTCTCCACCAAGAGCCTTCCACCGGCCAGTACGCTCCCACAGAGAGGGTCTCCTCATGGTGCCATCGGCTAAGCAATGTCGACTGGCGACACCCAGGGGGAGAGCCTTCTCTGTGGGAGCACCTGTCCTCTGGAACGAATTGCCCCCGGAGTTACGAATTATCCCTGACCTACGCACCTTCCGCCATGCCCTTAAAACTTATATTTTTCAACAAGCCGGGCTGGCGTAAACACAAATTTTATTAATTTTAATTGGGTTTGTTTGGTTTTTAACTTATTATGGGCCAGATTATTTAATATGTTTTTAAATTGTTTTAACTTTTGTAGATCTGTGTTTTATTTTGGCTGTACACTGCCCTGAGTCCTTTGGGAGTAGGGCGGTATAAAAATATATATTAAAAAAAAAGAAGTAAGATATTTCTATCCTTTTGTGTATTTTAAGAAATCTGTAATAATCTAATAGCATTCTTTTTTTTTTACACTTACAGGTGGTTCTCGGCTCATTTAGCCACCAAAATTACGATGCTGCTGAAAACAGTTAGGACTGACCATCGCACTTAAAACCATCCCAGTGTCTTCACTTGATCAAATTCAGGCACTTGGCAAGCAGCATGTCATTATGATGGTTGCAGCCTCCCAGGGATAGGTTATCATTATTTATGACCTCCCCAGATGGTTTCCGATAAGAAAAGTCATTAGGCGAAGCTGGATTCATGTAACAACTGCATGATTGGCTGGATGGCCACAGGAAAAATGTAATAAAATCGGGATATCACTTAGTGATAATGATATTCTCATTAGTGATGCCTCACTTAGTAATGGAAATTTTGGTCCCAATTGTGAACATAAGTCAAGGACTACTTGTGCAAGTTTTACTAAAAGGCGTAAGCTTTCCTGAGCTTCATCCAGATGCAGAGAATCTCTTATGCATGAGTTCAATTACGTCTAATGTTCCTTTTCTTTCAAATGTCACAAATGTTCTTCTAGCATTCATTAACAGCTAGGCGAAGACCATGCTTTGCATTGAAGATCTATCTATGTCATCCATCCACCTACCCACATGTATGCACGCACTGTGCTTCCCCAAAAATAAGATAGGGTCTTATTTTCTTTTGACCCCCGAAATAAGCACTTGGCCTTATTTTGGGGGGAGGTATTATAATTTTTGGGTGCAGGAGGTAGCGAGTATGGTCACCTCACAGCTGCTGTTGTGTTGCAATATTTTTGGAGAGGGCTTATTTTAGCGCATGCGCTCAAAAGCCTGATGGTCTTTTTATCCAGAGAGGTCTTATTTTTGGAGAAACAGGGTACAGACAGAGACTTTGTCTCTCTCTGTGTGTGATGGTACATTGTGCTACTCAGTATTACAGTTAGTTCCCAACTTACAACAGCTCGTTTAGTGGCTATTCGACGTTATAACAGCATTGAAAAAAGTGTCTTATGACTGTTTTCACATTTACGACCATTGCAACATCTCTAGGGTCCCATCATTATAATTTGAACACTTGACGAAGGACTTGCATTTTTGATGGTTGCACTGTCCTGTGGTCACATGACACATGATCACTATTTGCAACCTTCTGACAAGAAAATCAAGCCAGATTCACTTAACAATCGTTACTAACTCTAAAACCACAGTGCTTCATTTAACAATTGTGGCAAGAAATGCTGCTCACTTAACAATTGTCTGTTGCTTAGTGATGGAAATTTTGAGCTCAGTTGTGGCCATAAGCTGAGGACTAGCTATATTTCACTTATCCTATTACAGGGGTTCTGCTGAATTTAGACCTTTAATATATACATTGTGCAGGGTTAACCAAATTGCATATTTAACAGAGTTGGAGACACTGCCTGAGTTGTAATCTTGGTTCCCTCCCTCTGACCATACCTGGTTGCCTCCATAAGTATGATTCAGACATGATAGTAGAAAACCTGTGCTGCCCGTCTCCAGGCTGAATGTTTGAATGGTGCACCGCTGCTGAGGCAGTATGTGGATCATAGCTGTTGGAGAAAACCTGAATGATTAGTGATGAAAAATAATGAACTTAATACCTTATTAGATTTCTAAGGCTGCAAATGAAAGAACATTCAAGAAGGTGCACAAAAATTGAAATAATAAAAACCAGTGCAGTCATCAAATCACGATAGACAATGTTTATACAAAGGGACGCAGTGGCTCAGTGGCTAAGATGCTGAGCTTGTCCATCAGAAAGGTCAGCAGTTCGCCGGTTCGAATCCCTAGCACTGCGTAATGAAGTGAGCTCCCATTACTTGCCCCAGCTTTTGCTAACCTAGCAGTTTGAAAGCATGTAAAAAATGCAGATAGAAAAATAGGAACCACCTTTGGTGGGAAGGTAACAGCGTTCCGTGTGCCTTCGGCATTGAATCATGCCGGCCACATGACCACAGAGAGGTCTTCTGACAGCGCTGGCTCTTCGACTTTGAAACAGAGATGAGCATCGCCCCCTAGAGTCAGGAACGACTAGCACATATGTGCAAGGGGAACCTTTACCTTTTACCTTTATACAAAGCTGGAGTATTACAAATGGCTATTAAGCATTGAATAAGGCAGTGTTTCTCCACCTTGACAACTTTAAGATGTTACTGTTGGCTGAGGAATTCTGGAATCTGAAGCCCCCACATCTTAAAGTTGCCACAGTTGAGAAATACTAGAATAATGGATGAATCTCTCTACACAAAACTGCTTCCCCTCAATCTATTATAATGACACAGCGACAAAATGTACACATACAGCACACATTTGTTCAACTATAACTTCAATAGCATTCTCCAAATATATACTATACATTATTTTCCAAAAGGAACTAATTAAAAAGCCAGACTTTGTTAAATCCTTAACCTTGTTTCAATATAAAACAGGCTTTAACAAATTAAGAGCAACAGTTCCAGTTAACTTTGCTGGCGGGGAATTTTATATAATGCAGTCCCAATGCATTTGAGGATTGGGGAAAGCTGGTATAATCTTAGTTAACAAATACAGCAAAGTCTTTTAATTGTATAAATTTAAAAAGACCAAATCTCAGGAGATGCTAGGCTCTATAAAAAATGGAGATGATGATGATTATGATGATGATAATGATGCTGTTGTGATAATGATGATTTAATTACCAGTAGGTGGCACTATCTAGCTGACCTTGGCTAAGCTAGGAGACTACAGTAACCAGGCTACAGTAAATATCTGGGAAGCCAAAGGCTATAGGCCAGTGATGGCAAACCCCACTCGTCTGGGCTGCAAACCGGAAGTAGAGCTGCCCAAGGTGCATGCGTGCCCCTGAAAGTGAACTTCTTCATGCGCACCAGCCATCTAGTCTTTCTGGCACACATGTGCATGAGATGATCAGCTGGCTGGGGCACCAGCTCTTCCAGTTTCTGGCACTGCTGCACTCACAAAGGCCAGGTGGTCATCACGCGCATATGCGCACCAGAGACCTGGAAGAGGAACAGCTGACGCCGCATGTGCCAGGTGACATGGCTCTGTGTGCCACTTCAGGCACATGTGCTATAGATTTGCCATCATGGCTATAGGTTAAAACGGATGGATTTTAGACTTCAGGGTAGATATATACACCCCCCCTACCCACCCACACCAGAATAAGGCAATAATTCCCAACTTATGACCATTTTTCAGACTTATAACCATTGCAGCATCCTCATGGTCACCTGATCAAATTTCAGGTGCATGGCAACTGTGCCATATTTATGACAGTTGCAGTGTCCCAGGGTCATGTGATCAACTTTTGCGACCATCTGACAAGCAGAGACAATGGGGAAGGCAGATTCACTTAACGACTGTGTTACTAACCTAACAACTGCAGTGATTCATTTAACAAATGTGGCCAAAAATGGGACAAAACTCATTTAACATCTGTCTCACATTGCAACAGAAATTTTGGACTCAATTCTAGTCATGTCAAGGACTACCTGTAAACATTTTAAGCAATTGAAACAAAAGCAGGAGAATAACCAACGGACATCGAATAGAATAGAATAGAATAGAATAACAGAGTTGGAAGGGACCTTGGAGGTCTTCTAGTCCAACCCCCTGCTTAGGCAGGAAACCCTACACCACTTCAGACAAATGGTTATCCAAAATCTTCTTAAAAACTTCCAGTATTGGAGCATTCACCAACAACTTCTGGAGGCAAGTTGTTCCATTGATTAATTGTTCTAACTGTCAGGAAATTTATCCTTAGTTCTAAGTTGCTTCTCTCCTTGATTAGTTTCCACTTATTGCTTTTTGTTCTACCCTCATCCAGGTACGTTCCTTAGAAGATTGCTTAATGTAGAAATGAGTTTGTAACTCTAGGAGATTTGAGATGCAGTATATTCGTGTGACACCCAAGAGACTATAGCCTTCTCCATTCCAGCCATCCCTTTCTGAGGCAAGTGTTTCATTGCTTACTGTTGACCTTCAGGTTCCTGGACAGTATATGCACGTTTCTGCTCACTCACTGCCTGGACGTGTCGAGGGTCACCCAAAACTACAGATACCGCGTTCTGAAATTGGAAAATGCGTGAAGTGACCCAATGCTACAAGTAGTCTTTTCCATCTTCTATTGTGGTACTATTGCAATGCTCTCTACATGGGGCTCCCCTTGAAGAGCACCAGGAGGCTTCAACTGGTCCAGAATGCGGCCGCACGGGTAATTATGGGGGCGACGCGACGCTCCCATGTAACACCCCTCCTGCACGAGCTGCACTGGCTTCCGGTGGTTTTCCGGGTGCGATTCAAGGTGTTGGTTACCATCTTTAAAGCGCTCCATGGCTTAGGACCTGGGTACCTACAAGATCGCCTTCTGCCACCGAGAGCCTCCCACCGGCCTGTACGCTTCCATAGAGAGGGTCTCCTCATGGTGCCGTCAGCTAGACAATGTCGACTGGTGACACCCAGGGGGAGAGCCTTCTCTGTGGGAGCACCTGCCCTCTGGAACGAATTGCCCCTGGAATTAAGAACTATTCCTGACTTACGCACCTTCCGCTGCGGTCTCAAAACCTTTCTCTTTCAACAAGCCAGGCTGGCATAAAGCATGATTTTTAAATTTTTGAATTTATATAATTTTTATTATTTTAATCAGGGTTAGTTTGGATTTTTTCCACGTTTTGGCCAAAATTTTAATTATGTCTTTTAAAAGCTTTCTTTTAACTTTTGTATGTTTGTTTTTATTTTGGCTGTACACCACCCTGAGTCCTTCGGGAATAGGGCGGTATAAAAAACCAATAAACTAAACTAAACTAAACTATTAGCAGCAGGTTCTTTTAAAATGGTAGGCACAATTGCATGGAATGAATCCACCGATGGCTGTGACGTCGGGGGCATTTCTCATCTTAGAAACAGTCTACCTCTGATTAACGCTGGATTACTGCTTCCGCATTTCCCTAGAAATATTCAGTTAATCACTGTCAGAAGAGGAATGTCAATTAGATGCTCCATCAGGGCTCAGTTAGATGGCCCACTAGATATTCACCACGGTTTTCCTTATGTTGGGATGAATCTGCCAGTAGCTATTAGCCATATTAGCTGACTTGTATCTCCGTGGGTAGAAATGGTCTCCCTATGAATAACAGGATCTTGGATTTAGCATGCTAGCTGTGGAGGTTTTAGAATGTCTATAGTGTTAGCATCTATATACGGTAGAATAATAGCTATATAGTGTAGCCAATGGATTAAATTGATGTGCTTGACTGTCAGAAAAAATATATCTTTGAAGTGGCGGGACTTTCCTCCTCCTCCTCCTCCTCCTCCTCCTCCTCCTCCTCCTCCTCCTTCTTCTGCTGCTGCTAAAGTAGCTACTGAACCATTCTTTCTTGGGAGAAATTCCTGGTTTTTTCCCGTGCTATAGGCCAGGAAAACTGAAACATCACATTTGTCTTTTCAATGCATCTTCTGAACTGTCAAATATATCTGATACGTCCAGGAGTCAGTGATAGTCCTAGTTTTTTTAAATGAATGTATGTATGTTCCTTCTTAAAAGAGTGGTAGTGGTTGACCACAATAAATTCCATACTTTAATTTATGCTGTGTAATCAACGACTTTTTCCTGCCGATGCTCTTATTTATTTGTTTATTAAAATTGTATGTCCACTATCTCGCTATCCAAGTAACTCAATATAGTAAAGGGAGAAAACCATGCCCTTATCTACAATATCTACCCCATGCATGCTTTTCTAGCTCTCTATCATGTCCCTTTCATTCCTAAGTCAAAAAGCCCTCCAAGTTTTAATCTATCCTAATAACTGAGTGTTACAGTCATTTTTCATCTATCATTGATGGCTGGGCATTTCTCCATGTTTCTTAAACTAATTCTGGGTTCTATGAGGTTCTGTAAAGTTCTAGTTGTATTCTATCCACAGTTGGGGGATCAATTTTTTCCCCTCCATCTTTGCCTAAGAACAGTTAATCCAGAACATTTTCAGCTCTTGTTGATTTTTTACCAGTGTCATTATTTTTTTGCTATTAAAAATGCATTCTCATCCAGTGGAAGTCCCCCATACCGACACCCATCCTACAGGCCAGCTTGTTCATCTATACTTCTCAGGATCTGTTACAGTTACTTCCTCTTCCCTCTACTACCGTGATGGTGGCACATGGACCCATTTCTGAGGGCACACGAGGCGTTGCCCTGATTTTTGGCCTTGATTTCCAGCTGTTTTTTGCCCTCCGGAGTGCGAAAAACCACCCGATGCGCAAACCGGAAGTTTGGGAATGGACTTCCGGTTTGCACGTTGGGCTGCTTTTCACCCTTTGGAGGCTTCAGGGAAGCCTCCTGAAGGAGAAAAATGGTCCAATGGGCAACCCAGAAGTCAGTCACTGAACTTCCAGTTTGCATGTTGGGCCATTTTCCGCGTCCTCCCCAGGCTCCAAGAAAGCTGTGCGCACATGCGTGGGGCAGTGGGGGGGGGTCACATGCACATGTGCAGAGGGACATTAAATTATGGGGTGGGCATGCAAGTGTGCACAATAGCACAGGTGTGCGTGCTTTTGGCACCCGAGGCAGAAAAGGTTCGCCATCACTGCTCTACTACATCATGAGGCCATCTTCTCCTTGTGTTAGCTGCGTTCCCTGTTTGATTATTTGTGAAGAAGATCTGTCTAATTTAGCTGCATTTTCCTCCTCTTCCTCCTGATGTGAGAGGGGAAGAAGGAGTAGCCGTCATTGTGAATAACGCTGGATGTCGTTATCTAGTTTGCCAATTAGTTAGTGCCGCTCAGGATCCCATCCTTGTGGCCAATGGTAAATACTTGCCTGAGGTAAGGCACGGAGACGGTTGAATGCAGTTAACCTTTTATTAACACAACGGATAACGAACAAACAAATGGTCTGACAGCTCTTTTATATGCGAGCTGTCAGACTCTTAACCAATAGGGAGCTTGCCTCGGTCCTGCCAGACTGCATTCGTGCTGGAGCCAATGAATAGCCATTTCCCCTTGATTGACACTTGTGGCTAAAGATGTTAGGACGTAGCACTTTGTACATCACTTAGCTAAGCCTAAATTGGTGGCTAGGTAATACAGGCCAGAGGCCAAGTAACCCGAGACACACTTACCTCATTGCAGGTCTTGATTGGAGGTGCCCATTCACCTGTGAACTGTGATTGGTAAAACGTGTTGAAATAGTTACGGCCATCACCTCTCAGGGTAAAACTACCTCCTGCCAAAAAAAAAAAGATCAGAAAATCCATCATGGTGGATCAATCAGAATAGCTATCTAACCAGGCTTTTATTCCATTCCCCCTTTGCCAGATCAGAAAGATATAAGCAAAAGATCCCTGTCTGAGTGTCTGTGTGAGAGAGAGATTCAGTATACTCAGCAAGTGAAATCTTCTTCAGATGTTGTTGAGTCACCTACCATATGCTAAAATCCATCCAGCCATTCAACCATCCAACCGTACAACCAACCCACCAGCAATAGCTTCACAATCTGTCTGGAAGAGAGAGGCTTCTGCCAATATTAACAGAGATTAAACTCCAGCACCGTTTTTGCACATCACTGCTCCATCTATTCTAGCTTAATGCTATTTATTTTCCTTGGCAGCAGCTTTTCCAAAGTTGGCCAAGAATATTTTAATTGCCGATCCTGAGATCACCTGCATGCCAGAGAGATGCTACAGCTCAGAGGTTGAACTCTGCCTGCCCATTTTACCTATTCTATGCACTCTGCACAAGATCAGTGGCACTTGGCTGATAGCCCTGGTCAAAAGATTCAGTCAGGGCCCACTGCAGAGATATGGAAATATTCTTAAGTATTTGGAAAATTAAAAGCAATGCCCGAAGACTGTCCAGGTGCAGTTCTAGACAAACGTCACCATTGGGATATGTCTTCATGGACACAAACTGCCTTAGTGAGCCACTGTTTGGAAGGTCTGAACTTGTTGTAGGTTTGGCAAACACACCCAGGTGTTGGTTTGGAGCCTTGGCTGGAGGCACCACCCCTTTGTACGCTGGGTAGGACTGCTGGTAAAGGGTCTCTGGCAAAGGTTCCTTCTCTTTGTCCCCACTGGGAAAACTGTCGTCCCATTTGTCTACACGGTTGGGAGTGGTATGTGGGAGGCTAGGAGGATAAGAATAGCTTTCTTTGGTGATCGAAGTGAGGATGCTGTGGCGGGGATCTGCATGCATTTTGAAGTTGGATACAAGTGGATTAATAGCAGATTTCTTTGCCAAAGGCCAGGTTGGATAGGACAGATATGATTGTGAGCGAGTGTCCCAGGCATCGCCCATGCCTTGGTTTAGGACATCAGCACATTTCGGAGGCAGAATGGGTTCGCGCTGGTAGGAGCCCCATCTAGGAGGATAGTCTATACGATAAGGGGAGATTACTGTGCTACCCTCAGGCCTCTGGTCAAAGCCCAGCTTGAAATGAGAAGCCCTCAGGAAGGATTCAGATACCAAAGGAGGTTGGATTTTTTGGAAGGAAGTGGAGGCCATTGTGCAACCTGTCGTTAGGTAGCAAGCGGGAGAAGATTAGCCAAGTGCACAGGAGGAAAGGCAAAGCTCTGTTAATCTGTTAAAAAACTAGAAGGTAAAAATCTCTATTTTTGGCAAGGAGACACAGATCTAGAATGCCTATCACTTCTGGATGTTTGCTTAGGTAAGTAAAAGCTATACATCTCTCTTCAAAAAGGGGACGTGTAGAAGAAAAATGGCCTTCTTCTAGAAATGTGTATGTGGTTTGAAGGGCAATAAGGAACTGTGAATTCAGTATTTGCAATCTCTCATATGCTGCTTGAGTCAATCAAATATGCCTTTGTTTTCTGATGAGTTCTGACATTCCAGAATGGAACACGGCTTTATGAATTATGGCATCACGGAAGAAAGAATTCATCCCAACTTGGTGAAGTTTCTCATGGTAGGTTACCCCCTCTGGTGAGTGGGGAGTCAAATGGTCACTAGAGGGCTCTCTCGGACAGCCCATGAACCACCAGGATGGGCTCTCAGGACTGCCAGGCCCCTCAGAATAAAATAAACAACACGACAACTCATGATTCAGACAAACAAAAGCCTTGTGTGGGACTGGAGAAGAGATGGAGCCAATGATGCAGGTCCCAAGCTGTGCTGGGTTAGAGGGAGGCCTGATGGGAGTTGCCACTCTCCTGTAACCAGACTTATTGTGACATCCAGGATGTGCTCTGATTTTTGTTTTGCTAAATCAACTAGAAGCCTTGTGATTCTGTTTTGGAAACAAACCTGTTTTATCACTGCAATCAGCTCTCCATTTCATCTGTTACAGATTAGGTTTGGGGTCACAGTGCAGCTTGTCACCAATACTATAACTCAGGGGTCCCCAACCTTTTTGGCACCAGGGACCGGTTTCATGTTAAAAAAATTCCGTGGACCGATGGCCATGGCTCGGCCGCTGTAGAGGGGGAGCGGAGGAACAGGCGGCGCATGCGCGCAGGGGGGGTGAGTCCACTCACTCGCCCCTCTCGGGCCCCCAACGGCACGAGCGGCCGTGCCTGTGCTCTCCTGCCCCCGGTGCGTGCTCTGTCCAGGGGGATGCCCCCTCCTCCCTCCTCTCCAACCCTTTCTAAGAGTTATGCCACTCACTGCGGCCCAGTTCCTATCAAGCCACGGACCGGCACCGGTCCATGGACCGGGGGTTGGGGACCCCTGCTATAACCCATATTTCAATCAAGATGGACTTTCCATTGCCTACACCAATGTTTCTCAACCTTGGCAACTTTATGCGTGGACTTCAACTCCCAGAATTCCCACGGCTGACTGGGGAATTCTGGGGGTTGAAGTCCATATATCATAAAGTTGCCACGATTGAGAAACACTGGCCAAACTGCTAAAGTCTAGCATGGTGGTGGTGGTCTGTAGGTGTGGATGTGAGAGAAAAGAAGGGAGGGAGGGGGAGAAAAGGGAAGTAGACTTTTGCCAAAATTATGCTTTATTGGTTATCTGGTCATTTCTCTGTGAATTACAGACTATGTTCTCCCCACATTGCTTCCAGATGTTTACATCTGTTGAATGCTTATTTATTTCTTCCCTGTACAATTTCTGAGAATCAGAACTACCTATGGACAGCTAGTTCTTGATTTACAACCATCCATTTAGTGATGATTCAAAGTTACAATGGAATTTAAAAAAGTCACTTAAGACCATTTTTCATACTTATGACTGTTGCAGCATCCCCTTGGTCACATGATCAAAACTGTAAGCTTGGTAACTTTCATTTTTATGACGGTTGCAATGTTCTGGGGTCATATGATCACCTTTTGTGGTGTTCTGACGACGTCAGTGGGAAAGCCAGATTCACTTAACAGCCATGTTACTAACTTAATAACAGCTGCGATTCACCTAATAACTGTGACACAGAAGGCTGTAAAACACTGCAAAACTCAGTTAGCAACTGTAACAGAAATTTTGGGCTCAGTTGTGGTTGTAAGTCCAGGACTCTCTATAGGAGGAGGGAAGATTTGGCTTTTTAAACTCAGTTGACAGATTAGAAATAAGATGGAAGTTACTGTATACAGAATTCTACAAACAGCCATTCAAAGTAAGGATATTGTTTGCTGGGTTTACAAACTCTACAATACCAAACTCTGGATTAGGGGATTTTTTTAAAGCTTAAAACTGTTGTGAAAGTTTGGTTTTATCATCTTCTGGGATTACAATTTTCAGAATTCACCAAATGAATCAATTGGTTACAAAAAGGAAATTTCCATGCATTTCTTTCACAGTCACCCATAATTCATACAAGTTCTGGTATTTTAAATCAAATGTATTTATCCATATTGCCATCACCATACCCCTATTCTCGTTTCATTGCGGTTTCTTTCCTTTCTGTCAGTAGTACAGTGCGAGATTGAATGAGTTAACCCTTTTTTCACCTTCTAGTTAAGTTCTTCTTTTTCACTTCAGTTCCTCACCATTTCCCCCCCACTTTTTTCTAACCATTGATACCACAGCTCCCAATTTCCCCCCCTCCTCTTTGTGTTCGTTTTTTAGTAATTTAGATAACGTATCTAATTCGGCACAATCAGTTATCTTCAGGGGTGGGTTTCAAAATTTTTGGAACAGGTTCTGTGGGTGTGGCCTGCTTTGTGGGAGTGGCTCTGCAGTCATGTGACCGGGTGGGCGTGGCCAACTAGGAAAATGTGGTGGAATTCACTTAACAACGGTCTTGCTTAGCAACCAAAATTTTGGCCTTAATTGTGGTCATAATTTCTCTTTCATCTCTGTCCCACTTTCTTTTTCTTTCTTTTCTTTCTTCCCTTCTTTCTCTTTCTCTCTGTCTCTCTCTCTGAGTCTGTCTGTCTCTCACTGTGGCTCTTTATCTCTCCCTCCCTCCCTCTCTGTCTCTTTCTATCATTCTCTGTGTCTGCCTGACTCTCTCTCTCTGTGGCTCTTTATCTCTCTCTCCCTCCCTCCCTCCTTCCCTTTCTGTCTCTTTCTGTCATTCTCTGTGTCTGTCTGACTCTCTCTCTCTGTGGCTCTTTATCTCTCTCTCCCTCCCTCCCTCCTTCCCTTTCTGTCTCTTTCTGTCATTCTCTGTGTCTGTCTGACTCTCTCTCTCTGTGGCTCTTTCTCTCCCTCCTCCCCTCCCGCCCGCCGTCTCAGGCAGCCCAGCTCCCGCGCCTCCCAGTCCTCCGCCTGCATCGCCCCGCTTCACCGGCTCACCTCGGCCCCCGAGGTTGCCCGGTTTCCGGATGCAGCCGCCCCCTCGGCGCTTCGCTCTGCCGCTCTGCGGCTTCTGCTGCTTCGGCAGGCCGGTAGGTTTGGCCGGCGGGGGCAGGGTGAGCCCCGTAGTCCCCGTTCCCCTCCCCTCCCCCGCTTCCAGCGCCGGAAGGCCGCGCCCGGCGGGAACCTGCAGCGGCCGAAGCAGCTCGGGCAGCTGCGCACGCCGGCCAATGGCGAGCCACGGTCCGGGGGCGGGGTTGGCCACCCGCAGGCGGGGCAGGGGGCTGGCCCGCTGGGGAGGGGCGCCCCAGGTCGGCTCCCGGGTCAGCACCTCCACCGGCCGGCGGCGGGGTCGGATGGACAGGTACCGCGAGGGCGGCCCGAGGGAAGGAGGAGCAGGCAGGCAGGCAGGCGCCGAGCCGCCTCCCGCCTGCCCCGTGGCTTCAGGACAGGTCCTGGGCAGGCTGAGTCGGGCCTCACCATCCCCGCCCCCCCCCCCCGTCTTCCCCGATGGCGTCTGGAGTGATCGGGCCGTGCAGAAACTCCTGCGCCGCTCCCCTCCGTTCCCCGCTGCCCTCCATGTGCCGTTGGGGCGGGGATGGTGAGGCCTGACTCAGCCTGCCCAGGACCTGTCCTGAAGCCACGGGGCAGGCGGGAGGCGGCTCGGCGCCTGCCTGCCTACCTGCTCCTCCTTCCCTCGGGCCGCTCTCGCGGTACCTGTCCGTCCGACCCCGCCGCCGGCCGGTGGAGGTGCTGACCCGGGAGCCAACCTGGGGCGCCCCTCCCCGGCGGGCCAGCCCCCTGCCCCGCCTGCGGGTGGCCAACCCCGCCCCCGGACCGCGGCTCGCCATTGGCCGGCGTGGGCAGCTGCCCGAGCTGCTTCGGCCGCTGCAGGTTCCCGCCGGGCGCGGCCTTCCGGCGCTGGGAGCGGGGGAGGGGAACGGGGACTACTTACTTCCGGGTCCACCAGTCCAAGCGGATCGCTTGGGATCGGGAATTTTCACGAAAGGGTTCGCGCGATCCCACCCGAACCCTGAGAAACCCACCCCTGGTTATCTTATATATTAGGTTTTCTCCTGACTAATGTTAGGGTCTTTCCACCTTTGCGCAAGGAGCATCCTTGCCACAGTTAGCACATACGTGATCAAATACTTAACTTTTTTACTCATTAGATCCAGCAGGATTCTCAGGAGGAAGAGCTCTGGCCTCCTATCCACTTTAATCCCTGTTATCTCCTGCACCCATCTCCTTACTCTATTCCAGTATACCTTAACCTTTGGGTAGGTCCACCACATATGGTAGTAGGTCCCCCGCTCGGCGCCACACTTCCAGCAGGCCGATGATAAGTTAGAAAACATCCTAGCAAGTCTGGCTGGCGGCAAATGCCACCAATATAGCATTTTATATTGCTTCTCTTTATACGACGAGGCCAATGTAATTACACAATTTATTTCTGTGAGCACAACCTATGTGTTGAGTTTATGATTGACATTGTGTTTTTTACACCAAAGTAGTAAAAAATCTACATCAAACACAAATCTGGACACAGGGATACTATTCATTTGCCAAAGACCCTCAAGAACTACCTTTCATAGCTTCCAGAAGGTTAACAATAAGGGGGTGTGTTGAATTATTCTAGAGGTGATATAAAGACGATAATAAATTAATTCTGAAGATGCATCACCTATAATAGAATCAAGAAAGATTCTGAGTGCAGTATGTTTTATTAAATACTCTTTCTTGAAAATGGACAAAGTCATAAGGGGGGAAAAGTAGGAAATTAAAATACTGAATTCAACAGAAGAGGGGCTTCTCCTGAAAGAATATAATTTTATAACACTCCAAGTCTGAATATTTCTGAAGATACAACCCTTATAGTCTCCCTACAATTATCTAATTTGATTTCTCCTCCTCCTCATTCTTCATATCATTCTATCTAAAATGATCTTCAGCATTAAAAAATAAATTGGCAATAGAGAGCTGTGCAAAAATGTAAGAAATTGATTACATGCTAGCAATGGGCTCCAATATTGACATCCATTAAAAAAAAGTAACAGTATCAGCGATTCATGGACCCAGTAGAAAGACATCTTGTAATAACACAATGTCCTCAATTTACAACAGTTTGTTTAGTAACCATTCAAAGTTACCACGGTACTGAAAAAAGTGACCTATGGACTTCCGCTTCCGCCTTCCAACGGTGACGGACGGGTCCTGGACTCGTCCGCCGCTTTGTTCCTTTTTCTGCCCCCCCACGGGGGCGAGACACCCCTTTTTGGGGGTCTCCCATAGGGCTGGCTTGCCTGGGTCAGTTTACCCCTGCGGCAGCGGGGAAACAGCCCTTGTCTTCAGCCTAGGCGAAGAAGGGCATGCTGCGGGGGGTTTCCCCTTCGCCATTGGAGAACGGCAACTCATGGTGAATTTGGAGAGAGCTGGATGTTCGGGTCGGAAGGCTCTCCCGGGGCTTTGGCTGCGAGGTGGAGAGTGAGTGATTTTGACTTTATTTCTGCTGACAGCCTGGATTAAAGAGCTTGGAGGGGGGTGTTTGTTTGTTAAACCCCCCCTCGGATTTAAAGCGGCGCTTAGAAATGGCTCCTCGTTGCGAGGAAGCGGACGTTTTCTATGTGGATTGCCTGGAAACAAGTGAAAGCAAGTGAAAGTGGTTTTGCGGCTTGTTTTTTTTCCCACAATGTAGCGAAGTCCGGTTGGCTTGAAACAATTTCTTTTTTGTTATTTTCTCCTGCTGGCTCTCAGTCTGGGCGGTGGAAGATGGCTCCCTTTGTTCCTGAATGACTATTTTATTTATGGAAAATTACCAACATCTCTTTGTGATCTGGACTCCCTCTGGCTATTAATGAAGAAATTTCTGGATTAATTGATTCCTTCCCTGGAGTGCCTTCTCTACTATAATTATTGATTTGGAAAAGTGTTTCTCTTCTGGTTCCTGAACTTTTTACAACCCTGATTTGAACTTTCATCTCCTGATTTGCCTCAACGGCCCCACCCAAAAAAACGCAATTTTAGTGACACTGACTTTACCATGGCACAAAAATCAGAACTGGCAGGTTTGGAACAAAGAATGTCATCTTTGGAATCTGTGTTACAAACTTTGGTGCAAGAAATTAAGGCCTTGAGAGAAGATAACAGCAACTTTAAGAAGGAACTTCTGGAAACACGGAAGCAAGTGCTGGAGAACACACAGAAGACTGAAGAGTTGGAAGGGGGGCTGGCTGGGGCAAAGGGAGAGCTTAAAAATGTTAACAGTGAGGTTGGAGAACTAACTGGGCATATGGCTAGGATGGATTTTGAAAGGATGTCATATTTTTTAAGATTTCAGAACATTTCTGAGGAACCTGGTGAATGTCTCCCTGAACTCATGAGTACAATTTTAGCAGATTATTTACATAAACCTAAAGATGAGATCAGGGGGGACATTGACCTAGTTTACAGAATAAATTCTGCATATGCCAGGATAAATGAAGTACCCAGAGAGATACATATCAAATTTGTTAGAAGGTCAACCAGAGAGGGAATTTTGAAGGCGCAGAGAGGGGGACCGTTAATTTACCAACAAAAGGAAGTCGTCATCTTGAAGCAGATCCCAAAAAAGATTAGAGAGATGAGAAGGAAATTTTCCTTCTTATCCAAAAAATTGTTTGACCACGGGATTTGGTTCAAGTGGGCGATGCCCGAAGGGATGCTGGTGTTCTGGGAAGGAGGAAGAGTAAGGATTAAAACAGTTGTTGAGGCGGAAGCCTTTCTTAAAAAACATTCCTCTGCCCTGGGGGAAGATCCAGGGGGGCAGGGGGGGCCACGGCCCCGCCCGCTGGGGGCCAGGGGGGAGAAAAAGAAGATACAATTGCCAAGAGACTTAGATCCAAAAAATGACTTTGTTTGCTTTTTTATTATTATTAACATGTTTTAATCCTTTTGTACCGGGATGTTTATACATGACTGTCAGCAGAGAACTGGGAATTTTATGATGTATGCACTTCTCTTAGCCTTGTAGTATTTTTGATAAATGTTTTACCAATGTTTTATTATGAAGCCCGGGAAGGGCCAATGGTCCCGACGTGAAAGTTCTCAAAATGTTTTCTGTAACCCTTACCCCACCCTTTGAAAAATTGTAAAAACCCAATAAAACTTTTTCAATTAAAAAAAAAAAAAAGTGACCTATGACCAATTTTCACACTTAGCACTTTTGTAGCATCCCCATGGTCATATGATCAAAATTCAGACACTTGGCAATTGAGTCATATTTATGACCGTTGCAGTGTCCTGGGGTTATGTGGTCCCCTTTTGCGACCTTCTGACAAGCAAAGTCGATGGGGAGATTCACTTAACAACAGTTTGACTAATTTAACAACTACAGTGATTCGCTTAATAACTGTTGCAAGAAAGGTTGTAAAATGGGGCAAACTCACTTAACAAATGTTTCACTTAGCAACAGAAATTTTGGCTTCAATTGTGGTCGTAAGTTGAGGACTGCCTGTATGAATTGCTGATGAACCTGCTTATCCCTGATGTTTAACTTTTATAATGAGAAAAATGTAAACCTCTGATGACAGTACATTTATTATTATTATTATTTTTATTAAATTTATACCCCGCCCTTCTCCAAAATGGACCCAGGGTGGCGCACAGGAATATTAAAATACATACAAAAACATAAAAAATTTAAAAAGCTTATTTGATGAAGATCCTGCGCTAAACCCAAATTAAAATCCCCAAAATTTAAAACTATCTAAAAGTCATAATGGAGGTTACGTTAGGCCGGCTAGATGGAACAAATGTGTTTTTAGGCACTTGCGGAAGAGGCGGAGGTCAGAGATGGTGCGAAGTTCAGGGGGTAAGTCGTTCCAAAGGGCTGGGCCCGCCACAGAGAAGGCCCTTCCCCTGGGTGTCGCCAGTCGGCATTGTCCGGCCGACGGCACCCTGAGAAGGCCCTCTCTGTGGGAGCGTATCGGTCTTAGGGATGTATGGGGCAGGAGACGGTCTCACATGTAACTAGGTCCCGAGCCATGGAGCGCTTTGAAGATGGTCATCAGAACCTTGAAGCGCACCCAAAATACCACAGGAAGCCAGTGCAGCTCATGCAGAATTGGTGTTATATGGGAGTGTCTGGGCGCTCCCGTGATCACCTGCATTCTGGACTAACTGCAGCTTTCGAGTGCACCTCAAGGGAAGTCCCATGTAGAGAGCATTACAGTAGTCGAGTCGAGATGTCACGAGTGCTTGAGTGACTGTGCGCAGGGCATCCCAGTCCAGTAAGGGACGCAACTGGCGCATCAGACGTACCCGATGGAACGCCCCCCTGGCCACGGCAGCCACATGGTCCTCCATGGACAGCCGGGAATCCAGGAGGACACCCAAATTGCGCGCCCTCTCCACGGGAGCCGGTGTTTCGCCCCCAATGGCCAGAGTTGGAGTAATCTGGCTGAACCGGGGTGCCGGAAGCCACAGCCACTCGGTCTTGGATGGGTTGAGCCTGAGTTTGTTACTACCCATCCAGATCCGTACGGCCTCCAAACACCGGGACATCACCTCGGCGGCATCGTTGGGGTGGTCTGGGGTGGATATGTACAGCTGAGTATCATCAGCGTACAGATGATATCCCACCCCAAAACCACGGATGATCTCATCCAGCGGCTTCATATATGTGTTGAATAGTAGGGGCAAGAGGACCGACCCCTGAGGAACCCCACATACGAGGGGTCTCAAGGCCGACCTCTGCCCCCCTGCCAACACATATTGCAACCGACCAGAGAGGTAGGACGAGAACTCAGGCAAAACGGTGCCTCCCAGCCCCAACCCCCCCAGTCGGCGCAGTAGGATACCATGGTCGATGGTATCAAAAGCCGCTGAGAGGTCTAATAGGACTAGGATAGAGGAATATCCTCTATCCCACGCCCTCCAGAGATCATCAACCAACGTGACCAATGCCGTCTTGGTGCTGTGACCGGGTCAGAAGCCGGACTGGCGCGGGTCTAGATAATCAACTTCCTCCAAGTGTCGTGGAAACTGTTGAGCCACCACACTCTCTACAACCTTCACTAAAAAGTGAAGGTTGGAGACCGGACGATAGTTCTCTAATAATGCTGGATCCAGGGACGGCTTCTTGAGGAGGGGCCTTACTACCACCTCTTTCAAGATGGCAGGCAAGGACCCCTCACTCAAAGATGCGTTGACAATGCCCTGGAGCCAGCCTCGTGTCGTCTCCCAGGATGCAAGCCAGGAAGGACACGTGTCCAATAAACATGTGGTAGGTCTAAGTCTCTTTGACAACTTGTCCATATCCTCGGTAGTAACAAAGTCAAACTCCTACCAAGATGGTGTCTCAAGAACAGCCTCGGACCGTTCGACTGGACCACTGTCAATGGAGGGTAGTTCATTCCGAATCCGAGTGATTTTGTCCTGCAGATAAATCCCAAATTCCTCTGCTCGACCCTGCAAAGGGGTTTCCCGCGGCCTCTGTTGAAGGAGGGAGCGGGTCACCCCAAACAGGGCGGCAGGGCGGTTATCTGCAGATGCAATAAGGGTGGCACAATACTCGCGTTTGGCCACCCTTATTGCCACTAAGTAAGTCCTAATATGGGCTCTCACTAGTGTTCGGTCGGCTTCGGAGCGAGAGGATCTCCATCTGCTCTCTAGGCGTCTCTTGTGGCGCTTCATCTCCCTCAGCTCCTCAGTGAACCAAGGAGCCTGGGTGATTTGTCGCCGCAAGAGAGGCCGCAAGGGCGCGACTCGGTCCAAGACCCCCGTGGCCGCACTTAACCATGCGGCCACTAGGTCCTCAGTCGAGTCGTGGGGCAAGTCCACAGGAATTGGCCCAAGCTCCCTCTGGAACTTTACCGGGTCCATCAGGAGCCTGGGGCGGAATATGTGCTGTTCCTGTTTTTAATACTGTTTACCTGTTGTAACTCCTAAAAATGTACTTCAAAACAACCTCAAGCACTGTAAATATCAAAAAGTATAATTGGTTCTGTTTTTCACACTCCAAGGGACTTAGTATACTTTGTTAGGGAAACAGTTCTGAATAAAGCTAGATTTTATAGTTTCAGAACAGAGGGAAAGAACCATTGCTGCTGTTGGGAGAATCCTAGCCATATCCTGAAATTAGCTTGGAGGCTAAATTAAATGTGTAATAGAAAGGCCAACTCTGCCTTTAAGCTGACTAAAGTAGTAATTTTGGGCAGCAGACCAGAAAGAGCAGTGGATTGGGAGAATTCTTTCGGAAGTAGCTTCTTAAACAGCTACCTTCTTTGTAAGAACTCAGAGCACCATATATAATATGCCCTCCACCACTTGATCCTCTCAAAAAGAGGGTATGATAGACGATTGAGAGATAATTGCATGATTCTCTCGTATTTGACCATGTATCCTCCCAACTAAAGCCCATCATACCAGTTTCTAAACCATGTTGCTTATTTTCTGAGTCAGCCTTCCATAAGCATCATTTTAAGAGGGTTCATGGTGACGCCTGTAGGTCTACCAGCCATTTGGAGGGTGACTGGCAGGGGAATGGGACAACTTGCCACAGCCAACTCGCTGCTGCCAACTCATCATGGCCAACTCACCATGGTCAACTAGCCACTGGATAAGTCGGCACGACCAACTCACTATGGGATAACTCACTGCGGGACAATTTAACAATTCTATTTAATTATTTCATTTTTTTAAAAAACTTTTTACCATTCACATTTCATTCTGTCCCTCCTTTTGCATCCTTTCTTTAATGATTCTATTTCACCATTTCTTTTATATTAGTGTAATTCTTCTCTGCAGCAAGCTGTCATGGCAAGATGGCCGTAGTAAGTTGTCCTGCAGTGAGTTGGCCATGGCAAGTTGGCCGTGGCGAGTTGGCCATGGTTGAGTTGACCGTGGCGAGTTGGCCATGGCAAATTGTCATAGACCCGACTGGCAGTGTAGTTGCCATTAGAGAAGTCGTCTAGAATAAACATCAGAAATACCAAAATCTCCTCCTGCATCACAGGGCAGCCTTCTCTCAACTCACATAAAGGGACTTCTTGGCCTATTTCAGTTAAATATCCGCAGCTCATTCCAGCATTCAAAAGACTTAATTACAACCAGGCCTTGTGGCTTGAGCCTTAGCTATTCATTTTCTCCTTCATTTACTTGTTTGCTGACAAAAGTTTTTGGGAGATTGGACAAACTTGCCTACAGTTTTTTGTGCCTTTGAGCTGACGTAAGGAAGGTATTGCTACCCTGTTTCCCTGAAAATAAGACCTCCCCGGATAATAAGCTCAATCAGGCTTTTGAGCGCATGCACTAAAATAAGTCCTCCCCCCCAAAAAAACAAGCCCTCCCCAAAAATATTGCAACACAGCAGCAGCCATGAGGTGACCACATTCACCGCCCCCCCTCACCTCAAAAATAATAAGACCTCCCTGAAAATAAGCCCAATCACTTATTTTGGGGGTCAAAAGAAAATAAGATCATATCTTATTTTCAGGGAAACACGGTATTACATCCACTTTAGCTCCCTAAAGACTATTTGACCATGAAGAGTCACCTTGCATAGAAAATTTAAAAGCTCTATTAGATAAATGGACGTATATGGCAATGCTTTAATGCTTCCATTTAAATGTATGTTAAGATATTTAAATTTAGTGGAGGGGACAGTGGGGTTGTACAATGAGTTAGAACAGGATGTTATAACTGATTGGTTGGAGAGAGCTGGCTCCTGCATGAGGCAATCTACACTGTGATTGGTTGCTGTGGTTGTACAGGGGGAGTTCCCTTGTTTCCCGCCTTTTTTTCCTCTGCATGCTCTGTAATTTACCTCATGATACTCCTGCTGTGTTGATTTATTTATTTATTTTATTTTTATTTATTTATTTAATCAAATTTATATACCGCCCTATCTCACTGATGGGACTCCCTGATTTACCTGATGATCCTCCTCTTAGCCTAGTTTGCTGTATACATAGATGTAAAATATATTTATATGAAACTACAAGTTTGTGTCAGTGTCTCTTTGGACACTAGCTGTGCAATTCCCTGTGTCAGGCCTGCCCCAGTTAGGCTCTAAGGAAAGCAAGACTCTTGAATCCATTGAGTTGAATCAAAAGAACTTTTACTGAGAGTAACTGGATGCAGTAAAGTCAGGTGGAATCTGAAGTCCACACGCAAAGCACAAAGTAATTCTTTCGATTTCACAATCCCAACCCCCCCAGACCAGTTCACTGGCATGCTGAGATGTTTTGAGAACTCTGAGATGTTGGGCAAATAATAGTTCACACTCAGGGCATGACGGCCTTGGAATCTGGCAAAAACCGACTGGGAAAATGTCTGTCCGTCCCATGTCCAAAGACAGTCCCCCTTCCCTAATTCCCAAGTGAACAGAAGCTGAAAAATATCAACCATGCGCATCATTCCCCCTCCCCTCCTTGCAGCACAATGGCAGGACACCAGAGCAATGGTGAACCTGATACCCTGACAATGTAGGAATGAAACTATGGATTAATTGCAGAGCTTGGAAGAAGGACAAGTGATGATCAGTAGAAGGCAGGGACCTTCTGTATGTTATGGGTTCATGATATTTTTTCACTAGCAGTTTCTACAGAAATAGCTCTGCAGAGTTTAAAAGCCAGGAATGTGTGATTTCTTTTGAAAGCTGAGGACTACAGTCAATTTTCAAGTCATATGTGAAGGATTGTATTTGAAAAATTTCTTGGGACAAAGACAGGGCCAAACCAAACCAAACTTAAACCAATTCAACCCAACCCAACTAACAAAATTAAGAGCTGTCGTGGCACAGTGGTAAGAATGCAGTACTGCAGGCTACTTCTGCTGACTGCCTACTGCCAGCAATTTGGCAGTTTGAGCCTCACCAGCTCAAAGTTGATTCAGGCTCCCATCCTTCCGAGGTTGGAAAGATGAGGACCCAGATTATTGGGGGCAATATGCTGACTGTGTAACCCGCTTGGAGAGGGATGTAAAGCACTGTGAAGTGGTATATAAGTCTAAGTGCTATTGCTATTGCTATTAAATTCAGTCAAACCAAATTGAAATTTAATTCATTGAATACAATTAATGACTTCATTTTTGTCATGTAATATATTACATTTAATGACAACTTTAAAATGAATTCCAAGGGATGCATCATTTGAAGACGGGGACCTCAAATTATGCCCATGTGATGGATAGTTTTCCCCAGCCTTGTGGTTCAGAATACTAGAAAAAGAATCCAATGTTAGATACTGAATCCAGTGAAAACTATCAATTGAAGCAATCTCTATCACATGGTCTATGCATTCCACTATTGTCAGCTTTCCAACTAGCAATAACTGTCCAAGATCTCAGGTAAAGAAAACTATGCAGCACTACTTCAAGACAATCCAACAAATATTATCTTCTTGAAAAAGATGCTGTGCCTCTGGGCTATGGTGTCTTTCCTCAGAGAGGGGTTGTAGCAACTGTCTGTCTGCCATTTCTTTTTCCCCCGATTTGCTGTCTGCAAGATAGTAAGACATTTCCTAGAAGCTCAAAAACAGTTCTGGGTTGAAGTACCATCACTGCATGGAATGTCAAACTCTTCACCTACATTCTTAATCACCACCAGTTTATCAAACAGTTTGAAGGAGAGTGGAACCTGGGACATGCATATGCCATTTTGGTCTCCAGCTTCAGTGTTGTTCAGTAAGAGGTGGGGATCATCACCAGCACTTTCTTCATGAGAGATACCTATAAAATCTTCAGATTCTTCCACAGGACTCAGAAATCTTTGCCCCTTATATTCTGAAAATAGGATTTCATCAGAAACCACCTCATCTTCCTTGGGAGAATGTTCCTCTTCTGTTCCTTTGACAAATCCCAACCAGTCCATTGTTGTATCAGTAACTGGCTCCTCTTTGTCAGATGAAGGTTCTACAACCAATGGTTCCATGAGGCTGTTGGCTTCCATTGGTTCCATAAAATCCAACTTTACCTGGGCCTGAAAAACATTAAGAAAATGCCTGTCTGGGGTTGCATTCATCCCAAACTATTGTTTGTTTAATCATAGTTTATTGAATCAATGGCAGTTGGGAGGGTCTGCACACTGGGGTAAGACAAATGATTTACAAGCTACAGTAGATATGTAAACCAATGAGCAAAAAATACATCATTAAGTATAATATGGGCGGACTAGGATCTGCATTAAGATCCTAGTCCTCCCATATTTATTAAGTTGCTTTAAGATGAGTGGTGGTCAGGTCTTAAGGAACCGTGTTTTTACCAAATTAGGGTGTTTCCCCATCGTATCCAGTATTATGTGCTATGATTGGCAGTTCTAATGTAATTTGGCCATCGGGAAATGCTAGCGGAGAGTAAGTCGCCTTTCTAACTTAATTGAAAGGAAACCTGCATTATCAAATTGTGCACTGCTGCATATTGGTGCTGGCTGAGGAATTCTGGGTGTTGAAGTCTACACATCTTCAAATTGCAAGATTGAGAAACACTGATCTACAGTGTGCAAGAGCAGAGCACAAGTCTTGGCCAAAGAGATACTCTTGCAGGACAAAAGATCCTCAAAGAAAAATTCATCCTACAGACCCAAAGTGCTGTAACCATTTGACAACTGTGTTTTTGGTATATTCAAAGAAGTCTCCTTCTCCCAACTTACAACCATAATTGAGCCCAAAATTTATGTTGCTAATTGAGACAGTTGTTAAATGAGTTTTACCCCATTGTATGACTTTTCTTGCCACATTTGTTAAGTGAATCACTGCAGTTGCTAAATTAATAACATGGTTGTTAAGTGAATCTGGCTTCCCCATTGACTTTGCTTATCAGAAGGTTGCAAAAGGGTATCACATCACCTTGGGACACTGCAACTGTCATAAATATGGACCACTTAATACAATACAATAGCAGAGTTGGAAGGCACCTTGGAGGTCATCTAGTCCAACTCCCTGCCTAGGCAGGAAACCCTATACCATTTCAGACAAATGGCTATCCAACATCTTCTTAAAGACTTGCAGTGTTGGGGCATTCACAACTTCTGGAGGAAAGCTGTTCCACTAATTAATTGTTCTAACTGTCAGGAAATTTCTCCTCAGTTCTAAGTTGCTTCTCTCCTTGATTAGTTTCCACCCATTGCTTCTTGTTCTGCCCTCAGGTGCTTTGGAGAATAGTTTGACTCCCTCTTCTTTGTGGCAACTCCTGAGATATTGGAACACTGCTATCATGTCTCCCCTAATCCTTCTTTTTATTAAACTAGACATACCCAGTTCTATACCCAGTTCTTGCAACCGTTCTTCACTTGTCAAGCATCCGAGTGTAAATCATGTGATCATGGGGATGCTGCAATGGTCACAAGTGTGAAAAATGATTTTAGGTCCCTTATTTCGGTGCTGTTCTAACTTTGAACAATTACTAAACAAACAAACAGACTACCTCTACTATTCTGCGAGCTGCAGAAGTACCTTTTCTTAGCTTCTCTGCCTCAAATACAGAGGTTTCCAGTGATCAAGAGATGATCTGCTACTACTATCTCCTAGTAATAAAACATGGAACGATCCTCATTCAATAAAGGAAGAAATCAAAATATCATGATTGTTCTGCTCCCACCAACGGATACAAGATTGGCTGCTTGCCACTATCTCCCTTGGCTGCTTGCCACTATCTCCTTGACTGCGAGTCTTAATTTCTCGTAACAAAGACAAAGATTGTTCAGACGCAACTAACCAGAATCTACAAGAAGCTGTCATCAATGTTGTTCTCTGCAAATGACTCCTCCTCACAGACTTCCTTATAATCTCTCTTGGGAGGGGCCATTCATTAACCAGCTGAGACCAATTCAGGGCCTCCAAGCTCGCTTCTGGCGTAGCTGTTGCCTCCTCTTCTCAGCCCTTCACAATCTAGCATCAGGGACAAACTGGCCCTGACCCTCCCCACTATTCCAAGACCCAGGTGCCTCCTGGTGGCCAACCAGGCTCTCTGCTTCCTCAAGGTCTCCCTCCTCCTCCAGAGCAGACTCATAGGACTCCTCACTAGAAGAGTCCATCAGCAGCTCATCCGGAGCCGGCTGGGCCACAACACATGATGTAGAAAAATCTTCACTTGAAACTCACCTGGCTTGTTTCTGCTGTGGTGTGGAACTTCACAGCTTCTGTATTTGCAGGATCTGGCAGTGCTGGACACAAATATTTCTTCATTCTGGAACAGATGTTACAACAATGGTTTGGGAAGCAGAAGTGGGAGGGGAAATTGCTTAGCTCTTGGAAGGCCAGGAAAGGCTCAAGATACAGATGTGGTTATGCATTTGCAAATCAGGTTAAGTCAGGACCTACAGCCAAGTCCTATAAAACATCAGACCCCAACTTTTTGGGTACCAGGGACTGGTTCTGTGGAGAAAGGTTTTTCCACGGACCAGAGAGGGAGTGGTTCTGCGTGCAGCCTGCATCCCACAGATGGGGCTTTGCTTGGCCCAGTTTTTGGTGTGCCATGGTCCAGTTATGCTATGGCTATAGATCCTGCTATGGAACTATATTACATAGGAACATAGTAGATTGATTTATAATGCTACGCCATCATGTCCAATTAAAAGCAGACAATATTATGCCTTGGCATAATGTGCAAACTAGGCCACTGAATTTCAGTACATCTGATCATCCTGAAAGATAGGCCAGTAGCATGATCTCTCATATTATAGATATGGAATGCTATTGTCAACACGCAAGACAATGCCTTTGCTAGACGTTATATCAGAGCTGGGATAACAAGTGACAATTCCCCAGCTCATGTTCTCAGCTGCTTTACTGCATCAACTCACTGAAGCCACATTAAGTAGATGATTAATTAGCTGACGACTTTGGAATCAACTATCCAGGGAGATAACAGTTGCTCATAGCAGCTGCTTAGGAGTTAATTTTATATGTTTCCTAACACCAATTATTTAGGTAATTTCAGCATAAAATGCTGCCTTATACCAGTCAGTTTATATAGCCTAGTGCCATCTAACTCAGTTTATAAATTAATATTTGTCAAGAAAAATAGAGTTGATTAAAACTGGAATCTTTTCCTTATACAGCAGGTGCTGGAATACCATGCAAGTATTGTCAATGTATTAAAATGTGTTGCATAAGTGTTCCTCGACTTACGACCACAATTCAGCCCAAATTCATGTTGCTAAGTGAGATTGTTGCTAAATGAATTTGGTCCCATTTTCTTTCTGTCGTGGCTGTCAAGTGAATCACTGCAGTTGTTAAATTAGTAATACTAATTTATACAATTAGTTAAATTGTTAAGTGAATCTGGCTTCCCCATTGACTTTGCTTGCCAGACGGTTGCAAAGGGTAGTCACATGACCCCCTGGGACACTGCAACAATCAAAAATATGAGTCAATTGCCAAGTGTCCGAATTTTGACCACGTGATTGTTTACTGTTTATTGGACTTATATGCCGCCCTTCTCCTGAAGGACTCAGAGCGGCATACAACATAAAAATACATAAAAAAATTAAATAGAGAATCCAATAATAATAAATTAACAATTTACAGTTATATTTAAAATAAATTAAAATTAACAACTAAAATTAATAATTTATTTTATTCAGGCCAGGCCGACTTGCTGGAAAAGCCAGCTTTTTAGGGTGCGCTGGAAGGACGGGAGGTCGGGAATTATGCGAAGCTCCGGGGGCAGCTCATTCCAAGGGGAAGGCGCTCTCACAGAGAAGGCTCTCCCCCTGGGGGTCGCCAGCCGACACTGTCTGGCCGATGGCATCCTAAGGAGGCCAACTCTGTGGGATCGTACTGGAGGTGGGAGGCTACCGGTGGCAGTAGGTGGCCTCGCAAGTACCCTGGGGATGCTGCCATGGTCATAATTGCGCCACTCTCATAGCATCCGCAGAAAACCGCCCTGCCGCCCTGTTTAGGGTGACCCGTTCCCTCCTGCAACAGAGGGTGCGGGAAGCCCCGCTACAGGGTAGAGCAGAGGAATTTGTGACTTTTCTGCAGGACAAAACCGCTCAGATACGGAACGAGCTAGCCCCCATTCATGGCCCAGTGGGATGCCACGAGGCCGATCTTGTTTGGGAGGAATTTGACTCCGTTGCTTCCGAGGATATGGACAGGTTACGTGGACGACTGCGAGCCACCACATGTTTATTGGACCCGTGTCCCTCCTGGCTTGTACTGGCATCCTGGGAGGTGACACGAGGCTGGCTCCAAGAGGTTGTCAACGCATCCTTGAGTGAGGGTTCCTTGCCTGCTTCCCTAAAAGAGGCTATGGTGAGGCCCCTCCTTAAGAAGCCCTCTTTGGACCCAGCTCTTTTAACCAACTATCGTCCCGTCTCCAACCTTCCCTTTTTGGCGAAGGTTGTCGAGAGTGTGGTGGCACAACAGTTCCCCCGTCACCTGGAGGAAGTTGATTATCTAGATCCGCGCCAGTCCGGCTTTCGGCCCGGGCATAGCACCGAGACGGCATTGGTCGCGTTGGTGGATGATCTCTGGAGGGCCAGGGATGGGGGTTGCTCCTCCATCCTGGTCCTATTAGACCTCTCGGCGGCTTTCGATACCATCGACCATGGTATCCTATTGCATCGGCTGGGGGGGTTGGGGGTGGGAGGCACCGTTTTACGGTGGTTCTCCTCCTACCTCTCTGGCCGATCGCAATTTGTGTTGGCAGGAGAGCAGAGGTCGACCCCGAGACCCCTCACATGTGGGGTGCCTCAGGGGTCGGTCCTCTCGCCTCTCTTGTTTAATGCATACATGAAGCCGCTGGGTGAGATCATCCGTGGTTTTGGGGTAGAGTACCATCTCTACGCTGATGACACTCAGCTGTATATATCTACCCCAAACCACCCCAACGATGCCGTAGCGGTGATGTGCCAGTGCCTGGAAGCCGTGCGGATCTGGATGGGAAGTAACGGACTCAGGCTCAACCCGACCAAGACCGAGTGGCTGTGGTTTCCGGCTGCCCGATTCAACCAGCTTTCTCCAACGCTGGCCATAGGGGGCGAACATCTTGCCCCTGTGGATGGGGCGCGCAATTTGGGAGTCCTCCTGGATACCCGGCTGTCTATGGAAGAGCAAGTGACAGCCGTGGCCAGGAGGGCGTTTTACCAGGTTCGCCTGGTTCGCCAATTGCGCCCCCTATTGGATCGGGACGCCCTTCGCACAGTCACTCATGCCCTCGTGACATCCCGACTGGACTACTGTAACTCCCTCTACATGGGGCTCCCCTTGAGGTGCACCCGGAGGCTTCAGTTAGTTCAGAATGCAGCCGCGCGAGCAATTATGGGAACCACTAGGTTTACCCATGTAACACCGCTCTTGCGCGAGCTGCACTGGCTGCCTGTCGTCTTCCGGGTGCGCTTCAAGGTGCTGGTTATCATCTTTAAAGCGCTCCATGGCTCGGGACCTAGCTACCTGCGGGATCGGATCCTGCCTCACACATCCTCACGGCCGATTCGCTCCCACAGAGAGGGACTTCTCCGGGTGCCGTCCACTAGACTTTGTCAGCGGGCGACGCCCAGGGGAAGGGCTCTCTCTGTGGCGGGCCCGGCCCTCTGGAACGACCTTCCCCCCGATATTAGAACGACCACGGACCTCCGCTCCTTCCGCCTGAAACTAAAGACACAACTTTTCCGCCTGGCCGGCCTAGGGTAGTCTCTCTCTCTATGGGTTTTTTAATTGTTTATTTATATTGAGTGGGGATTTTTAGTTAATGGGATTTTAGCACAGGAGTTTGTTTAATTTGTTTTAAATTGTATGTATTTTTGTATATTTATGGTTTTTATTCTCCCTGTGCACCGCCCCGAGTCCCTGTGGGGAGAGGGAGCGGTTAATAAATTCAGTTTTATTATTATTATTTATTATAAGTGTGAAAAACTGCCATAAGTCACTTTTTTCAGTACCATTATAACTTTGAACAGTCACCAAACTAACTATTGTAAGTTGAGGTCTACCTGTATTCTCTTCTTTCACCATTGCTATATGGCCAGTCTATAGACTAAACATCCTGTGTCTTAAAGCAGGCACTTCTCTCCTGCCCTTGAAATAGTTACCTGCTTTTGCCAAAGTAGAAGATGATGGTGACAACAAGGATGCCTCCAAAAATCCCCATAAATAGAAAGCTAAGCACCAGAGGTAGCTGCTTGGGAGCTAGAGAGGAAGAAAAAACACAAGAAGCTATTGCTACTGTTGGCATTTCAGAAGGAGAACTTGGGGGTGGGAGGGGTGGGGAAGAGCAGTTATACCTGGTGCTTTGGTTAGAAATCGATAAAAAGCTTTGCAGTTGTCTTTGCTGTTTACTGTAGAGACCCAGATGCCAACAAGATAGACAGTGTCCGGTTGTAAGTCCTGGATCGTATACCGTGTTTGCGACACATTGACGTCATAAGCTGAACAAGAACAAGACAGTAATCAGAGCCCTTTGGTTGGCATTTTCCATGGCACCATGGCAGCAGCAAAACCAAGTCCTTGGCCAAATTTTAGTGGGTAAACTTGCCAGGATACTCTCTTTCTCTCCCAAATTGTATGAACCCAAGACTCAAAGGTCAGAACCCCATACTCACATGTCATGTTACCGTATTGCTCCTTTTGACAACATATAATATATTTCTTCAGTAGACCTGGGCAATCAGAGAGGGGCCTGGGAGGCTTCCACTGGATGACAGCAGAATTTGCAGTTTGGTTAGTCACATTTACATAGATGGCATCTTCAAGAGAAGCTGCAAGACCAAAGAGGACAGTTATCATTGGCTCTTGAAGACCATAAATGCCATTGATTTCTTCCATCTTTGAAATGGTGGCCAGGTTCTCTCATCACTTCCCTGAGAACCTGAATATAGAGCTAAGGATGAATTGCAGTCAATTGTTGACCAGGGTAGGATAGTCAGAGAAGAGTACCAGAGAAGGGTAGTCAGGGCCAAGGTTTGGGAATGTTCTCAGGCTGTAAGAACATAAGAATAGCCTTGCTGGAACAGGCCACAGCCCATCCATTCCAGCATTCTGTCTCACACAGTGGCTCACCATTTGCTTCAGGGTATTCCCAAGCAGATGTCTTCATCTGCTTATGATTCCCTGCAAATGGCATTGAGAGATATCCTGCCTATCTCTCCAACCCGGAAGGTGTCCTTAGGCATCCGTAATGATAGCCATTGATACCCTTGTTCTCCATGAACTCGTCTAACCCTTTCTTAAAGGTGTCGAGGCTGACAGCTGTCACCACTTCTTCTGGCAGGGAGTTCCATAGACCAGTGATCCTCTGGGTGAAAAAGTACTTCCTCTTATTTGTTTGAGGTCTAGCTATCAAAAGTTTCATGGAGTGCCCCCTAGTATTAAGGTTGTACGATAGGGAAAACAGTTTTTCCTTTTCTACTTTGTCCACACCATGCATGATTCTATAGACTTCAATCAGGTCACCTCTCAGGCGCCGTCGTTCTAGAGTGAAGAGGCCCAGCCATTGCAGCCTCAGATGGTAAGGAAGGTGTTCCAGCCCCCTAATCATTCTGGTTGCCCTCCTCTGCACCTTTTCCATTTCCATAACATCCTTCTGAAGATATGGTGACCAGAACTGTACGCAATACTCCAGATGGGGCCTCACCATAGATTTATAAAGAGGCAAAATGACACTTGCTATAGAACAGTGTTTCTCAATCTTGGTGACTTTAAGTGACTTTAAGAATCCTGGGTCATGTAATCCAATGGATCTCCCAACAAGCAAAGTCAATGGGGGAAGCCAGATTTGCTTAACAACCATGTAATTCTTTTAACAATTGCTCAATCTGTATTAAACATTGAACTATACAAGCCACTTGTTGGCTGTTACACAAGACAAAATATAAATTTATATTGCCATGGAAGTGGCATGTTCTGTTTATTTATTTATTAGATTTTTATCCTGCCTTTATTACTTTACAAGTAACTCATGGTGGTAAATATACATATTCTTTCCTTCTCCTCTTTTCCCCTCAACAAGAACCCTGTGAGGTGGGTTGAGCTGAGAGTGACTGGCCCAAGCTTACTCAGTTGGCTTTTAAGCCTAAGACAGGACTAGAATTCAGAGTCTGCTGGTTTCTAGGCCAGCATCTCAACCATTATACCAAACTGGCTCTCTTTGTTAGATAAGTACAATGAAATACTGTAGGTTATGAAAATGCTCTATTTAGTCAACTTTGATAATATCTACAAAAGGTCACCTTACGGTATTTTCAAGATAATGGGCTTTCTACATGACCAGCTAACCACATGCTCTATTACAGTGGTCCCCAATCTTTGCGATCTGGCTGGGGAGTGGGGAGAGGGGAACCCCCAGGGTTCGGACCATAGACCTCTGCTCTATTATCTGTTTTTGAGGCATGAGATGCAGCCTCTGTCTCATCCCCAGGATTCCATAAAAGCAACCTAAATTTGCATTTGGCTAGAAAACTTGAATTGCTGGTTCTGGCTCAAATTAATGAATTAAAAGTTTTCTGCTGCTTCTGCTCATTTTAGTGGTGGTGGTAGGAAACTGATGCTGCTAGCTCTGGCCACTTGCCACCAGCAATACCATTCCCTTACAACCCTTCTTGATTTGGAATATTTGGGAATTGGGGGTGAAACTAGCAAGAGTCTCCCATATTAAGCTGAAGGGGAAGACTGGTAAACCTCTCTAGAAGACTCTTCTAGAACAGTTTAGAAGAGTGAATCATAGAGTCATAGGGCTGGAAGCGATTTGGAAGACTTCTATCAGACCCCCTGTTCAGGACACAAGCCTTATACCATCCCGGTCACATGGTTGTCTAGTCTATTTTGAAAACCTCCAGGGATGGAGCACCCATAACTCCATTGATTAATTATTCTCACTGTCAGAAAATGTATCCTTACTTCTTGGTTGAATCTCTCTTTAAGCAGCTTCTACCCATAACTTCTTGTTCTGCCTTCTGATGCTTTGGAGAATGTCAAAGTATAGCTGGGATGAAGCTTGAAGGGTTTCTCAATGCACCATGAAATTCCCTCCAACATTACCCTGCACCCTTTCCTCCACCCCACTGATCTGTCGCCTGTGCTGTTTGTAGACAAGGTCCACCAGTCTTTCAGAAGACCAATAACACCCCGCCCCTTCAGAAATTGCCTGAGTGACAGGTTACTTTTACAGAGCAATTCCATTGTTGTTAGTTATGAAGTCGTGTCTGACCCATCGCGACCCCATGGACAACGTTCCTCCGGGCCTTCCTGTCCTCTGGAGTCCATTTAAGCTCACATCTACTGCTTCGGTGACTCCATCCATCCACCTCATTCTGTCATCCCCTTCTTCTTTAGCCCTCAATTGTTCCCAGCATCAGGCTCTTCTCCAGTGAGTCCTTCCTTCCCATTAGTTGTGCAAAATATTTGAGTTTCCTCTTCAGGATCTGGCCTTCTAAAGAGCAGTCAGGGTTGATCTCCTCTAGGACTGACCAGTTTGATCGCCTTGCAGTCCAAGGGACTCGCAGGAGTCTTCTCCAGCACCAGAGTTCAAAGGCCTCAATTTTCAACATTACAACTGGGAAAACCACAGCCTTGACTATATGCACTTTTGTTGGCAAGGTGATGTCTCTGCTTTTTAGTGGCTAAAGGCTCCATCCCCAGATCCTGCCCCAGACTGTCCTGCTAAGGACAGATCTGATTAGAGATGTTTCCCCACCACCACTACCACCAACTGGTTAGTGACATTGGGCAGGAGGGAAAATAAGAGAACCATATTATTCTGCCAAATCAAGAATTGAAGTAATGCACTTTAACGCTATAGAAAGGGTTAATGGGCGACAAAGTGTTACAGATTTGAATTATTTGAAGTTGTGGTGACAGTGTCAGCTTAAAAGGAACCATACTACCTTAAGCAGTTTGTTTAATAATGACTAGGTGGTTTCACTCATTGGGTTGTAGATGAGATGAGGACATTGTTGTGGGTTTAGAAAGATAAGATTGTGTGATGATAAATTGCAAGTTGAGTCGAATATAAGAACTTCAAGCTGCTCTAGGCAGAAATGTTATGGTTGCTGATTTAAAACTGCAACGATTCTGTCCTTATCTATCTTTTTCTGGTAAGTACAAAGGTAGAAGAAATAAAGGAAATGCTCAAGAACCTTATCATCATCAAAAGACAACATCTAGACTACAAAATTATGTGAATGAAGCAGGCAATTTTTTTTTTAACTCTGCCCAGACATGAAGTAACTATTTTGGGCTACGTATTAGTGGTTCTGATTGATGGGATAAGCGGGGGTGGAAAGTCAGCATGACATACTTACCATTTCTATGGAAAAGATACCTATATGCAAAAGTTTTCCACTTTATAACGTCGTGTTTGTATACTGCAAAGCGATAACACCTGTTGGATTCAATTTCCCCTGGAATTGAGCAGCAAAAAGCACAGATTTCATAATCTTAGAAGAGACTGGTTGAATCAGACGAAAGCTTTCCTTTACACACTATCATATTTCTAACAGTAGTTAGCTAGATATTTCTCGAGGTCCAGTCAATAAACATCAGGGAATGTTTTCCCTCCAGCATTTGGTATCAAGCTAGATTGACTGCATAATGGCTATTTCAATTAGGTCTTGCTAATAGTATCCATTTTCCCATTTCATCCATTTCTCTAATTTTCTTTTGAAGTCGATGGCCATCCCTACGGTTTACGGTTTATTGGATTTATATACCGCTCCTGTCTCCAGATGGACTCAGGGCGGTGCACAGGGAATTAAAATACCACAAGCAACAATACATACAATACAATAGTAAAATAAAGTAAAATTAGAATATCCTGTGCTAAAAAGTAAGCTAAAAATATTAAAATTTCAACCAATCCCCTAAAAATCCAACTTCATCCCACAGGTCTAAACAAATCAAGACTATTTTGTGTAATCAAGTGCTACATCACAGATGTCCTGAAGCCCCTTCACAGCTTCTTCAGAGGATCCCAAGGTCTAATGTCTATTCAACTATGATCTAAAGCAGCTTTGCTGGCTGGAGAATTCTGGGAGCTGAAGTCCTTCAGACTTAAAGTTGCAAAGGTTGGGGACCCCTGATCTAAAGAACCCATGGATAAAAAAGGAGCAGGGGGACCAAATTACTACCTGCTTCCTCCTTTAGCCTATATTGTACTAGCAGTGTGTTCCCAGAATATTTCACTTTTGCATTCTTCTATAATTCCGAGATGGCACGATTGACAAAATATCAAAATTCAGCAATCCTAGAGGCCGTGACAGATGCACCGTGCTAAATAATCATTTTGTAGTCTATTTCAGCTAGTCTTCCTGCCCCTGTTTTATTGGCTTAAATTAATGGCAAAGCTATTTGCTAACTGCTTCCAGTGAAACACTACTGTTTTCAAACTCCTTCCCAACCCAAGGGTAGCTCCAGCTAGAGATGCACTAGGGCAGTGATGGCTAACCTTTTTGTTGTTGGGTGCCAAAAATGTGAGCGTGTGCAAAAGCACACGTGTGTGCTGGCACCCATAATGCAAAGTGTGCCCCCACATGTGCATGTGCACCCAACCCCCCCCCCCACACTCCTCCCTTCCCCCCCCCACACACGCTGCACTGCTCGCCTCCAAGCTCAGCTTGGTATTTCCTCGGGGGGGGGGGCAGGGGAGGCTATTTTTACCCTCCCCAGACTCCAGGAAAGCCTCTGGAGCCTGGGGAGGGTGAAAAACGGGCCCAACAAGCCTACTGGAAGTTTGGAAACGAAGTTCCAGAAGCTTTCCTGGAGCCCATGAGGGTGAAAACAGCCTTCCCCTGGGCCCATGGAGGCCCTCCAGAAGCTAGAAATGGATCGTTTCTGAATTTCCGGTAGGCCCGATGGGCCTGTTTTTCACCCTCCCCAGGCTCCGAAGGCTTTCCTGGAGCCTGGCGAGAGTGAAAATGGCCTCCCCTGGCCCTCTAGAAGGCTAAAAACCAGCAGATATGGTTCCACATGCCACCTGTGGCATGCGTGCCATAGGTTCGGCCTCACGGCACTAGGGCAAATCATGAGGAGTTAACATTAGAACGCAACACAGCAACAAATAGCATATGTAGTGGCCACTTTCTCTTGAATCCTGCTCCTTCTGCCAAGCAAGCTCTGCCACTATGAATGTTTCTCTGATGGAGAGACTGGTATTCTAGTGGAGGGTCCTGGGTGGGCCTTAGGAAGAGGTTTCAGTGTTACCTCTAATCGGGGAAGTAGCATCAGGTCCCATACAGTCTTTCTTGGGCAAGGTTTCTCCAAGAGGCTGAACTTCAAAGCAGAAGTGAGCAAAGTCCTCATCCACTTCCCACTCCAGAGTGTAATGCCTTCCGGACAGACTGACATTCAGAAAATTGGGACCTAGGACTGTAGAATCATGGCATTAGAAATTAACATTGAGGTTACCTAGAGGTAGCTGGAGAATTCTGGGAGTTGAAGTCTACGCATTCTTAATAATGGTTAAGAATAGGCAACACTCTCTAGACTAGGGATTCCCAACGTGAGGCCTACACCCCACGGGGGGGGGGGGCAATTTGATTTTTAATGGGGGCAATTTGAACCTTGTTTAAACCAAGTTCATGGCCCTTTAGGCTTCCTCCGCGTGAGTAGAGTTCACTTTTTGAGTAAAGTAAGAATTATATGTCAGGATTTTAAAGATGCTTAGGTGGGGCATGGCCCAAAAAGGGTTGGGAACTGTTGTCAATTAATGAGCCTTCTGTGTGGAGCATCTCTGACAGATGCGTGTCCTACATTTTCCTGAGATCTCGCAAACGAAGGGCCATGGGGCAACAATCTTGTAATGTAATAAAAATATTGGATATGTATTTATAATACGCCACTGTTATTAAAACGGAATATGCTCAAAGCTGAGCTCTTAATGGGTCAAATTCACTTTTTGTCTTCTGCCAATTTCATTCTAGGTATCTCTCACTTCTGTTATTTCATTTCTTGAAGCTCCCCAATAAACCAGGCTTGGTAAAACAGAGGGAAGCCATTCAAGGAAAGTCTATCCATGTTGCCATCAACCTTACGTCCCAACTGGTAATGAAAGCCTTGGTGAACAGTTTGCCAGGATCATGGGAATTTCTCCAAACGCTCTCAGAAACCTACTGGATGCATCAGCTGTCTGGAGCAGACCTTCAATAGGCCCATCTTTTCGGTAGTGATTGGTGTCGCTGACCAGTTCAATGGTAACCATCTTTAAAGCACTCCATGGCACGGGTCCTGGCTACTTGCGAGACCGCCTCCTACCACATACCTCCCTTCGACCTGTCCGCTCCCACAGAGAGGGCCTCCTCAGGGTGCCATCTACTGGTCAATGTCGGCTGGTGACCCCCAGGGGGAGGGCCTTCTCTGTGGCAGGTCCAGCCCTCTGGAACGACCTGCCCCCGACCTTCGCACCATCACAGACCTACGCCTCTTCCGCCGGGCGCTCGATTTCGATTTTCGATTTTATTGGACTTTTATACCGTGCCACTCTCCCAAAAAGGGACTCGGGGCGGTGCACAGGAAATTAAGAACATAAATATAAACATATACCAAAAAAGAATAAATACATCATAAATAATCGATAAAATCTTATTAAATTAAACTATACCCTGTGCTAAAAACAATATAAAAACCCATTTGTTAAAACTTTAATTTAATTTAAAATCAGTCGGTAAAATAGTCTCGGGAAATTAGGCCAGGCCAGCTAAACGAAAGAAGTGTGTCTTTAGATGTTGGCGGAAGAGGCGGAGGTCCGTGATGTTCCTGAGAGCGGGGGGCAGCTCGTTCCAGAGGGCAGGGCTCGCCACAGAGAAGGCCTTTCCCCTGGGCATTGCCAGCCGGTATTGCCCGGCTGACGGTACCCGGAGAACACCCTCTCTGTGGGAGCGAATCGGCCGAAGGGATGTATGAGGTAGGAGGCGGTCTCGCAAATAGCTAGGCCCCGTGCCATGGAGCGCTTTAAAGATGGTGATCAACACCTTGAAGCGCACCCGAAAACTGTGATCAACACACTTTTTCCATCTGGCTGGCCTGGCATAGATTGATTGAATTTTAAATATAACGTTTTTAATCATTTTTAATTACATTTTAGCACAGATTTTCCAAATTTAATTCTATTTTTATACTGTGATTATATGTTATGGGTGTTTTTTACTCTTTCTGTGCACCGCCCTGAGTCCCACCAGGGAGATAGGGCGGTATAGAAATTTGATTAAATAAATAAATAAATAAATAAATAAATAAATAAATAAATAAATAAATAAATAAATAAATAAATAAATAAATAAATAAATCAGAGAGTGACCTGATGGAGAGATGCTCCAGAGAAATTTTTCTAGGACTACGTTGGTCATTTGACTCAATTTATACCACATAAACTATAAAGGAGCAATTGAGGGTGGAAGCGGATCCCCATACAAAATGAGTTTACTAGGAGATGGTTGCTGTGATGGATTATATCTACAAAAGCAGTGGTGGGATTCAGCCGGTTAACACCGGTTTGAGTGAACCGATTGTTAAATCCCCCCGCCCCCCGCCCCCCCATATCAAAGTGGATCCTGGGCTTTGCACTGCGCTGCAATGGAGAAAGAGTAATGGAGTGGTCGGTGTGAGGGAAGGAGGAGGCTGCTTTCCCTCTTTCTTCTCCTGCTCCTCCTCCTCCACTTGTGCTGGCCACTTGGTTTCCCATTTCTTCATTGCAGCACAGCGCCCAGGATCCACTTTGATAGCAGGGTGGGTGGGTAATTTAACAATTAGTTCGCCCTGGGTCTGGTTGGCCGTCACAGCAGGCTCATCCCACATGAGCGGTGGAGCTGGAGGACGGGGATGGGCCATGCTTCCCACGACAGCCAACCTGACGCTGGGCGAACCAGTTATTAAATTATTGGAATCCCACCACTGTACAAAGGGGAAGGTGTTGTGATGGATTACAGTGAAGCCACAGTTTCCCACAAAGGAGGAGATCATGCTCCACGGAAGGGGATGAGACAAGAATCAAAACAGCTTGGAGCTGGATCAAAGAAAGAGGAAGATATTGAGGATAGCTGCTCCATAGAATCTCCCAGGGTATATCCGTTTTGATTAGAGTATGGGTAGTCCTTGATTTACAACAGTTCATTCAGTCGCTGTTTGAAGTTTCAGCGGCACTGAAAAAAGTGACTGATGACTGTTTTTCCCACAATCATTGCCGCTTCCTCATGTGATCAAAATTCAAACAGTTGGCCATTGACTCATATCTACGACGGCCACAGTGCCCCAGGATCATGTGATCAGCTTTTGTGACCTTCCGACAAGCAAAGCCAATGGGGAAGCCAGATTCACTTAACAACCGGGCTACTAACTTAACAATGATGCAGTGATTCACTTCACAACTCCGGCAAGAAAGGTTGTAAAATGGGGCAAAACTCACTTACCAACTGCCTTGCTTAGCAACAGAAATGTGGGGCTCAACTGTGGTTGTAAGTTGAGGACTACCTGTGGTATAGGTTTACTCTGGCAAGATTCTGTCTATATCGTGTAAATAAATAACAAATTGAATTTTGGCTGGGATTATTCTGTGTTGCTCTTGGGCTGGGCCCGACCATTTCTTTGTATACCAACCTGCATTTTGTTCTGGGGGTAACTTAAAGGAATAAGCTGGAGAACGTCCCGCCTTGTTAAATGCCACCAGCGAAATGTTATATTCAGCTGCAGAGAGAGACGTGTGGCACGAAGTTGCACCATGTACGGTAATGCTGTCCTTTTCTAAGCCAGAAAAGCACTGCTTGCAGGCCAGCATGACAAAAGTCAGAGTATAGTTCACCGCCCCTTGCTCCACGGAGGGTCTCTGGAAAAATACAAAAGAGAGGATAGAAAGCATTTCCCAAGCCACCCGCCAACGCTTCCATGTCTATCTTTCTTTGCTGGGGAGATACCTCTTGGGCAGAGGTATCTCTGGTCCAAGAATTACTGTCCGGTCTCCAACCTTCACTTTTTAGTGAAGGTTGTTGAGAGTGTGGTGGCCCAACAGTTTCCGCGACACCTGGAGGAAATTGATTATCTAGACCCGCGCCAGTCCGGCTTCCGACCCGGTCACAGCACCGAGACGGCATTGGTCGCGTTGGTGGATGATCTCTGGAGGGCGCGGGATAGGGGATGTTCCTCTATCCTAGTCTTATTAGACCTCTCAGCAGCTTTTGATACCATCGACCATGGTATCCTATTGCATTGACTGGGGAGGTTGGGGCTGGGAGGCACCGTTTTACGGTGGTTCTCGTCCTACCTCTCTGGTCGGTCGCAATATGTGTTGGCACGGGGGCAGAGGTTGACCTCGAGACCCCTCTTATGCAGGGTTCCTCAGGGGTCGGTCCTCTCGCCCCTACTGTTCAACACCTATATGAAGCCGCTGGGCGAGGTCATCCGTGGTTTTGGGGTGGGATATCATCTGTATGCTGATGATACTCAGCTGTACATATCCACCCCAGACCACCCCAATGATGCCGCAAAGGTGTTGTCCCGGTGTTTGGAGGCCGTACAGATCTGGATGGGTAGTAACAAACTCAAGCTCAACCCGTCCAAGACTGAGTGGTTGTGCTTTCCGGCACCCCGGTTCAGCCAGGTAACTCCAACTCTGACCATTGGGGGCAAAACACTGGCCCCCATGGAGAGGGCACGCAATTTGGGTGTCCTCCTGGATTCCCAGCTGTCCATGGAGGATCATGGGGGGGCGTTCCATCAGGTACGCCTGATGCGCCAATTGCGCCCCTTACTGGACCGGGCTGCCCTTCGCACAGTCACTCAAGCACTCGTGACATCCCGACTTGACTACTGTAATGCTCTCTACATGGGGCTCCTCTTGAGGTGCACTCGAAAGCTACAGCTAGTCCAGAATGCGGCCGTGCGGGTGATTACGGGAGCCTCTAGATGCTCCCACATAACACCGCTCCTGCGCGAGCTGCACTGGCTACCTGTGGCTTTTCGGATGCGCTTCAAGGTTTTGACAACCATCTTTAAAGCGCTCCATGGCTCGGGACCTAGTTATATGCCCGTCTCCTGCCCCATACATCCCTTCGTCCGCTCCGCTCCCACAGAGAGGGCCTTCTCAGGGTGCCGTCGGCCAGGCAATGCCAGTTGGCGACACCCAGGGGAAGGGCCTTCTCTGTGGCGGGCCCTGCCCTTTGGAACGACTTATGCCCTGAACTACGTACCATCTCAGACCTCTGCCTCTTCCGCCAGTGTCTTAAGACACATCTTTTCCATCAAACCGGGCTAGCGTAACCTCCCATTGTGACTGCTCTTAGATAGTTTTAATTTGGGGGATTTTAATCGATTTTAGCACAGGGTAGAAATTTAATATGTTTTTAAATTTTGTATTTTGTAATATTTGTTATGTTTTAAATTTCCTGTGCGCCGCCCTGGGTCCTTTTGGAGAAGGGCGGGGTATAAATTTAAATTAAAAAAAAAATATCTGTGGTTTGTCTTCTGCCTGCTTAAGAAACAATATTTTTTAATGTTTGAAATGCAGGCAGTCCAAATGAAAGGTGGATTAGGAGTCTGAGCCGCAGGATGGATTCAGAGAGCAATAGCACTTAGCACTTAGACTTATATACCGCTTTACAGTGCTTTACAGCCCTCTCTAAGCGGTTTACAGAGTCAGCCTATTCAATGATGGGTTGCCAATATTTTTACTACCGGATCGGGCATGCTCATGCACAGAATGCTTCTGCACATGGACAGAAACGTCCAGGTGGGTGAGCGGAGCCTCCCGCTGCTACTCCCGTTTGCCTGTTCCAGGCCGAACCGGCAGCAACCCACCTGTGAGCCTATTGCCCCCAACCATCTGGGTCCTCAGTTTACCCACCTCAGAAGGATGGAAGGCTGAGTCAACTTTGAAAGATGCCCCAAAGGCTGAATAAAAGGATTCCCCTTACCTCCCATTGCAGAGTTACGTTCCTCTGGCCTTCCTTTCCTAGGGACTCCACAGTATAATTTGCTGTGGGACTTCTGAGGATTTCTAGAAGAAGAAGAAATGTGTTTATTAGACTCTGGAAACTTGCTAATTTCTCCCCAAGCGTCTTTATAGGCCAGAGACAAATTCTTTGCGTGTCCAATCACACTTGGCCAATAAAGAATTCTGTTCTGTTCTGACAAGACAAAAAAACAACAACAACCCACACACAAATCTCACCACAAGGAACAAAGAGGACTTCACTCCAGCCGCTCCAGTGACTGCTCCAGTGATCAGTTCGATACCGAACCTGCACTTCATAACGAATATTTCTTTCCAGGTGACATTTGGCAACTAGACAAAAGGCAAGGATATCTGGATCAGTCCTCAATTGTCTCCAGACACAAAGACTATAGTAGCTGTTAAGCAGGGTGATCTTCAGAACTACTTCCTTTCCTATCCCGCATCCTTCATGGTAAACTGATCAGAATTTAGCTATTCAAGCATGAAGGTGGCAGCGAGCCCAATCTATCTCGTGGATTTGATTCAGAGATATCAATGGGACAGGTTGCCTCCTGGAGTTGTGAGTGCTTCATCGATGGAGGTTTTCAAGAAAAGGTTGGGCAACCGTTTGTCTGGAATGGTGTAAGGACTCCCGCCTTGGACAGGACAGGAGGTTGGATTAGATCAGCGTTTTTCAACCACTGTGCCGTGGCACACTAGTGTGCCGTGAGATATTGTCTGGTGTGCCGTGGGAAAAATTCCTGCCAGAATATCAGCTTTGTGTTCAGCCAAACAGGCCCAGGTTTCGCACTGAGTAAGTAAACAGAAATATGAACAATTATAAAATACTTTATTATTTCATAATAAAGTAATTATAAAATAATTTCTTTGTGTTTATTTGATTCCTATTCAAGAGAATTACTTTATATATAGTCAATATAGGCACAGAGTTAAAATTTTTAAACATTTTCTAATGGTGGTGGTGTGCCTCGTGATTTTTTTCATGAAAAAAGTGTGCCTTTGCACAAAAAAGGTTGAAAAACACTGGATTAGATGATGATTCTATATCATTCAGTTTAATGGCAGGGGTGTCAAATTCAATTTCATTGAGAGCCGTATCAGGGTTGTGACTGACCTCGGGAGGTCGGGGTGGGTGTGGCCAGCTCAACATCATTCATGTTGGGGGCGCCTGTGGAGGCCCAACTGCTCTGCCTGCAAAAACGGTTCCCATGCTCTGTTTACTGCTGCAACAGCCTCCTGCATCCCTCTGTTAGTGAAAACAGAGCTCGGGGGGGCTGCAGGCAACCCTCGTGAGCTCTGTTTTTGGCTGCAACAGCCTCCTGCAACCCTCTGCCCATGAAAATGGAGTTTGGGAGGGCCGCATACTCCATTTTCACTGGCAGACACACCGCAGGCCAGGCCAGTGTGGCCCATGGGCCACTTCTAAGCACCTCGCAGGCCAGATATGCCCCCCAGACCTTGAGTTTGACACCCCTGGCTTACGGTGTTGTATTCTGCGACTCAAACACATCTTGACAACATCTTTCTCCACATTTCTATAATGTTCATTTCATCCCCAGCTCTTGGATGAGGCCAATGTAAGTCATCCTTAGTTGGATGACTTACTGGTGTGAAAAGGGGCATTTTCTTTAACCGGATAGCATCCAACAGTGGCCTCAAGTTTGTGACCTTGGAATGAGGTCAGGTGATTGGGAAGAAATAGTAGAAGGAGAGAGTAGAAGGAGAGAGACCAGCAAGATGATCTGCTCATTATGCCTCTGAAGGAACCATCACTTCCTCTGAAGGAGCACATTTGTGACAATTGTACTAGCATGATTACAATTCACAGTGTTGGTATTAGTCTATAAAATCCTTCATGACTTGGTGCAGAGGTTATCCCCAGGATTGAATTCTTCTTCATTCAATGAACCAAATTCATTCAATCAGTCTATATGGCTGCTTGACTAAGAAATTAATAATAATAATAATAATAATAATAATAATAATAATAATAATAATAATAATAATAATAATAATAATAATAATAATAATAATAATAATAATAATTTTATTTGTATACCGCATCCTCTCCCTGAGGGGACTCGGAGCGGTGCACAGGGAAAATTAAAATAACTGTAGAAAATACATAAATAGAATAAGTAAAAACAAATTAAACTAAAATTATCCCTGCGCTAAAATCCCCAATTATAAATTAACTAAAATCCCCTAACACCCTATTAGACGGAGACTAACCTAGGCCGGCCAGGCAGAAAAAGTGTGTTTTAAGTTTTTGGCGGAAGGAGCGGAGGTCCGTAGTTGTTCTAATTTCGAGGGGAAGGTCGTTCCAGAGGGCTGGGCCCGCCACAGAGAAGGCCCTTCCCCTGGGCGTCGCCCGCTGGCATAGCCTAGTGGACGGCACCCGGAGAAGTCCCTCTGTGTGGGAGCGGATCGGCCGCAGGGATGTATGGGGCAGGATCCGATCCCGCAGATAACTAGGTCCCGTGCCATGGAGCGCTTTAAAGATGATAACTAGCACCTTGTTACACCAAATTGTAATAGTGGCTGGCTAAAGTAAAATTAAAACCAATGCAATTTTAGCATATAAAAAAAAATAGAAAGCACGATACAAATCAAGGCCAGTTATTAAGTAACATCCCATTACAGATAGCCTCATCTACCATCCTGATTCAATCCTGGGAGAAATGCCAAGTCTTCAAGGGCTTATGCTGGGTCAGGGCTAGCTGGGCCTTGTGAGGTGGACTGAGCTGAAGGAACATGACTAGGTCAAGGAGGGCCAGAATTAATGCACCACCCATCCAGTCCAAATGAAATGAAATGCCATCTCAGTACTGAATCCTGGTCTGAAATTTAAGTAAATAGAGCAGTGATGGGTAAGGGAGTGCATGTGAACTGGAAGCGCCAGAACCCAGAAGAGAGCGACTGGCTGAGGCGCATGCAAGCAGCGGCCAGCTGCTCTTCCAGGTTCTGTCACGCACATGCGTGCCAGCCAGCTGGTCTGGTGGGCATAAGCACTGGTCAGCTGCTTTCTTCTGAGTTCCGGCCCATGTAGGCATGCTGCCCAGCTGGTCTTCACGTGAAGATCAGCTGGCCAGTGTGCAGGTACATGCCAGAACCTGGAAGAGCATCTGGTGATGGCATCCGTGCCCACAGAGAGGGCTCTGTGTGCCAGCTCTGCCATAGGTTCACCATCACAGAAATAGAGTCTGGGTAATTCCTTTCTTCCAGGATCCTCTTAAGATGACTACCCTTCCTAAAGAGAGAAGTTTGGGGCTAGAACAAATGTTGTCCAACTACATCAGATATAGCTATGACTTCCCGAGGAAGGGATCAACGACTGATTCACTAAGAGCACTAGAACTACCGGCTCCTTCAAAGATGCATTCATCATCATCTGGATGTGTTCCCTGCGTAGAGGCCTTAACCGGTCAGGAGGAACATAGATTTAATTCACAGGTGACCATGCTAACAGCCCCATGAACTCAATCCACTTCAGCAGGACTAAGGGCAGTGGTGGGTTTCTGCAGGCTCGCACCTACTCGCGAGAGCCGGTTGGTGAAATTTAGAGAACCGGTGAGAGGGGGTTCCACCGGTGTACCTGGAAGTAAATCTGGCCCGCCGCTGTCAGTGACCCAACGGGAAGGAAAGGAAAGGAAAGGAAGGGAAGGGAAGGGAAGAGGAAGGAAGGAAGGAAGGAAGGAAGGAAGGAAGGAAGGAAGGAAGGAAGGAAGGAAGGAAGGAAGGAAGGAAGAATTTATCATCACAATTGAGTCCAAAATTTTGGTTGCTAAGCAAGAGCGTTGTTAAATGAGTTTCACCACATTTTAAAAGGTGGCCACCCCCACCCTGTCACATGACTGCCAAGCTACGCCCACAAAATAGGCCACACCTACAGAGTAGGTTCTAAAAAATTTGAAACCCACCACTGACTAAGGGGCTCACATTTGTCCCAGATAGCAAGGAAGACTGTGCCTCAAGCAACTCAAAAGAACCCACACAGTTAGAATCCAAATTAGAGTGGATCTGATTAATTTTATCTGACAGATGCCTAGACAATTTTTCCACAGCAGCTCTGCAAATGTTCCTCAGACTCCCTCCCTTTCCCAAAATTGGGTCATCCTGAGCAGAACCTACAGACATGTTAAGAGCAGAAAAATAGTTATGTTTTGTTAGTCATATTGACATAAGGTGACTCTTGATAAAAGATTTTGCCGATGCTTCATTGGAGTCAACATTTGTTCCTTAGTGTTCTAAGCGTCTCTTTCTACATCATATCCCAGAGTTTTGAAAACCACGAGGACCTTCATGATCCACATATAAAAAGAGTGCACATAAACATACTCTTAATTTAAGGTCCCTTCATTCTGTGCAGTGATTACAATAAGCTCTCTGCTGAACTGTGCACTAGAACTTTCGAAATAATTATTCTTGTGTAACAGTTGTAGACATTCAGACAGACAGGGGTACTTCACTTGTTTCTTAAAAATTGATTATTGTTTTGCATTGGTGAATTAATAACTTCTATTTTTGATGAAATTTGCACCCAAAATATAATAGAAGGACATATAACAGAATAACAGAATGAGAGAGTTGGAAGGGACCTTGGAGGTCTTCTAGTTCAAGCCCCTGTTGTATAGGACGCCCTATACCAGTGATGGCGAACCTATTGGCATGCAGAACCATTTCTTAGGGCATGCGAGGCGTTGCCCAGTCAGCTCCAGCACGCTTGTATGCGCTGGCCAGCTGATTTAGGCCTTCTTTTGCTGCCATTTTTGGAGGCTTTAGGGAAGCTCCTGAAGCCTCTGGAGGTGATGGGGGAGGCTGTTTTCACCCTTCCCCGGCTCCTAGAAAGCCTCTGGAGCCTGGGGAGGGCGAAAAAAGTGTGCCAAGAGCAGGCTGTCACGCACATAGCATTATGGGTATGGCACGCCCACGCACGACCCCCCCTGCTCTCCCCCAACTTTTGGCACATGAGCCAAAATGGTATCACTGCCCTATACCATTTCAGACAAATGGTTGTCCAATCTCTTCTCTTCTTCTTCCAGTATTATGTTAATAATTCAGTTATAATGCAACAGAACAGAAATGAATGCATCGTAATGATTAAAATGAAATTCGCCTAAATCTGAGGGAGAAAAATCCAAAGTAATATTAATATTGAGTTGATTTAATCCTTCTAACATGTTACTAAGTCTAGACTTTATCAGTTGCTAGATGAATACATAGCTTACAGATTTGATGACATATATAGGATTGATTATTTCCTTAGTTATACTACAAATCATCAGAAGACTTTTTGAGAATTTAGGGGTATAACATTACAGTAAATTAATAGTTACATATTTTTATCAATAGCACTTAGATTTATATACCACTTCACAATGCTTTACAGTCCTCTCTAAGCAGTTTACAGAGTCAGCATATTGCCAACTCTGTAGCTTTGGTAGTCAGAGCTATTATCAAAAGCACACAATTTTTTAAATAATTGTGTGCTTTTGATAATAGCTCTGACTACCAAATTATTGGGCCTGGTTGATGTGATGAGGTCTCCCTTTATCTTGGGCAACTAATTTTTAACATGGCTATTTTGCCTCCTTAATTTATTTTTTATAATGTTATCTACCACATTATTAAAATTTAAAAGTCTGAATTAGAAATGAAATCAACCTACCTATTAATCCCTCCGTGGTGTCATCAGAACTACAGTTTCCCTGAAAGCAATCCAGATAATAGTCAGAATGAGGAGAAGGCTGATGATAAAGCCACTAAAGCAAGAAACATATTCTTCTCAGAAACACAAAATGGAAAATCTGACTTGTTTTATGTGAAAGGTGACCAGATTTTTGATTTGGTTAAGTGGGACACCATTGAGCGGGGGGAAAGGGGGGCTGCCGAAGTGCCGAAGCGCTGCCAGCAGCCGCTGCTGCCCCCACAGCTGCCGCTTCCCCCATCCGCCACCCCCGCTGGTGGCTACCGGGCCTCGTTGGAGTCAATTCCAAAAGCACGTACAGCGCTTGGAGGACCTGAGGCATCTTGGGAAATGCAGTTCCCTACAACAAATTGGGACTTTTTTACAACGCTGCGGGACGCGGGACTAATTGCTACAACTCAGGACTGTTCCGCCAAAAGCGGGACGTCTGGTCACCTTATTTATGTGGTAAGACTAATAAATAGATGACACTGATGTGTTTTTGTTTATACTCATCCTCTAACTTGCACATGAGCAGGATGAAAACATTATTGATAATTGATTTACAAGATGTAGATGGTAAGGCAAAGGTTCCCCTCGCACATATGTGCTAGTCTCATGGTGACTGGCCCAAAGTCACTCAGTTGTATTTTATAGCTAAGGCAAAACTAGAACTCATGGTGTCCCATTTTCTAGACTGGGGCCTTAACCACTAGGCGATACTAGTTCTTTTTTATTGTTGTAAGCCATCTAGAGCAGGGGTCCCCAACCCCCGGGCCGCGGACCGGTGCCGGTCCGTGGCTTGGTAGAAACCGGGCCGCAGGGCTGGAGAGGAGGAGGAGGGAGAAGGGGGCAGCCCCCTGGGCAGAGCGCTCAGGAGAGTGCAGGCGTGGCTGTTCGCGCCGCTGGAGTGAGGCTCTTCCACCCTCGTCGACGGTGGGACTCCTGGTCGCTGATTCCCTTCCTCCCTCCCCCTTCCTCCCTCCACAGCCGGCATGCCGGCCAGTCATCGTCTTCCAGGGGCTGCCGTTCCTCTCTCTCTCTCTCTCTCTCACACACACACGGAGGCTTCTCAGCTGAGTGAACGAGCAACCAAGTAAGGCGGCCGGCCGGGCGGGGAGGCAGGCTAAGGCGAGTGAACACGGCGGCCCGGGCTGAGGAGGCTCCGCGGGGGGCAGGCGGGGCGGGGACGACGACACACAGACAGAGAGAGGCACAGACACAGAGAGAGACAGGGAGGGAGGGGGGAATCAGAGAGTGACAGACATACAGAGAGAGACAGGGAGGGAGGGAGGGAGGGAGAGAAAGAGAGACGTAGAAAGTGATTAAGTGCGTGAATGCGAGACAGACAGACAGACACACACACACACATAGAGTGACAGATGGGCGGACGAAGGGGAGAGAGACAGAGAGAGACAGAGAGAAAGAAAAAGAGAAAGAAAGAAAAAAAGTGGGAGAGAGAGAAAGAAAGAGAGAAAGAAAGAAAAAAAAGTGGGAGAGAGAGAGAAAGAAAGAGAGAGAGAGAAAAAGAGAAAGAAAGAAAAAAAGTGGGAGAGAGAGAGAAAGAAAGAGAAAGAGAAAGATAGACAAAGAGAGAAAGAAAGAGAGACAGAAAGGAAAGAGAAAAAAAGAGAAAGAAAAAAGAAAGAGAGAGAAAGAGAAAGAAAAAGAAAGAGAGAAAGAGAAAGAAAGAGAGAAAGAAAGAAAGAAAGAGAAAGAGGGAAAGAAAGAGAGAGAGAGAAAGAGAGAAAGAAAGAGAGAGAGAGAAAGAGGGAAAGAAAGAGACAGAGAAAGAAAGAAAGAACATATGACCACAATTGAGCCCAAAAGTTTGGTTGTTAACCAAGACCATTGTTAAGTGAGTTTCACATTTTCCATGTTGGCCACGCCCACCCAGTCACATGACTGCTGAGCCACTTAGCCGGTCCGCAAAACTTTCTTTAAAATGAAACCGGTCCCTGGTGCAAAAAAGGTTGGGGACCCCTGATCTAGAGTAGCCCCATGGCAAGATAGGTGACAAATACATTTAACAAATAAATAACTAAATAAAATTAGGAATAGAATAGAATTTTAGAGTTGGAAGGGACCTTGGAGGTCTTCTAGTCCAACCCCCTGCTTAGGTAGGAAACCCTACACCGCTTCAGTCTAGTGGTTATCCAACATCTTCTTAAAAACTTCCAGTGTTGGGGCATTCACAACTTCTGGAGGCAACTTCTGTTCCACTGATTAATTGTTCTAATTGTCAGGAAATTTCTCCTTGGTTTTAAGTTGCTTCTCTCCTTGATTAGTTTCCACCCATTGCTCCCTGAGTGTTCTGCCTTCATGAAGATTAAATAAAAAACTAAATATGGCTTTGTCTAGGGCATCAAAAAATCTAGAGCCAGCCATGGGAGCAGAAACATCTATTACAAACTAAATGATGAAATAGACATTATAGTATCATGAACCAAGTTCTAACCATTTAAAAAAATAGTTCATTGCCCAGAGCCACTTGGTAAGATGTGTGACTGTACAAAATTGATTGAATGATTGATTGAATGAATAAATGAATGAACAAATGAATGAATTGCATGCATATATATCAGTGATAGTCACAATGTCTGTGGACCCTAAGAACTCTTACATCTGTGACTGTGTTGCATCCAGAAAGACACTAAATGTAGCTTCATTGCAAACTTCACTAAGATCGTCATTCTGTAAACATTCCTGCCCTTATTCACCAAATATTTTCCTCCCCGTAATCTCTTGATGTCGTTATATTTGGAAGAATTATCTCATCTCAGCGGAAGTCCCAGAGTGGGGTAAAAATGGAGGGATTTATTTTTGCGACAGCTGGAGAGCAGCTGGCCGTGGGGCGATGTGTCACCCAGGCACCTTCCTGCTGCTAAGACTTTCCACAGGGGTAACATTTCGCACAGCTGTTTGAGAGTAGCAAGAAGAGGATATATTAGAAAGGGTGGGGTTGTGGAAAGGCTGCAATCTTTAATGTGGGGGGGGGGGAGAGACACGTATGATCTGCAGATTTTCATTCTGCAATCTTCTATGATGAAAGTTTCAAAACACGTAGATAGCAGCACCAACAGACATATACATAAGCTGCCTATCTGCCTGTCTGATTACAATAATACAATACAATAGCAGAGTTGGAAGGGACCTTGTAGGTCTTCTAGTCCAACCCCCTGCGTGGGCAGGAACCTTATACCATTTCAGACAAATGGCTATCTAACATCTTTTTAAAGACTTCCAGGGTTGGGGCATTCACAACTTCTGGAGGCAAGCTGTTCCAGAGGTTAATTGTTCTAACTGTCAGGAAATTTCTCCTTAGTTCTAAGTTGCTTCTCTCCTTGATTAGTTTCCACCCATTGCTTCTTGTCCTGCCCCCAGGTGCCTTGGAGAATAGTTTGACTCCCTCTTCTTTGTGGCATCCTCTGAGATATTGGAACACTGCTATCATGTCTCCCCTGGTCCTTCTCTTCATCAAACTAGACATACCCAGCTCCTGCAACCGTTCTTCATATGTTTTAGTCTCCAGTCCCCTAATCATCTTGGTTGCTCTTCTCTGCACTCTTTCCAGAGTCTCCACGTCTTTTCTACATCGTGGCGACCAAAACTGTATGCAGTATTCCAAGTGTGGCCTATACAGTGGCATTAACACTTCACGCGATCTAGATTCTATTACATTCATCTCCTTTTCTTTTCTCATTTCCTCTGTAGTGAGTTTTAAACAATTGTCTCTTTGAAGCAGACAGAAGCAGTGATACGTATGATCGTTGCTTCAATAAATGCAATCCCCTGATCTCAGCCAAGCTCTTGTGACTGTTGTGATTGTTTGACTGATTGTGATTGTTTAACTGCTGGGCATTTTTATTTATTCTTCTCAGTACCCTGTTTCCCTAAAAATAAGACCTCCCCCAGATAATAAGCCCAATTGGGCTTTTGAGCGCATGCACTAAAATAAGCCCTCCCCTGAAAATAAGCCCTCCCCAAAAATATTTGCAACACAGCAGCAGCCATGAAGTGATCATTTAATTTAATTTATTAAATTTCTATACCGCCCTTCTCCCTTCCGGGACATGCTCACCACCTCCTGCTCCTCAGAAATAATAAGACCTCGCCAAAAATGAAACCAAGTGCTTATTTCGGGGGTCAAAAGAGAATAAGTCCCTCTCTTGTTTTCAAGGAAACATGGTAGCTAAACCAAACAACTTTACCTTCTCCAGTCTGAAGGCTTTTTGAGATGTAGGACTTCAACATCCAAATTTCCCCAAGTAGAAGAATCTACCAAGGCATCCGATAGAATAGAGATGGTTGAATCCAAAGCTGGGCAATGAACAATTATCTAGCAAGTCTTGCCTGCCTAGGTAGAGAATCTTGGTGGAAACTATCAAACATGGCCATCATTTCCAGTGTTTACATGCAACTTACCAGTGTCCAGTTTATATGGTGGAACTGTCTTATCCTGACTTCGTTTAGTGTAGAGCGGCATGTGCTGGATCTAGGCCATTTCAAGGTCAGGATACCTTTTGATCTTGAAATGTGGATGGACTTGGCTAATGGTGGATTAAATTTTACTGGAATGAAAAGACAACAGCTGAGGCTACTGAGTAAGAGACAGAGGTGCAAGGCAACAAATGCAAGCTAATAGGCCCCTTCACTCATTTTTACGCACTAATTTTTCTTTCCCTTCCCATTATCTCTTATGGTCCTTTTGATTTTTAGCTCAGCTCATCTGCCTCCCTTTCACCATCTTTTTCATTGAAGGCTTAGGAATATCAGTTAGGAATATTACCCAGAGAAAAATAGCCAGCCTTCTGCTTCCACTGATGTACTAGGTCAGGGGTCTGCAAAGTTGGCTCTTTTAAGACTGGTGGACTTCAACTCCCAGAGTTCCCCAGCCAGCTATGCTGGCTGGGGAACTCTGGGAGTTGAAGTCCACCAGTCTTAAAAGAGCCAACTTTGCAGGCCCCTGTACTAGGTAAAGATAAAGGTTCCCCTCGCACATATGTGCTAGTCATTCCCAACTGTAGGGGGCGGTGCTCATCTCTGTTTCAAAGCTGAAGAGTCAGCGCTGTCCATAGACGCCTCCATGGTCATGTGGCCGGCATGACTAAATGCCGAAGGTGCATGAAACACTGTTAGCTTCCCACCAAAGGTGGTCCCTATTTTTCTACTTGCATTTTGCATGCTTTCGAACTGCTAGGTTGGCAGAAGCTGGGACAATTAACGGGAGCTCACTTCGTTACACAGCACTAGGGATTCGAACCGCCAAACTGCCGACCTTTCTGATTGACAAGCTCAGCGTCTTAGCCACTGAGCCTCAGCCACCACATCCCTCTGATGTACTTAGTACTAAGATCACACTAATGCTATGTCTGAGCTTGACATTCAGAAATGTGTGTGTTGGCAAAATGGAATTCATAATTTGTACAATCTTTTCTACCTATGATAAAAAGTGTTCCAAAATGAAGCAGAATCCTACTTACTATCAACTCCTAGATATCCCTAGAAAAAGAAAGGAAGGTTTCTTGCTGCTTTCTTGGGAACCGTGTTACCCATGATAAACTGAAAAGATGAATAGGAAGCCACCTCAACAGTTTGTCTTCTGGTAAACTGGAGTTGTGTGATTTGCGGCAGTTTTAGGAACGCACAAGCCACAAGCCGTTCTTCCCTGGGCATGCCCACAGCAACTCTTCAACAAATGGAATTTCCAAAATGCCAAATTCCAAACTTTCCCCAATAGTTGAAATCCCTTCACCTTGCAACATGCCCCCAGAAAACACCTAAATCTTCCCTTTCTGTTTGTCTCAAAATGTGGCCAGGAGCAGAATCAAGAGTATTAGAATACAGTAGAGCAGTGCTTCTCAACCTGGGTAGTTTGATGTGTGGACTTCAACTCCCAGAGTTCTGCAGCTGGTAAGGCTGGCTGGGGAATTCTGGGAGTTGAAGTATACACATCTTTAAACTGCCACAGTTGAGAAAAACACTGTAATGAGAGATACTACATGCGGTAGGAAGCTCACTTTCTGGCTTCTTTTAACTTACTGGCTTCCTTGATCAACAGTGTATGATTCTTTGAGACCCAAGGGGAACCGTCCCTCGGCGTGCTTTCTACCCAGACAGTAAAATTATTTCGAGCGTAGACTCTGTCGGTGTTAAAATTAGTGTGTGTCTGGTTTACAACCTCAAATGTATTTATCTCCCCTTCTGTTTGATCCCTGTGGGTGAGAAAGGGAAAGGAGTTTAATTAGCTATTGAAAGCTGTGTTTCTCAACCTTTGACAACTTTAAAATGTGGGACCCTTACTGTTCTCCTAGTTTGGTGGTTCTCTTGCAGACGTTTCATTACCAAACTAGGTAATACCATCAGTTCAACCTGGAGCTACACATATTTTCTTCAATTGGTATTTTAAGATGTGTGCACAGTCTTCAACTCCAGGAATTCTTCGGCTCCTGCATGCTTCAGTCCACACATCTTAAATTTGCCAAGGTTGAGAAACATTGCAATGAGAGAAAAAATACATAAAATGTGAATAAATAAATATATTCCCACCCCCACCCCAAGACTCCAAGATCAGCAAGTATAGACTGGAATGAGGAACAATAGAAGCATATATATTTTTTGTAACACCGAGCACAATTAAAGTAGGGAATTTGTTGCTAGGATCTATAGCAATGCCCTCCAGATCAGATTCCTTTTCAGTGTATACACTAAATAAAATCAAATTAGCCACTTAATATCTTATGATGAGGAGAAGGAGGAAGGGAGGGAGGGGAGAGAGAGAGAGAGAGAGAGAGAGAGAGAGAGAGAGAGAGAGAGAGAGAGAGAGAGAGAGAGAGAGAGAGAGAGAGATTTTTATAACAGAGGCACCAACATGCTTGGCCCAGCATTCACCTTAAGTGGAGGGTATATTTGACATCTTCTTTACATCTAGCCTCCCAGGAGCAGTTCATAAGGCAGTAGAAGGCTGCTTCACAGCAGGGCTTGTAGCAAATCAAATTTTGGGGAGCACAATTGCTGGGATCTGCAAACATAGGACAAAGAATGATATTCCTGGAAACCTTGGCATTAGGAAATAGTAGATTAGATTACATTAACAGAGTTGGAAGGGACTTTGTAGGTCATCTAGTCTAGTCCAACCACCTGCCCAAGAAAGAGACCCTACACCATTTCCAACAAATGGCAGTCCAATTTCTTCCTGAAAACCTCCAGTGATGAAACTACCACAGCTTCCGAAGACGAGCTGTTCCATTGGTGGATTGTTCTCCCTGTCAGAAAATTTCTTCTTACTTCCAGGTTGAATCTCTCCTCAGTTTCCATCCATTATTCCTTGTCTGGCTTTCAGTTGCCTTGGAAAATAGCTTGACACCCACCCACCCCCTCTGTGGCAGCCCCTCAAATATTGGAACACTGCTATCATGTCTCCCCTGGTCCTTCTCTTCACTAGACTAATAATGTAAGGTGTTTACTTATTTAGGGCAACCCCATCCTGTTTTTTTCCATAGAATGCGGCTCATTTTGGCCAATTGTCAAACAACATGCACAAAAAAGGCAAACTAAAAATATGTTCACACACACACAAACATACACCAAAGCTTTAAAGAGAGCTAAAGTTAAAGGTAACATCTTAGCAAGTGGAAATCATAACATCGCATTGCAATCTGACTTTTACTAAATTAATAGAAAATTTACTAAATTTCTGCTGTTTCTATGGTTGTGCATTTCGGTTTTTATGCCAGGTTATCTGCCCAGATTTATTTCGTAAAGATGGATGGCCAAAATAAGATTGAATAAGATTGGCCAAAAAACGAATGAATATGACTTTAAATCAAGGTGTTGCATTCACCTTGTTCCTCCCCCCTACATTTTTAAAAAAAGAAAACTTCCAAGAGGATGAGAAAGTGATTCTAAATCTAATGTAGGTATTTATTTATATACAATCCAGTTCTCCTTCATTTCTGTTTCATAACTGATGGCAGATTAAGGAAGAGCGTTTGAAAACATGGAAGGAAGCGATGGCTTTTGTGTCAGCATGGCGGATTTTATCGCTTCCTGGTCTTACCTCAGATGAGATAAACTTACCGCTCAAGAGCTCTGGCGCAGCCAACCACACTATCATCATCACAGCAACAACAACCTGTACCATCTTCAGTTTCTCCCAGCTTGAGTGATGGGTGATTTTCTCTTCCTAGAGGTGCTGGTTATTGCTGGGTCTAGCATTGCTTGGTGAGAAGTCTGCCCCTTGCTCCTGATGGAAGGCAGGTACATCTGATTTGACCTGGGAGAGGGGCTCCCTTGGCTGATTCAACTCAGTGGCCTCTCCTCTCAAGGCACTTTCAAGAAAGATGTGCACGTACTCCTGTTTTTCTCTTTCACTTTGCTTTCAACGAAGCGCCAACCACAGAACCTATTGACTCAGCAGCATACACAAACACACATTTGTGTGCCTTTTATGCCGTTCGCGCGTACGCACTAATTTGCAGGCACACCTCGGTTTCTTCTTTCTCACAAGGAAAACCTACAAGTATGAGATCTAGAACAGCTCTCATACTCTCTGGGTTGGTATAAGTCAGGGGTCTGCAAAGTTGGCTCTTTGAAGGCTGGTGGACTTCAACTCCCAGAATTCCCCAGCCAGCTAGGCTGGCTGGGGAATTCTGGGAGTTGAAGTCCACCAGCCTTCAAAGAGCCAACTTTGCAGACCCCTGGTATAGATGACTTCTGAATTGTGAGGTTTCATTCAGAAACCCTGTCATTCACAGACTTCACCGACGTCTTAGCCTGCATATCTGTGGCCCATGGGTATTTTTAAAACCGAGGGGTTTTTTTTTAAAGCTTAAAAATGTAATATGGCAAGAGATTTAACAAACTGGAATCAGATTTGTGTGCAGGTTTTGAATTATGATCCCCTTGAGCAGATGCGTGCAATGGTGTTAGCAACCATGGTTTTGGGGAAGGTTAAGATTAATAATTCATCTTCACGGTTTGTAAGTTGCAGTCACAACCTATACTCTGCCTGGTTGCTGAATTATGGAATACATGATGGAACCATTAACCAAAGGTATTGGCTTCACATAACAGGCTAAGCCACAAAAAATTGATCAAGCCAGTCATGTGCTAATAAACTAGTCAGTTCTTTACAAACTCTGGTTAATCATATTGTAAATATACTCAACGACATTCGTATTTTATAATCTTCTCTTCCCCGATCTTGCTTGTATACCACGTTAATCTTGAACTATCTGGAGGATAAAACAAAGGGTACTCTGTGAAAAACATGGAGATAATAAATTATGAATTATTGAGCTATGGTGGCGCAGTGCAGTACTGCAGGCTACTTCTGCCGACTGCCAGCTGCCTGCACTTTGGCAGTTCTAATCTCCCCAGGCTCAAGGTTGACTCAGCTTTCCATCCTTCCGAAGTGGGTAAAATGAGGACCCAGATTTTGGGGGGCCATAGGCTGACTCTGTAAACAGCTTAGAGTGGGCTGTACAACATTGTGAAGCAATATATGTCTAAGTGCTTTTGCTATTGCTCTATGTTCTCTGTGTTATCTTTTCAGAAAGCAGAGGAAAGATACCTGTAACAATCAATGTTTTCCTTTGGTTAAAACCAAGGAAAACATCTTCTCATTCTATACTAGTGTTTTTTTTTCACGAGTGGGGGGAAGGCCCACTTGTTGTGGGTAGAAAGCCACATCCTTTGAATATATCAGACTTTGCAGAAAGGCTTAACTAGGTCAGAAGCGTGGTGAGTAACTTAAAGCGAGTCAGATTTTCCCACATGTTCCTGTCTAAAACCAGTTTATTCAATTGAATTATCGTTGGTGGGTGGGGGAGATATTGGCCAACTGGAACTGCAAGAGATTGTATCAGCCAATGACACACTTTATTTATTAATATATTAATTTATTACTTATTAAATTTATATGCTGCCAATCTCACTATCAAACAGTTTGGGGTAGCTTATTTTTATTTATTTATTAAATTTATGTGTGTAGGAGGAGGCAGAGCTGGGGCGGAATTAAATGTGTCATCAGCTTAGAGTCCTTGCAAATTTAGCACTGACTGTTTCAGGAAGTCCTCAACTTACAACACTCACAATGGCACTGAAAAAAAGGATTTATGACCTTTTCTCACATGACCATGCCCCCTTCAGAGTCTGAATCTGCGGGAGAGGATGAGCTGGAACAACAGCTGACAGAGATTGAGAGGCTGACGCTGTTGGCCTTGGAGGAAACCCCCTCCTGATCCGAGAGTAAGGAGGGAAGAGAGTCCTGATCCTTTGTACTTGATGATATGTTTTGTTTTCTGGATTGGCCAAATTTAGAGCATGTGTGCGCAGTAGTGAAAAAATTGCCCATGCGCAGATGCAAAAACAAAGATGGCGGCCCCGATAGAACCGGTTCAGGGGCATGGGCGGCCGAGTTACTACCTACTCGGCCAAACCTGTTCAAACCGGTAGGAACTCCCTTCTGATTCTCTGATGGTTGAGGGAGAGAGACATGCCCACTTTCTCCACCTTGCAATTGGAGGCATGTTGCCCCCACCCCTGAAGCAGCATTCAATCGTCAAGAAAAGTAGCCCTTGATAGGCCAGTCCTTTGTGAATTTATCCAATCATCTTTTAAAATCATCCAGGTTGGCAGCCATCTGTCATGACTGCTGGAGTCTAATTCTGGACTATGTAACAGAGTGATTTCCATTCTAAATCTCCTTCCAATCAGCTTCCCTGTTCCTAGTGTTTTGAAAGAAGATAATTCTCTCCTGGTTCATTTCCTCCATCTCTGAATGATCGCATAGACCTTAATCAGGTCCTCCTTCAGTTCCTCCCCCCCCAACTAAACAGTCCCAAAAGATTTAGCTTGTCTTTTGGAAGGAGTTTGCACCTGCTGTTAATGTAAAGTGCCTTCTTCTGCATATTCCCAACTCCATGGCATCCTTTTTCAAACAGAACAACTAGAAGTGCATACAGCATGACAGATGTTGGTCAGGGGTGAAATCCAGCAGGTTCTTACAGGTTCCGGAGAACCGGCAGCGGAAATTTTTAATACTTCGGAGAACTGGCAAATGCTACCTCTGGCTGGCTCCAGAGTGGGGTGGGAATAGAGATTTTGCAGTATCCTTCCCCTGGACTGGGGTGGGAATAGAGATTTTGCAGTATCCTTCCCCTGGAGTGGGGTGGGAATAGAGATTTTGCAGTATCCTTCCCCTGGAGTGGGGTGGGAATAGAGATTTTGCAGTATCCTTCCCCTGGAGTGGGGTGGGAATAGAGATTTTGCAGTATCCTTCCCCTGGAGTGGGGTGGGAATGGAGATTTTGCAGTATCCTTCCCCTGCCATGCCCACCAAGCCACACCACACCCACAGAACCGGTAGTAAAAAAAATTGAATTTCACCACTGATGTTGATATTCCCCTACATTCATATAGGAACATTACAATGTTAGCATGGTTACTCTTGGTCTCGTTCCTGATAGGAGAGAGCAATGGGGTGTTGTGATTAAGGCACCAGGCTAGAAAATGGGAGACTGTGAGTTTTAGTCACTCTTTAAGCACAAAGCCAGCTGGGTGACTTCGGGCCAGCCACTCTCTTTCAACCCTAAAAAAGGGAGCAATGGCAAATCACTTCTGCAGGAAACCTTACCAAGAAAACTGCAAAGGTCTTTCCAGACAATCAGCAGGAGTTGACACTGAATTGAATACACAGCCACAAAAAAACTTCAATTGATTCCTAGCATAACAGTTGCTGGGTTTTTTGCAGTTGCTGCATGCTGTGCCGACATCTTCATGAAGTTATTCACTGTGTGACCCTGAGATCTCATTCTCTGAGCAGACGTGCAGACTGCGCAAACTCTGTTAGTGTACATGCGAAGTTAGAGGTTTCAGTCTCAGGGTATAACCCATTCCCAATTTTAAACCTTTTATTAGGTTATAAGATAAGATATCGTGTTTCCCTGAAAATAAGACATGATCTTATTTTCTTTTGACCCATGAAATAAGCGCTTGGCTTTATTTTCAGGGAGACCTTATTATTTTTGAGGTGCAGGAGGCGGTGAGTGTGGTCACTCCATGGCTGCTGCTGTGTTGCGCATTGCTGGGCCTGCCCCTCTTTTTGCGGTGGCCATTAACAGGATAGAAGGGGCATGGTGGCTAGGGCTGCAAGAGTGGCCGTTGGGTAAGGGCTCCCCATGACCTCATCGCCTCACCTCGTGTTGTTTGCGCAACGGGGAGGGCTTATTTTGGGGGGAGGGCTTATTTTAGGGCATGCGCTCAAAAGCCCAATTGGGCTTATTATCTGGGGAGATCTTATTTTCAGGGAAACAGGGTGCAAAATACGAAAGTAAATAGGAAAGCAGTGGTGGGGGGGAGGTAGGGGAAGAGAAGTAAGGAAGAATTGGGAAAAAGAAAAAAAATAGCATCGACTTCTAACTTCCTCTGTTGCAGTAAAATAAGGCATTAACATCAAACCACAACTTTTTGTTTTTTCATAATAATATAAACTAGGCATTTCTATAAGCATCTATCAATCCAATCGGTAAAACCCAAAATCAGAGTTTCAGTTTTTTTCACCTCAACCACAAAGTTCAGAAGCAGTCTCCATTTGGGAAGAAAAATACCATATTTTTCCGAGTCTAAGACTCACCAAGATTTTTTTGTGAAAAACAGGGCATGCAGAGAGTTTGAGAAGCCTGCAAAGTGCTCCTGGGGGCTGGGGGGGGGGGGGAAACACAAGCAAAAATGGCCTGTTTTTCACTCATGTTTGCCCTCCCCAGCCCCTACGAGCACTTCACAGGCCTCCCAAACCCTCTGCACGTCCATTTTTGTGAAGGGGGCGGGGTTTTGGGAGGCCAAAAATACTGTGTATAAGACGCACCCAGATTTTCAGCCTCTTTTTGGGGGGGAAACAGTGTGTGTTATACTCAGAAAAATACGGTACTTATGTTCTTTTCTTTAATCAAAGTAGTCAGTTTTGCCATTTCAGCCAACTCCATCAACTTCTGCAACCATTCATCCATAGTGGGGATCAAAGTGTCCTTCCATTTTTGTGCGTTCAATAGTCTTACTGCTGTTAACCTATATAAGGTACCAATTTTTTTCTCCAACTCTTTTTCCATTCGACCCCAAAAGAAAAGTTTCTGGTTTCATCTTTATCTTCATTTTCAGAATTTTCTGTATGAAAATATGAATCTTACTGATTATAACTCATTCCCAAAGGTCTAATAAAAAGGCACAAATGACCAAACTCAAATTGTTCTACTTTGGATTCATTCTGTGAAACCTCAGCTCTTTGGAAAAGGCTCAAATGCTGGGAATGATCAAAGGAAAAAGAAAAAGATGCCCAGCAATAAGGCAGATGGACGCAGTAATAGTGGAGATGGGGAATGAAGACCTGAAAGTTAAACTAAGTTAAAGGCTGATTGCCATGGAAAATATTCTGTGTGTCATTAAGAGTGGTCATTGATTTGATGGCATATAATAAACCAAATATTATTTCATGCTTACTTAAGGGTAAATTGAATGGAAAGTGAATTATAGGTCATCTTCAACTTATGACCGCAATTGAGCCCAAAAGATTTCTTGCTAAGCAAAACTTAAGTGAATTTTCCCCCATTCTACGACATTTCTGGCCACAATTGTTAAGTGAATCACTGCAGTTGTTAAGTGAATCTGACTTCCCCATTTTGCTTGCCAGAAGCTCGCGAAAGAGATTGCATGACCCCGGGACACTGCAACCGTAATAAGTATGAGTCAGTTGCCAAGCAACTGAATTTTGATCATGTGACTTGGACATGCTGCAACAGTCCTAAGTGGGAAAAACAGTCATAAGTCATTTTTTTCCAGTGGTGTTGTAGATTCAAATGGTCACTAAATGAATGGTTGTAAGTTGAGGGTTATCTGTACTTGATTAAATTGCATTTCTAATTCACACAATTTAAACACAATTGTGGGCTGTCACAATCATACTAACACGCTAACAATGGCAAGAATCAATCTGGCACAACAACAGGAAAAGAGAAATCCTGCAGGGTGTATGTGTTTGGAAGATCAAAACTATAGAGGATATGGAAATATCCATAACAGAAATCTAACAAAATTCAAGCAAATTCTTTTAAATTTAACATATCGCCAAGCTAGGCCAGTTAAAACACCTAGAATTGGGTGTTTGAAGAAAAAAAGAGAAACTGTTCAAAAATAAAACAATCTAAAGAGAAATGAGTAACAGTCATTGACGTTTAATCCTTAACGATAAAAATACTGAAGAAGCAATTAGTGGTCAAAGAAAAGAAAGGAGAAAGAAACCAGAATAAAAGGGATTTTCCCTTTTCAGACACATTTTTGCTTTAAAAAAATCTTAGTATATTAAATCTCATCTTCTGAATGTCCACTTCCACCCACCTCAGTGGAAACTTTAAGCCACAGCAATAGCAATATTAATTCATTTTTTAAAAGACCAATAACAGATGAATTAGCAATGAGACCAGGATGTATATACATATAATTATATATTATATTGTGTCACATGATCAAGGAGGAGAACCTGTGGCCTAGTGGCAATTACAACTGCCTCACATGTAATACTTCTCAGGTTCAAATCCCAGTAAGGGTATGGCTAGCTGATGAGAGCTAAATAGCTTGAAATAGATCTATACTAATCTCCCTTTATTTATTTATCAGCACAAAAAGTAACACAAATATAATTATTTGTATATATTTTTGTTCCTTTCCTCTTTCTGTTTGTTTTTTCCCCTTTTGCTTTAAAAAAAAACCCCTGCATATAACACAAATTACTTCGAAGTTCTCCAAACTTTGCTCCTATTACATGCAATATTACTAACATAAGACATCATTTATTATGTATGTCTGTGGCAAAGTATGCAAGCTTTTCTTAAATACAGTATTTGATGTGTGTTCAGACTTTTATTAAAAACACACAATTAGAAACAGATTTACAAAAAAAAACACCACCCCACTCAAAAGTACCATTTATAATGTCCATAGAGCCCCAAGTCAAATTTCTGTCTATCTCCATACCTTCTCCAGAGATAAATAATACTGAGCTAGTGCCAGCAACTTCCTATTTGACACAACTGAGTGTTGTTGCTATTCACCAGTAGAAACCAACCTCTCAACCAAGGAGAAGGAGCAATGTTCCAGAAGAGTTGGAGCTATAAGTTGGGCTGGACAGAGAGATCTGTTCCTGGGATGGGGGGGTCAAGCTGAAGGGTCTTACAAAGATGCTTTGATCTCTGCAGGTGCACAGCGAGAACAAAGCATCTCAGTGATCACCGCTGTTTCATTCCCCAGAAAAACAGAGCACAACCGCACACCCGAATGGGTGAGTCACCCAGCAGCCTTAGTGCCAGGCACTGAAACAACTGTCAGCAGAGCAAATGGTGCCAGGAAACGGGGCCCAGCAAAGGCAACTCAACGGGCGGAGAAAAACAAGATCCTCATTCTAAGTTGAAAGTAAAAACATCTGATGTAGCTGGGAAATTTAACTGTAGAGTAGGAAGCAGATTGATTGACCTGTGGTCACATTGCTAAGACCCAAGCAGTAATAGAAAGGATGAAGGAGCTCCCTCAAAATATCTAGCTTTGCCTTTACTGATTACACTAACCCTCTGAACAGTGTAGACCACAACAAATATGAGTCTTTCTGTCACTTGTGCCACTTGTGCCACATATACCCCAAAAATTGTAAATGATGACTAGCAACAACAATTATAGTCTAGCCACTAAATACACCTGATGAAATGAATTATAGTTTATGAAAATTGGTGCCTTTAAATTGATACCTTTCCGGACTAAATTTATTGGTTAAAAAAGCTACCGCCAGACTTCTTTGATCCTTTGCCACTAGAGACTAAGAATATAGAGAAATTAAACATTTCAAACTTAGAGAGGGGTGTAGCAGGGTTGTATAACACCCATTTGCTAATTTAGCACACGCAGAATAGATCATGAAAAAAGGCTGAACTACGAGACATTGAAATTAAAACTTCCAGGAGACACTTCAGCAACCCAGGGGTGGGCTCCGGCTGCTGTTACTACTGCTTTGCTCAGGGATGTGCTGCGCGTAAGCGCTTTGTGCTTTGCGGAGTACAAAAAATGTTTCTGTGCAGAAGAAAAAAAACAAGATAGGTGCCACAGAGCAAACCAGTTCGGGGACGTAGCAGACCGAGTTACTACCTACTGGGCCGAACCGGTTGCAACTGGTAGAAACCCACCTCTGCAGCAACCTCAGAATTGCTATGATACCACTTGAACAGCTAAAAGCAAGGAAGATCCAAAAAATCTCTCATTGAAGGTAAAGAAAGACTACAAAAGACAGTTGGCTGGTTAATCTACTGTGTCAAACTTGATTTCATTGAGGGCCACATCAGGCTTGTGTTTGACCTTGTGGGTGGCCAAGGTGGGCGTGGCCAGCTCAATGTCACTCATGTCAGGGGCATCTATCGTGGCCCGAGTGCTCTGCCAGTGAAAACAGTCTCCCGAGCTCCGTTTTTGGCTGCAATGGCCTCCTCCGACCCTCTGCCAGAGAAAGCAGAGCTTGGGAGGGCCGTGTGCCATGTGTGGCCCTCCCGAGGTCTATTTTCGCTGGCAGGGGCACTGTGGGCTAGTCCTTCACTGTTTCCAGAGCCGTCCCATGGGCCAAATCTAAGCACCCCGTGGGCCGAATCTGGCCCTTGGGCCTTGAGTTTGACACCCCTGATCTACTGTGTTCTATTATGTTAATTGAAAACATCAACCGAGTACAGTCAGCAGGAAGTAACAGAGACTTTATTTCTTTAGCTTCAAAAATTGACAGGAATGCCAACTGCAACTATGAAATAAAAATACATCTACTACTTAGGAGACTGTGAAAATCGTAATCATGTGCACTGCAGAGACATTGTACCTACCAAAAAGGTATGCATTATCAAGGCTATTTTAATTGCAACGTAAGGTTGAAAAGCTGGATCAATAGAAAAAGTGCCAGAAAAAGAATTAGTGCCAGTTTTAGCCTGAGAGTGACACTGATTAGCCCAAAGTCACCCAACTGGCTTTCATGCTTAAGGTGGGACTAGAATTCACAGTCTCCTGGTTTCTAGGATTTTGTGGGGCTAGGAATTTTTTGAGACTATCTTTGATGGATAAAAACAAATAATCAATGTTTGACTTGGTTTTGCTGTGTAGTGTCCAGAGGTTTTTTTTTTAACTTTGTTGTACACTGATTAGGAAGGTTTATAAGTACAATAGAACAAATTCTAAATTAAGTAAAACTTGACTGCTTACTGGATGCTATTGCTTGGAAAAATGAAAGGCAACTTAAAATCCATACTAGGATATACTATAGTTGATGGCCCAAGCAGGCGCTTATAAAAACTTTGTAAAACAGATTCTGACTTGGTGAAGTGATAACACAAAAAAAATGAGAAGTAGCTGAATGAATGAGTAACAAAATTAAACAAAAATGGGTTTTGGCCTGAGCTGACAATTTGGGGAGGGGGAGGAATTGCATTTTCCAGCAGGCTACTGAAAGACCAATGTGCAGCACAAGTCTGATAGATCTCAGAAGGCAGAGGTTTCCTCAAAATGTTGGTCTTTGAGATGGAAACTGAAACTGCTTCATGCTAAGTCAGCTCACCAAGAGTGTAACCAACTTCCCCCCTTTCTACAGCCCTTCATCTGTATTCCGGCTACAATTCTCATTGGCTATACTGTCTTAAAATATTAGAAACTGTAATCTCAAACCACCAGATTCAGATTCTGATATGAAACCTATATAGGGAGTCCTCGACTGACAAGCATTTGTTCAGTGAACATTCAAAGACACAGTGGCACTGAAAAAAGTGACTTGTGACTGTGTTTCAAACTTACGACTGCTCTCACAGCATCCCCAGGGTCACGTGCAGGGGTGGGTTATGGCAGTCACTACTGCTGGTTCGCTCATGGATGCATCGTGTGGGCATACGCAGAGTAATAAAAATTGGTCTGCGCATGCACAGAAGCAAAAAACAAGATGGCAGCACCATAGGTGCCGCTGGGAGAACCGGTTCGGGAGCGTGGCAGGCCTGGGTCTCTGCCAGTTCCAGCAACCCAGGCCATCAAACCATACCGTTTCAGCCAAATCAGTCTGAACCGGTAGGAATTGATAAGTTCTGGTCTTAATGAGGGTCCTATGCACAGTCACTCATGCCCTCGTGACATCCCGACTGGACTACTGCAATTCTCTCTACATGGGGCTCCCCTTGAGGTGCACCCAAAGACTTCAGCTTGTCCAGAATGCAGCCGCGCGAGCAATTATGGGAACCTCGAGGTTTTCCCATGTAACACCGCTCTTGCGCGAGCTGCATTGGCTGCCTGTCGTCTTTCAGGTGCGCTTCAAGGTGTTGGTCATCATCTTTAAAGCGCTCCATGGCTCGGGGCCTAGCTATCTGCGGGATCGGATTCTGCCCCATACATCCCTGCGGCCGATTCGCTCCCACAGAGAGGGACTTCTCCGGGTGCCGTCCACTAGGCTATGCCAGCAGGCGACGCCCAGGGGAAGGGCCATCTCTGTGGCGGGCCCAACCCTCTGGAACGACCTTCCCCCCGAAATTAGAACAACTACGGACCACCGCTCCTTCCATCAAAAACTGAAAACACACTTTTTCTGCTTGGCCGGCCTAGGTTAGTCTTCCGTTTATTAATTGGGTTTTTAAGGGGTTTAGTTTTTTAGTATTGTGGGTTTTTAGCGCAGGGATAAATTGTTTAATTTTCTATTTTATCTATCTATATGTATTTTATGTCTGTATTTTTTAATTTCCCTGTGCCCCGCTCCGAGTCCCTTTGGGGAGAGGAAGCGGTCTATAAATTAAATATTATTATTATTATTATTATTATTATTATTATTATTATTATTAACACTGAGGTAGGCTAAAACAGAACTGATTTATTCAACAGCCAATCAGCGTTTCAGCCAATCAGACGCGACTGCTGTTGCTGTCTGTCTGTAGCTGGGCGGAAGTTGAGGATCGCAACAGGAATCCACTGCTGGTCACGTGATCAAAATTCAGGTGCTTGGCAATTGGCTTATATTTATGATGGTTGCAGTGCCCCAGAGTCATGTGACCTTTTGCGACCTTCTGACAAGCAAAGTCAATGGGGAAGCCAGATTCACTTAACAACTGTGGTACTGATTTAAACTGCAGTAATTCACTTAACAACTCTGACAAGAAAGGTCATAAAATGAGGCAAAACTCACTTAAACAACTCTCTTGCTTAGTAATAGAAATTTTGGGCTCCATTATGGTCATAAGTCAAGGTCTGCCTGTATTGTGCACAATGAATATTTTTTTTAAGAATTAAATCTTTATTAATATTTACAATATAAAATCACACAATCAACAAATATAGGGTAAGGGTAGCTGGGAAAACATACATAAACATACCAGGGAAATGTCTAGAAAATTAAGTTTATCCCAGTCTAACTTATCAGTTATTATTTATAATTATACAGAGATTTTTCCCTCAGATTTACTATCCTCTTATCTTGTTTATTCCTCACATTGATTTCTTAAATAGTCTATTTAGTTGGTTGTAATAATAATAATAATAATAATAATAATAATAATAATAATAATAATAATAATAATAATAATAATAATAATAATAATAATAATAATAATAATAACAACAATTTTATTTATATACCGCATCCTCTCCCCAAGGGGACTCGAAGCGGTGCACAGGGAACATTAAAATAACTATAAAATACATAAATAGAATAGATAAAAACAAATTAAACTGAAATTATCCCTGCGCTAAAATCCCCAATTATAAATTAACTAAAATCCCCTAAAATCCTAATAGACGGAGACTAACCCAGGCCGGCCAGACAGAAAAAGTGTGTTTTAAGTTTTTGACGGAAGGAGCGGAGGTCCGTGGTTGTTCTAATTTCGGGGGGAAGGTTGTTCCAGAGGGCTGGGCCCGCCACAGAGAAGGCCCTTCCCCTGGGCGTCGCCCGCTGGCACAGCCTGGTGGACGGCACCCGGAGAAGTCCCTCTCTCTGGGAGCGAATCGGCCGCAGGGATGTATGGGGCAGGATCCGATCCCGCAGATAGCTAGGTCCCGTGCCATGGAGCGCTTTAAAGATGATAACTAACACCTTGAAGCGCACCCGAAAGACGACAGGCAGCCAGTGCAGCTCGCGCAAGAGCGGTGTTATATGGGTAAACCTGGAGGTTCCCATTATTGCTCGCGCGGCTGCATTCTGGACCAGCTGAAGTCTTCGGGTGCACCTCAAGGGGAGCCCCATGTAGAGAGAATTACAGTAGTCCAGTCGGGATGTCACGAGGGCATGAGTGACCGTGCAAAGGGCATCCCGATCCAATAGGGGGTGCAACTGGCGTACCAGGCGAACCTGGTAAAACGCCCTCCTGGCCATGGCCGTCACTTGATCTTCCATGGACAGCCGGGTATCCAGGAGGACGCCCAAGTTGCGCGTCCCATCCACAGGGGTAAGATGTTCGTCCCCTATGGCCAGTGATGGAGTCAACTGGTTGAATCGGGCAGCCGGAAACCACAGCCACTCGGTCTTGGACGGGTTGAGTCTGAGTCTGTTACTTCCCATCCAGGCCCGCACGGCTTCCAGGCACTGGCACATCACCGCTACGGCATCGTTGGGGTGGTTTGGGGTAGATATATACAACTGCGTATCGTCAGCGTAGAAGTGGTACTCTACCCCAAAACCACGGGTTCCCTTGGTATCCATTAATCTCCTACTATACCATGAATGCCATCTATTCCAGCTTTTTAAAAAGGTTGAGTCTTGTCTATCTTTTAGGACAGGGGTCTCCAACCTTTGCAACTTTAAGTCTGAAGGACTTCAGCTCCCAGACTTCTCCAGCTAGCAAAGCTGGCTGGAGAAGTCTGGGAGCTGAAGTCCTTCAGACTTAAAGTTGCAAAGGTTGGAGACCCCTGTTTTAGGATATATGTTAGTTTATCCGATTCTGCACAGTTGAAAATTTTGGCTATAATTAGCTGCTCTGGCGGTAAGTTGGTGTCTTTCCAATGTTGTGCAATAGTCATCCTGGTCGCTGTTACTATAGCACTATAGTAACAGAACACAATGAATCTTCAGTTCCCAGGATTGGGTCCCCCTTAAAGAGCAGGGCAATCTTTGTTTGAAAAAAGTTTTATTGGTTTTAACAATTTATATTGGGAAAGGGATAGATAAGGTAATAGATAATATTTGGAGCTTCCACATCGGGTTTGATGACCGCCTCCGAGTCTTCATACATATTCCATTAAAAAGAAATTATTAAAAGGAAGGGGTACATACATTTTAAAATCATAAATTATCATATTATTTTATACATACAATTACTTTGTACTATTGACATCCGTACAGGAATTACCATCATAAATATATATATATATAACAAATTATTTTTGCGATCTGAGCCTCTTTGCTATAGTCTCTTCCTCCTCCCCCCCACCAGCAGGCGGACCCGTGGCCCCTCCCGTTCCCATCTCACCATCATCCAGGATTGAGGAGTGTTTTTTAAGAAAATTATGCGCCTCTTCAACTGTTTTGATTCTAACTCTTCCTCCCTCCCAGAATACCAGCATCCCTTCAGGCATCAACCACTTGAACCACACCCCCTTTTTGGATAATTTTTTAGTTAAGAAGGAATAATTCCTTCTATCTCTTATTTTCTTTGGGATCTGCTTCAATATGGCCACCTCGTTTTGCTGATACATCTTTGCGCTCTCAGTATCTCTTCCCTCGTTGACCTTCTTATAAATTTAATTTGTATCTCTCTGGGTACCTCATTTATTCTGGCAAATGCTGAATTAATTCTATAGATCAAATCAATGTCCCCCCAAATAGATTCCTTATCTTTCTTAATATAATCCGCTAACATAGTAGCCATCACCTCTTTTAAATTTTCATTCGGTAATTCTGGAACGTTCTGAAATCTTAAAAAGAAAGACATACGTTCAAAATCAATTTTAGACATTTGACCAGTAATATCTATAAGTTCTTTCTTAAAGTCTTTTATCTCTTCCTTCATCTCAACCCCCCCCCCCCGCTTCCAGCCCCACAATTTTTTGTTTATTATTTGTTATTTCTCTTTGCGCCTCCAATAATTCCAATCTTGTGCTTAAATTGTCTTTCCGGATTTGTTGCATTTCATTCATTATTCTTTGAAACATCTCCTCTACGTTTAATGGCTGAGGGCTTGGTGACTTAGGATCCTCTACCTCTGTTTCCTTCTGTAACATTGCTGAAATCTTTGATTGTGAGGATGGACTGGGTTTTGTAGATGCTGGAGCAGAGCTCGGTTTCCCAGGTGGGGGTTTCCTCGATGCCATAATTAAAGTTTTAGGTGTTGGTGCGTAGAGAAGAAAGAAGAAAAAATGGCGCTGTTGGGCGGGCAGTCTGTGAAGTCCGAGACAAAAGCAGCTGTAGTTCAAGTTAAATTTGCAACATCCAGAGAGAAAAAGGAAAAAAAGGAAAAAACTTTCCAAACAAAAGCAGAAGGTTTCACGAAGGGGGAGAGCACCAAAAGACACCAGAGCAGGTCCTTTGCTTATATATTTTGAAGTTAGCCTAATTTTGTTGAAATAAAGGGATGCGTATTTCCAAAAAAGAAAAGTTCTGTCCTGGGAACAAAGAGAACGCCATCTTTCCGCCTTGCCGGCAGGGTGGAGAAAACAAAAGTGGAAACATTCAATTTAAAATGTAGCAAGGCTCAGTATACATTGTCTAACAGCAATCCCTTAGTTAACAAGAAACTTCCTTTTTCAATAAATCCGACGGAAGTCACTTTCACTCTCTCCGCAGCGCTTTATCCAATGCCGCTTTATTTCCAGGGGGGTTGTTTCCAACTCCCCCCTATCTTCTCTTTCCATCAAATTGAATGTAAAAAAATCCAAATAAGACACATACCATTCAGCCACGGAGTTTCAGCTCCTTTTAAAATCCTCCATGTTCCAGCTCCTTTGGCGAAGGGGAAACTCTCCCTGCGAAAGTTCCCCAGCCCCTAGGGCGAGGTGGGAGCAGCCCCCCCGACCGCCGTCGAGATGGGGGCCCTCACCGCAAGCCGCCCGTGCAGAGGGGGGGATTATGCCCGTCCCCCCCGCACCCAAGGGCGCAGCTGAGGCAACACAGCGGCGGACGTGAGGAATCCACGTCCGTCCGCGTCCGAAGCCGGAAACGATCTCCAGGGCAATCTTTCAGGTGACAAAAAGACCTGTTATTCTAGAGATGCTTTGCTACACCTGATGTAAATCCATCTGTTGCTCAGATACAAGAACATTTTCCATTGGAGGAATTTAAGAAACAGTCAACTGAACTCAAATTAATTAACCAAATTTATGAAATGGGGCAATTAAAAAATTAAATATGACAAGTGCATCTACAATTACCAAGCTGTAAAGAAAACTACACCAATGATAGCCTCCCCAGCTAAAAAAAACAACAGTGAGTATGTTGTGTAGTGAAAAAATAGGACCCACATCAAGCCTACAAACCATGCAAGTGACCTTAAATATGATGCAAGAAGTTATGATGAAGACACAAGAATCAATCACTAACAACCATGAGGAAATGAAAGACGATTTGGGTGAAGTGAAAGGAAATATAAGGAAATTAGACGACAGAATGGAGAAAATTCAGGAAGTGATAGCTAAAAACAAACAGAAAATAAAAATGGTAGAAGCAAGAGCAGAACAGACCAAGAAGAAATTGGAAGCGATGGAAGAAAGATTGATAGCAGCAAATAAGGATCTGGAGAAGACAATAATCCATTTGGAACTGGAAAAATCCGCATTCTACCTGAGATTTCAAAATATAATAGAGACAAAGGAAGATTGATCTAAACTCATGGTAGAATTGCTGGCTGATCCTCTGCAGATGGATAAAAGCGGACTGCAAAATAACATTGACAAAATATATACAGTGCACACAAATTACGTAGGACGACATAGATTGCCCAGAGAAATACATGGAAGATTTGCAAAAAGGATCGAGACGAAGTCTATAAAAAAACAAGAGAGGACCAGTTAACGTACAAAAGAAAAAATGTTATAATACTCAAGCAGATACCCAAAAGGATTAAAAGCAAAGAAGAAACTACCACTTCCTCACTCTGCAATTGATAAAGTATAAAATAATATATTGTTGGCTGATTCCTGAAGGCATATTAATATCCTGGCAAGACAAGGAAAAAAGTCGATACTTTAGAGCAGTGTTTCTCAACCGTGTCAACTTGAAGATGACTGGACTTCAACTCCCAGAATTCCCCAGCCAGCAAATGCTGGCTGGGGAATTCTGGGAGTTGAAGTCCAGTCATCTTCAAGTTGACACGGTTGAGAAACACTGCTTTAGAGAAAGCTCAAGCCAGCTGCACTGGCTTCCTGTGGTGCGCTTCAAGGTCCTGACGACCATCTTCAAAGCGCTCCATGGCTCGGGACTTAGTTACATGCGAGACCGTCTCCTGCCCCATACATCCCTTAGACCGATACACTCCCACAGAGAGGGCCTTCTCAGGGTGCCGTCGGCCGGACAATGCCGACTGGCGACACCCAGGGGAAGAGCCTTCTCTGTGGTGGGCCCAGCCCTTTGGAACGACTTACCCCCTGAACTTCGCACCATCTCCGACCTCCGCCTCTTCCGCAAGTGCCTAAAGACACATTTGTTCCATCTAACCTCCATAATGACTTTTAGACAGTTTTTAAATTCTGGGGATTTTAATTTGGTCTTAGCGCAGGACGTTTATTAAATAAGTTTTTAAAAATTTTTATGTGATTTTGTATGTATTTTAATATTCCTGTGCGCCGCCCTGGGTCCGTTTGGAGAAGGGGGGGTATAAATTTAATAAAATAACAAAATAACAAAATAAGAATTATCTGAAAATCACATAGCAACAGAGGAAGAAATGGATAGTAGAGAGGAGCTGGAAACTAAAAATCAGGAGGAACAGCAGATGGAGGAAAGAGAATCGGATGAAGAAAGAAATGCTATGATATCACTTGAGCATGGAAGACCCAAGAAATCTCTCACTGAAGATAAAGAAAGACTACAAAAAACAGTTGGTTGGTTAATCTACTGTGTCAAACTTGATTTCATTGAGGACCACATCAGGCTTGTGTTTGACCTCGGGGAGGAGGTGGAGGTGGGCATGGCCAGCTCAATGTCACTTGTGTCAGGGGCACCTATCGTGGCCCGAGTGCTCTGTGAAAACTATCTCCCGAGCTCTGTTTTTGGCTACGATGGCCTCCTCCAACCCTCTGCCAGACCTTCATTTCATTTTTCATTTTATTACATTTATATCCCGCCCTTCTCCGCAGAGGACCCAGGGCGGCGCACAGGAGATTTAAAAAACATACAAAATAGAAAATAGATAAATAATTTAAAATATATATTAAATGATCCCGATCCTATGCTAAAAACCAATTGTTAAAAACCCAATTTAAAACTTTTCTAAAAGTCCCCATGGGAGGTTAGGCTAGGCCGGCTTGATGGAAAAAGTATGTCTTTAGACATTTGCGGAAGAGGCGGAGGTCGGTGATGGTCCGGAGTTCAGGGGGTAGGTCGTTCCAAAGGGCGGGGCCCGCCACAGAGAAGGCTCTTTCCCTGGGTGTCGCCAGTCGGCATTGTCCGGCCGACGGCACCCTGAGAAGGCCCTCTCTGTGGGAGCAGATCGGTCTAAGGGATGTATGGGGCAGGAGACGGTCTCGCATATAACTAGGCCCCGAGACATGGAGTGCTTTAAAGATGGTCGTCAGAACCTTGAAGCGCACCCGAAAGACCACAGGAAGCCAATGCAGCTCGCGCAGGATTGGTGTTATATGGGAGCTTCTGGTGGCTCCCGTAATTACCCGTGCGGCTGCGTTTTGGATTAGCTGTAGCTTTTGAGTGCACCTCAAGGGAAGCCCCATGTAGAGAGCATTACAGTAGTCGAGACGGGACGTCACGAGAGCTTGAGTGACTGTGCGAAGGGCAGCCCGGTCCAGTAAGGGGCGCAATTGGCACATCAGGCGTACCTGATGAAACGCCCCCCTGGCCACGGCCGTCACATGGTCCTCCAAGGACAGGCGGGAATCCAGGAGGACACCCAAATTGCGCGCCCTCTCCACAGGGGCCAGTGTTTCGCCCCCAATGGCCAGAGTTGGAGTAATCTGGCTGAACCGGGGTGCCGGAAACCACAGCCACTCAGTCTTGGCAGGGTTGAGCCTGAGTTTGTTACCACCCATCCAGATCCGTAGGGCTTCCAAACACCGGGACAGCACTTCGGCGGCATCGTTGGGGTGGTCTGGGGTGGATATGTACAGCTGAGTGTCGTCAGCGTACAGATGGTACTCCACCCCAAAACCACGGATGATCTCACCCAGCGGCTTCATATATGTGTTAAACAGGAGGGGCGAGAGGACCGACCCCTGAGGAACCCCACATAAGAGGGGTCTCGAGGTCGACCTCTGCCCTCCCGTCAACACATATTGCGACCGACCAGAGAGGTAGGACGAGAACCACCGCAAAACGGTGCCTCCCAGCCCCAACCCCCCCAGTCGGTGCAATAGGATACCATGGTCGATGGTATCAAAAGCCGCTGAGAGGTCTAATAGGACTAGGATAGAGGAATACCCTCTATCCCGCGCCCTCCAGAGATCATCAACCAATGCGACCAATGCCGTCTCAGTACTGTGACCGGGTCGGAAGCCGGACTGGCGCGGGTCTAGATAATCAACTTCCTCCAGGTGTCGTGGAAACTGTTGGGCTACCACACTCTCAACAACCTTCACCAGAAAGTGAAGGTTGGAGACCGGACGATAGTTCTCTAGTAAAGCTGGGTCCAGGGACGGCTTCTTGAGGAGGGGCCTCACTACCGCCTCTTTCAAGACGGCAGGTAAGGACCCCTCACTCAAAGATGCGTTGACAATGCCCTGGAGCCAGCCTCGTGTCGTCTCCCAGGATGCCAGTACAAGCCAGGAGGGACACGGGTCCAATAAACATGTGGTCGCCCTAGGTTTCCTTGACAGCCTGTCCATATCCTCGGTGGTAACAAAGTCAAACTCTTCCCAAGATGGAATCTCAAGACTAGTCTCGGACAGTCCCACAGGACCACTGTCGATGGAGGGTAGCTCATTCCAAATCCGAGTGATTTTCTCCTGCAGATAAATCCCAAATTCCTCTGCTCACCCTTGTAGAGAGGCTTCCCGCGGCCTCTGGTGAAGGAGAGAGCGGGTCACCCCAAACAGGGCGGCAGGGCAGTTATCTGCGGATGCAATTAGGGTGGCACAATACAGTGGTACCTCGGTTAACGAACGCCTCTGTTCACGACCAATTCGGTTTACGAACAGAAATTTTCCTCAAAATGTGCTTCGGTTCACGAACTCTGCTTCGGTTCACAAACAGGAACCGTGGCCATTTTTAATGTATTCCTGGCTGTCACATGGTTGTGACTTCCTGTAGGAAGATCGTAGAGAGAAGAAAATACAGAAAAAAGCCCCAGCACGCACACTGTGAGTACTTTCAGTGACTTTTTTTTAATTTTTGCTATGCTTTTAGCATATGGAAAACTGTGCCTCGGTTCACGAACAATTCGGTTCGCGACCAGAGTCAGTTCACGAATTAAGTTCGTGAACCGAGGTACCACTGTACTCACGTTTGGCCACCCTTATCGCCACTAAGTAAGCCCTAATATGGGTTCTCACTAGTGTTCGGTCGGCTTCGGAGCGAGAGGATCTCCATCTGCTCTCTAGGCGTCTCTTGTGGCGTTTCATCCCCCAAAGCTCCTCAGTAAACCAGGGAACCTGGGAGCCAGGGAGCCAGGGAGCCTGGGTGATTCGTCGCCGCAAGGGCGCGACTCGGTCCAGGGCCCCCGCGGCCGCACTTAACCATGCGGCCACTAGGTCCTCAGTCAAGTCGCGGGGCAGGGTCACAGGAATTGGCCCAAGCTCCCTCTGGAACCTTTCCGGGTCCATTAGAAGCCTGGGGCGGAACCATCTAGGAGTGTCCGGTTCCGCCCCAGGCTTCTACCTTGGGAGGGCCATGTGCCATGCGCGGACCTCCCGAGCTCCATTTTCACTGGCAGGGGCACTGTGGGCCAGCCCTTTGCTGTTTCCAGGGCAGCCCCGTGGGCCAGATCTAAGCACCCCATGGGCTGAATCCCGGAGGCTTGAGTTTGACACCTCTGATCTACTGTCTTCTATTATGTCAATTGAAAACATCAACTGAGTACAGTCAGCAGGAATGGCAACTGCAACTATGAGAAAAACACATCTTCTACTTAGGAAAAGCAAAGACTTTTTCTCATGCTTTGCCTCAGACTACAAAATACTTGGGACCGACTCTTTCATTCAAGACCTAGAAACTTCACACTTTCCATTCATCCCAGTTTGGTCTAGTGCAGTGGTTCCCAATGTGGGGCCCTTGCCCCACAAGCGGGCAATTTGATTTTTAATGGGGGAAATTTGAACCTTGTTTAAACCACGTTAATGGCCTTTTAGGATTCCTCCATGCAAGTAGAGTTCACTTTTTGAGTAAAATAAGACTTATATGTCACCGTGGGGCGGGGGGGGGCACTAGGATTTTAGAGATGCTTAGGTGGGGCATGGCCAAAAATGGTTGGAACCTGTGGTCTAGTGGTTAGGGTACCAGACTAGGAACTGGGAGAATGTGAGTTCTAGTTTTGCTTTAGTCATAAAACCGGCTGGGTGACTCCGCGGCAGTCATTCTCTCCCAGAATATAAGATGCACCGGAGTATAAGACGCACCAAGATTTTGAAGAGGCAACTAAAAAAAAAAGTTTTTGCACTCTGTAGACCTCGCAAAAACGGCCCATTTTTTGTTTAAAAAAAGGGCATGCATAGCCTTTAGGAGGTTTGTAGAAGGCTCCTGGGGGGCTGGGGTGGGGTAAAAATGAGCAAAGAATGGCCTGGTTTTTGCTCATTTTTGCCCTCCCCAGCCTCCAGGAACACTCTGGAAGCCTCCTAAAGGCTATGCATGGCCATTTTTGCAAAAGAGTGGGGTTTGGGGAGGCCAGAAATGTTGTATTCAGTGTAAAAGACTGATTTTCACCCTCTTTTTTGAGGGGAAAAGGTGTGTCTTATACTCTGAAAATACGGTAGTCAACTGAGGGAGTTATGAGATTACAAAGTCAAGGCACCTCACTTCAAGAGCTCTTATTTGCAGAAAACCCTATTCCCTGCCTCATTAGAAGAATATAGGTGCAAAAGGCATAAAAGAACCACCCTGGTCTGAAATATCTTTGGCAGGTAAGAGAGATCTTAGAGTTCTAGTGAGCGATCACTTAAACATGAGCCAGCAGTGTGTGGCAGCAGCAGAAAAAGCTAATATGATCCTTGGTTGCATAAACAGAGGCACAGAATCAAAATCACATGAAGTATTAGTAATGCTTTATAAAGCCTTAGTAAGACCACACCTGGAATACTGCATCTAGTTTTGGTCACATTACAAAAAAGATGTTGAGACTTTGAAAAAAGTGCAGAGAAGAGCAATTAGGATGATTTAAGGCCTGAAGACTAAAGCAGATGAAGAACAATTGCAAGAATTGGGTATGGCCAGTCTAGAGAAAGAAGAGTATGGGTCAACTTATTTTCCAAGGCACCAGAAGGCAGGAGAAGAAACAATGGATGGAGACCAGTGGTGAAATTCATTTTTTTTACTACTGGTTCTTTGGCCGTGGGCGTGACAGGGGAAGGATACTGCAAAATCCCCATTCCCTCCCCATTTCAGGGGAAGGATACTGCAAAATCCCCATTCCCTCCCCACTCCAGGGGAAGGATACTGCAAAATCCCCATTCCCTCCCCACTCCAGGGGAAGGATACCGCAAAATCCCCATTCCCTCCCCACTCCAGGGGAAGGATACCGCAAAATCCCCATTCCCTCCCCACTCCAGGGGAAGGATACTGCAAAATCCCCATTCCCTCCCCACTCCAGGGGAAGGATACTGCAAAATCCCCATTCCCTCCCCACTCCAGGGGAAGGATACTGCAAAATACCCATTGCCTCCCCACTCCAGGGGAAGGAAACCGCAAAATCCCCATTCCCTCCCCACTCCAGGGGAAGGATACCACAAAATCCCCATTCCCTCCCCACTTCAGGGGAAGGATACCGCAAAATCCCCATTCCCTCCCCACTCCAGGGGAAGGATACTGCAAAATCCCCATTCCCTCCCCACTCCAGGGGAAGGATACCGCAAAATCCCCATTCCCTCCCCACTCCAGGGGAAGGATACCGCAAAATCCCCATTCCCTCCCCACTCCAGGGGAAGGATACTGCAAAATCCCCATTCCCAGCCAAAGGTGGTATTTGCTGGTTCTCAGAACTACTCAACATTTCTGCTACCAGTTCTCCAGAACTTGCTGACTTTCACCCCTGATGGAGACTATTCCAGGAGAGAAGCCACCTGGAATTAAGGAGAAACTTCCTAACAGTGAGAACAATTAACCGGTGGAACAGCTTGCCTCCAGAGGCTGTGAGCGCTCCATCGCTGGAGGCTTTTAAGAAGAGACCGGACAGCCATTGTCCGAAATGGAATGGGGTGTGCTGCTTGAGCAGGGGTTGGACTAGAAGACCTCCAAGGTCCCTTCCAGATCTATTCTGATTGCCGCGATCCTTGGGAATCTCACTTCTCAATCCCTACGGCTGCCTCGCGCCCTGTCTCCGCCGCTCCCCTCTTAGTTATTGCAGGGCTCGACTGACTCGCCGGGAGCTCCAAGTCTCGCTTTCTCCACCAGGGAAAGATCAGATCAGCTGATTCCCCACCAGCCAATGCAGGCCGGGGGATTTCCGCCTCCCGCGCGGTCCGGCCTCTCCTCCAAGCGTCGGGACCACTTCCCATCCTGCGGACGAGCTCGGAGAGGCATGGAGGAGGAGCAGGAGCAGGAAGAGGAGGCAGCATGGACGAGTCCAGCATCTTGAGGCGCCGAGGGTTGCAGGTGAGCAGGGGGGGGGGGAGTGGAGATCCATCGCGGGCAGGTACAGATGGGGCAGGAGCTAAGGAAACCGGAGCCCTTTTGCAGACACGCCGGGGAGGAAAGGATCTCCCTCGATCCCTAGCTGAAGACCAGTAGGCGCGCCAGCCGATCTCCTTGTCTCTTTTCTGCGAACCGATCTGCTGCGCTTTGCTGGGTGTTGCTTGAGGGGAGGCAAATTGATTTGAGGGGGGAGGCAGCAGAAGGTGAATGTGCAAGGAAGGCACTGAGAAGGTGGCTGGGTGGGCGAGTGTGTCTACCAGCGTGGGCATCTTTTCACCGGGAAGAGCCCTGTTGCAAAAGCGGGGCGTGTTTCGTGCCGGCTGGACGTTCCCAACGGCTGCCGGTAAGGGGCGCTGGTGAGCTGCAGCGAAAAAAGGAACTCGGTCCTCTTCTTCCCGCTCGATCCCTTGCGTTGTGCAGCGGGATCGGGGTGCCTCCGGCTGTCTGGAAACGCTCGGTGGCTTTTTTCGCTGTCTCTGCTTTTTATGGGGCTCCCCCATCGGGCGTAATGAAGAACCCGCCTTGAAAGTGGATGGGAACCACAGAGAAGCGCAGGGAATGTTGTGGCGATCCACCCTCAGAAGCGAAAGATGCTGGAATTCTGGAGGAATGGGAAGAAAATCTCTGGTTTCTTAGTGGCTTTGGGAATCTGGTTCAGCAGCGAAATAGAGAAGATTTTGGCCCCTTCAGTTTAGGTGGGAGGATGGCTGAGCCGTCTCCACCCACTACTCTCTGATATCCAGTATTGGAGATCATGTAAAAGTCACCGAAGTATTTGCTCTGTAAATAGTCACCAGGAGTAGATCTTTTTCAACCATTTACTGTTCGTTCATTTAAAGCAAAATGAATAAATAAATGACGACTTAGTGGCTCAGTGTCTAAGACGCTGAGCTTGTCAATCAGAAAGGTCAGCAGTTTGGCAGTTGGAATCCCTAGCGCCATGTAACGGAGTGAGCTCCCGTTACTTGTCCCAGCTTCTGCCAACCTAGCAGTTCAAAAGCATGTAAAAATGCAGGTAGAAAAATAGGGACCCCCTTTGGCGGGAAGGTAACAGCATTCCGTGCACCTTCAGCATTTAGTCATGCTGGCCCCATGACCACGGAGATGTCTTCCCAGGGTGCTGGTTCTTCAGCTTTGAAACAGAGATGAGCACCGCCCCCTAGAGTCGGGAGCAACTAGCACATATGTGCGAGGGGAACCTTTACCTTTTCCTAAATATAGAAATGCAGGCAGGGGTGTGAAACTGCATAGTCAGCAATATTTTTAAATGCCAATAACTTTAGATAAATGAAACAGTTCGATAGTCAGCGCTGATATGAAAATGCTAAAATCAGGCTGAATGATGTAGGTCGAGAAATGCATGCTGGCTTATTTATTATTATTATTAATTATTATTTCGATTTATATACTGCCCTATTTCACCTTTTAGGGACTCAGGGCGGTGCACAGAAAGATAAAAACCCCACAATATACAAAATATAAAAAACAATTAAATTATTAGATCTGTGCTAAAATTTGAATAAATAATTAAAATCAATAAATATCGAATTAAAATATTCCCTAATCTATGTCAGGCCGGCTAGATGAAAGAAATGTGCTTTTACCAAATTTGTATGCCGTCCATCTCGCTGTCAAATGACATTGGGTGGCTTACCACATCATAAAACAACAATATAAAACAATGAGCATGTTAAAGACATTAAAAATTAAAACATGAAATGTTAACAAAAAATAGATAAAAAAGGAACAAACACACAAATGGGGTGGAAGTGGGATCTTAATGTACTAGCCACCTCTTCCTAAGTGGGATGCCTCCTTAGGGCCCCAGACCAATTAGAGCAGGGGTGTCCAAACTTGGGAACTTTAAGACTTGTGGACTTCAACTCCCAGAATTCCCCAGCCAGCTATGCTGGCTGGGGAATTCTGGGAGTTGAAGTCCACAAGTCTTAAAGTTCCCAAGTTTGGACACCCCTGAATTAGAGTCAGGTTTTAAGGCCCTTTTGGAAGGCCAAGAAAGGGAGGGGGCAGGCCTTTTCTTGAGGGTCATTATATTTCTTTTTTTTAAAGTTTTATTATTTTTTAAATTACAAAAATAAACATTCCATCTCTCCTTATGCAGTGTGTATTCTGGGTACAAACATCTCTATGCAACATTGTTCCTCTTTTGCCACATCTTTCACATTCATATGAACATTTTTTCCCTAAGTTTAGTATTATAATATATTGAGCATTTAAACAGTATGGAACTCTCCATTTTTCTTCTTAATATCTTCTAGTAATAACATCGTATCAACATTAAACATCATCATTCTCCTCATAGACGTACTAACAGTTTTCATCTTATTTATATCTCTGTTTAAAGGGTCATTATATTTCAAAGGGCCAGACCTAAGTCAGAAAAGACTTTTCCTAGACCCTGATGCTGAAATCCTTGACTGATGGGATCTGCAGCATGCCCCTTCTGAGATAGTTCCCCAGGTAGCTTGGATCCATGCCATAAGGGGCTTTAAAGACGTGGAGACTCTGGAAAGAGTGCAGAGAAGAGCAACCAAGATGATTAGGGGACTGGAGACTAAAACATATGAAGAACGGTTGCAGGAGCTGGGTATGTCTAGTTTGATGAAGAGAAGGACCAGGGGAGACATGATAGCAGTGTTCCGATATCTCAGAGGATGCCACAAAGAAGAGGGAGTCAAACTATTCTCCAAGGCACCTGGGGGCAGGACAAGAAGCAATGGGTGGAAACTAATCAAGGAGAGAAGCAACTTAGAACTGAGGAGAAATTTCCTGACAGTTAGAACAATTAACCTCTGGAACAGCTTGCCTCCAGAAGTTGTGAATGCCCCAACCCTGGAAGTCTTTAAAAAGATGTTAGTTAGCCATTTGTCTGAAATGGTATAAGGTTCCTGCCCACGCAGGGGGTTGGACTAGAAGACCTACAAGGTCCCTTCCAACTCTGCTATTGTATTGTATTAAAGGCAATAACCAACACTTGAATTGAACCTGGAAACAAACCAGCAACCAGTGCATTTCATGCAACAGTGGTGTTACGTGCGGCACCCTAGGGGCTCCAAGAACTATCCACACTGCCCATTCTATCTATCAACTATCCATTCTGTGCCAGCTGTAGCTTCCGAATATCTTCAAGGACAGCCCCATGTAGAACACATTGCAGTAGTCCAAACATGAGATGACCAGGGCATGAGTGATTGAGTGCAGGGCCTCATGATTCTGGAGAGGATGCAACTGGTGCACAACATGAAGTTGTGCAGAAACTCTCCTAGCCACAACTGCCACTTGCTCGTTGAGTTTAGGATACCTGCCAGATTGTGCACAGGGTCTGTTTGATGCAATGTGACCCCATCCAGGACTCCAAGATCTTGAAGCTCCACACTTCCATAGCCTCTCAGTCTTGCCAGGGTTCAGACTGTTGTCCCCCATCCAGACTCCCAAGATTCCAAGCTGTGTGAAAGGGCAATGATAGCAACTGCTGTCACCCAGGATGGTGATACAAAGTTATCATCGCAAAGAAGAATAGTAGTAGCTCAAGGTTGAAAGGTGGGGTCCTTGGTGCTGTCTGAGCTTGGTTGCTTTCTTGCAGAGAGGAGAGGGGAGGAGAGTAGAAATAGAACAGAACACAATAGAGAATAGAATAGAGAACAGAATAGAACAGGACAGAGAATAGAATAGAACAGATAATAGAATAGAATAGAGAACAGAATAGAATAGAATAGAGAACATAATACAGAACATAATAGAATAGAATTCTTTATTGGCCAAGTGTGAATTTGTCTTGGGTGCATATGCTCTCAGTGTACATTAAAAAAGAATACAAATTAGGTAAAATGATCACTGTTAATGGTTGCCTGCTGGGGAATTCTGGGAGTTGAAGTCCACAAGTCTTAAGAGTTGCCAGGTTTGGAGATTCCTGGAAGAGAAAATTGGAAGATCCATAGGGCCAGAGGAATGGTACAGCAAGCATGACTAAAATGTCTGAACAGTGATAGTGACTGAAGCGTTTCAGATCTCAGATTTGTGTTTTATAGACATGCTGGGCACCTATCTGGTTGGGATTGTGGGAAGCTATGGTCCAGTATATCTGAAAAACCCCAGTTTGGGAAAGTTTAGCTAATCTACTTTGCAGATTTGTGACAAAAAAGAGAGACAAGTGGTAGCTGAATGCCTACATTTTAAAACTTCTTTCCCCTGAAGTGATGGGAATCTGCTTCTGCCAGTCAGTCAGAGCACTGATTATGTTACCTGGTTGGGTGATAAAACATCTGTAAACCAACAACTAAGCTCAGAGAGCACCAAGGCCTCCATAGCCAGAGTATATTAACATGGGAACTTATTTTTCTTCTTCTCAAAGGCCTCATTCATCAGAAAGCGATGTTTATTTACAGCTACCATATCTGGACTAAGAAATCCAGTTGACAAATACAGATACTTACACCTCTTTGCTGCCATCTAGTGCCCATATAGATTTGTTCAGCTCAGATACCATATAGCAGAGATCCTCAACCCCCAGGACACATCTGTGGCCTGCTAGGAACCGGGTCACACAGCTGGAAGTGAACCGCAGATGGGCCAAACTGTGCAAGCACGGGATCTAGGTAGCACCCTCCTCCTCATCCATATGGTCTCCAGTCCATGGAAAAAATGTCTGCCACGAAACCCATCCCTGGTGCCAAAAAAGTTCGGGACCGCTGCCCTATAGCATACAGTTCATGATTTATCTGTCAAAAACTCCATATAGTTGGGTGAAGTTAATGATGAACATGAGTGGGCTTTTCTTTCTTCCCTTTCTCTTCTTTCTGTCACTTGCCTCTCTTTCCCTCCCCACCAGGAGGCAGCTAAAGAAATATCTGATCACTAGCAGGCTGCTTCTGAATTTAAGGCAGCTGTCCTTGTTCAGTGCACTGTTCTTACTCAGGGTAAAGTCCCAAGGGTGCTTTTCCAAAAGGCAAGTTGACTTTCTTGGTTTTTCCCTTGAAAATGTTTTGTTTCTCATCCAAGAAGTTCTGAAGAAGAGGCTCATTTTCATTTTCAGGGGGGGAAACCAAGGAAGTTCAGATGCCTTTTGGAACAACCATAGCCTAGATCAGGGGTGTCAAACTCGATGTCATTGAGGGCCGCACCAGGGTTGTGTTTGACCTCTGGGGCGTGTGGCCAGTGGGGCATGGCCAGCTCAACGTCACTCTTGTCGGGTGCCCCTGTGGCAGCCAAGTGCTAAGGCAGAACTTCCCTCAGACCCTCCCTTCCTCTCATTATAATCTATCTTCCTTCCTTCCTTCCCTCCCTCCCTCCCTTTTTTCTTTTTCCTTCCCTCTTCTTTCTCCTTTCTTTTTCCTTCCCTTCTTTCCTTTTTTCCCTTCCTTGTTCTCTTCCCATCTTCTTTTTCTTTCCCTTTCTTCTTTCCTTTCCCTTCTTGGATGCTCAAATACAAAAGGGGATTTTCTCCTTTTGGTTTGATTTTACTTTGTTTTGCTGCCCTCTGCCAGCAACAATGGAGCTGATCTCCTGAGCTCCGGTTTTGCTGGCAGAAGCACCACGGGCCGGTCCTTCGTTGTTCCCAGTTCGAAGGACCTTGAGTTTGACACCCCTGGCCTAGATGATAGACATGCAGGATAAAGATATTAAGATAGTTGTATCTTCTCCCCAAATTAACTGGGAGCAAATCATCCTCTTCCTGCTTGTTCTGGAGGAGACAGGAATTTTTGCTCTCATCACCCACCAAAGCAGTTCTGGTCGCCGGGAAAGTGCCCTGCAAGGGTTAAGCAAGCTGCTTCCACCGAGTTACCTTAAGGGCAGAGTCCTGCTGTTATTGGTCTTGGCAGCTCCCAAGAGCACAAGGCAGACGGTTCCCCTCTGCACCCTCTCCTGCCTGATTTAACTCATGGGACAGCGACGGAAATGTCTCTTGTCATTTCACGTGCCTCGCTGCTTGGCTGAGAGTCCTGGGGGGGACCCAAGCCTCAGAGATCAAAGCTTCAAGGGCTTGAGTGACATTTTGCCTGTCACTGAGAGACCAATCTCAGCCACAAGACAGAAACATGGGCCTGACAGCAATGAGCAAGCAAGAACAGGGTCCTTTGCGTGCCCCCCCTTTTTCTCTCTCTCTCAAACCTGGGTGGCCGTTGCAGGCAAAGATGTCCACAATCATGTAAGAGCTGGCAAAACTAGGAGAACATTTGCCCAAATTATACTCCTGTCTCTTTTCACCAAGGCACCTGGGGGCAGGACAAGAAGCACCTATTCACCAAGGCACCTGGGGGCAGGACAAGAAGCAATGGGTGGAAACTAATCAAGGAGAGAAGCAACTTCAGAACAATTCAGGACAATCAGAACAATTAACCTCTGGAACAGCTTGCCTCCAGCAGTTGTGAATGCCCCAACCCTGGAAGTCTTTAAAGATGTTAGATAGCCATTTGTCTGAAATGGTATAAGGTTCCTGCCCACGCAGGGGGTTGGACTACAAGACCTCCAAGGTCCCTTCCAACTCTGCTATTGTATTGTATTGTATTGTATTGTATTGTATTGTATTGTATTTTCTTTCTCTCTGCCTTCCTGAGATCTCCCTTTATCTGAGCATCTTTCTTTCTACCCTGGTTGGACAGACATCTCTGGGAAGCTCACAGACCAAGGAGGGAAAATATTGTTTCTCAGAGAGGGAAGGATGTTCAGACATTGATATCTGTAGCCCTGTTGATTGACCCCTCCAAATCTGTTACAAGATTCTTTCTCTTTCTTTCTTTCTTTCTTTCTTTCTTTCTTTCTTTCTTTCTTTCTTTCTTTCTTTCTTTCTTTCTTTCTTTCTTTCTTTCTTTCTTTCTTTCTTTCTCTTTCTTTCTTTCTTTCTCTTTCTTTCTTCCTTCCTTTCCTTTCCTTCTTCCTCCCCCTCCTCTTCCTCCTCCTCCTCCTCCTTCTCTTTTCTTCTTCCCATAGATTTTCCCAATCCAAGTTCACAATAGCCCACTTGCTGCTATTCAGAAGCCCCCAGACCTCAGAAAGGAACTGCTGTCCCTATTTGACCCCAAAGTCAACTGGTGTTGAATAGAGAGGTTCGTTTTAGACCTCGTAACTAGTGGCCTTGAATGGAGATGATACAAGAAGTTTGAGGTACAACTATTGGTTATTCCCAGAATTACACCATCTGCTTCTTGGTTTGGAACCTCCGGGCATTCTGGGTGTAGACAGGCCTCGCATGGCAACTGAGATGAGGATTGTTCAGGCTACACCCACCTCTTTCTTAAGTCAGGCTGTTCCACTGCTAGCGACAAGTGGAATGTGACATCATTGGTTGCCATGGCAAACGCTTCCTTCCTGCAGTTTCTTGCCATCCCAGAATGGTTGAAAAGCAAGAAAGCATTCGAAAGGGGATGCTTTGGAGGAAAAGAAAATGAACAGCAAAAAAAGCAGTTTTAAGAGTTCTTCCATGAAAGTTGAGCATTTTAAAGGATTGGATATATAAGATGTTTTTGAGACACTGCATAGGAGCACTTTTCGGAGTGAATGCACTTTATGCATGAATGAACGAGCTGGATACGAATATAACAATGAACAAGTATGTATGAAGCATGAACAAGTTCATGCATCATATGGTTAAGCCATCCTGGGGCTCTGGAGCTACAAACAGGCAATGAAGCCAGCTGTGGTCACGACAGATTTCTAGAAGTCTTAACCAAAGTGGAAATTTTAATGTGAAGGGAAAATTATTAGACATATGGCTGGAGGATATCTATTCTAACTGTGCTTAATTTTAATGAAATGCAAAGCCAAGCCAATGTTATTTTGTTTTTGCCCTGGCTTTGCTTATTACTATTACTGTCATGAAGCCTAAAAATCAAGTCTGCCTCTTGGATTGGAAATGACCTTAAACCAGGGGTCTGCAAAGTTGGCTCTTTTAAGATGGGTGGATTTCAACTCCCAGAATTCCCCAGCCAGCTATGCTGGCTGGGGGATTCTGGGCGTTGAAGTCCACCCATCTTAAAAGAGCCAACTTTGCAGACCCCTGCCTTAAACCAAAAGCAAGCAAACCACATTTTCCTTATTATTTGGTATGTGAAAGGAGCCAACATTTTCTCTGTATTTCTTCTCATTCAAAACTTCCTTGTTTTTGATAAGGATCCCACAATTTTGTTGGAGAATACAACAGTTTCCCCTTTTCTCTTTTGTATCCCTACAGCAAATTCTGACAATATATTTGAGAAGAGAAGGAAACACAGTAAGGAATTGTGTACCAAAAGGCTTGTGATGTTATTCCATTTTAGCAAAAACAATGCTTGGACTGATTCATTTATTGTGGGAGAAGTTTTTTATATCATCAAATAGTGTTTCAAAATATTTATATTCCACCCTTACATAAAATTGCTTCCAGTTCGGTTTGTGATAAAGGATTAAACTAATCTTTCCCAATCCACTTTTTAAAGAGTTACTAAAAATTCACCACTATTGGGGTGTTTAGGAACTAGAAATAAATATTATTTTCTTCCTAAAAACTCATGGAGACTTAAAAAAAACTCCAACTCCCAACTCCCAAATGAGAAAGCTAGATTTTCACAAAGTCTCATTAATTAGGTTAATTCCAAAGAAAAGGGACACTGGAACACATACCCAGTTTCAGCCATCTGTGAGTTTATGACTTTCATGCTCTTTTGAATTGTCTCTTAATTAAGGAGGAAGTTTCCTATCCATTAGTGGCATTATGAAAAGAATATCTGTCTGTTCCAGCCCTACCATATTTTGAAAATGCTCACTCCTATTTCCAGATTCAGTAAATTCTGTTATAAATTCCTGGAAGCCAGTCCTCTTTCTGGGAGAAAATAACCCTTCCCAAGAGTAAATGTATTCTGTTCTCCACATGATAGCCATTTCTTGTGAATTCATCTGTGCTGAAGGGGTTTGAGACAGAAAAGAATCTCTGGGACTCAAAATCAAGATCCTAAAAGCCTCAAAGCTTCTTCTATCACAAACATGCGTTATCAATTCAGGTGCGGTTAGACAGCTTCATAATCTTGATTAGTTGTCTTGGTGAAAATCTTTGTGGTTTGACAGTTGTGCAAACCCCAGCCCATTGCTTAATTGACCATCCAGGACAACGGTCACCAATTGGTGGTCTGTGGACACCGGTGGTCCACGAGAAAACTTTTGTGGTCTGCAGAAAAATTATTTGCATGTTCTATATTGCACTAAATCAGGGGTCGTCAAACTACGGCCCCTGGGCCGGATACGTGCAATGAACGTTTGTGTTGCTGCAGAGAGTCTCCCCCTTCTGGGTCTTTTTCTGCAGGTTAGAGGGGGGCAGAAATTCCGACTTGGGGTCTGCTTCAGCCTCCCGGTGTGGAGCTTTGGGCGAAGGCTGGAGGGAAGTGCTACTAGTAGCGAAGAGTCAGAAGGCCTTGTTCTAGTAAGACTGCATCCTGGCCTGGAACTGACTGACCATCTCAGCCCGCTGAGCCTCCAGGCACTGGTACCTGGCCTTGCACTCCTGCAGGTCTTCCCTCTGCTTGGAAAGCCTATGCTGATAGTCCTTAGTGAGGTGCTTCTGCTGAGCCTCCTTCTTGGTCAGATCCAGTTTGAATCGAGGCAACTGTTTTGTCAACTCTTTCTCGTGGTGGCTGCTTAGCTCCAACAACTGCTTCCCATTGGGGCCCTAAGGAGCCTGGGCGGGCAGGCAAGGAGTGGCGAGCAGAGGCTGGCAAGGCACCCCTCAATGTGGAGTGACATCGAGTTGGCCACGCCCACCCAGTCACATGACCACCTTGCCACGCCCACCCAGATGGTCATTAGGCAGATCGTATTATTGGTCCGTGGGATTTAAAATTATGAATTTAGTGGTCCCTGAGGTCGGAAAGGTTAGTGACCCTGCCCTGATCCAGGATATTGTGTGAACTCAGAAAAGGACTGATCCAGCAATCCAGAGATGCGTGTTGTGTGAATACAGCCAGAAAGTAGGAAAAGGATTGTAAGTACTGGTTAGCTCTTAACTTGTATGATTTCTGCTTTAAACCTTTTCTTTGCTAATTGGGAGTTAAGAGTCCACATCGATTTGTTTTTCTCTCTCTCTCCCCCCCCTCCCCACTTTTTTTTTTTAAAGATAGCTTCCTGGGTAATTTGTATTTGAAATTTTCATGTGAAAGGAGGAGGAAATAAAGGAATATGAAACGCATTTGATTTGAATTAATTTAGGTTTTGCTTTGCCTTGCCCATTTTTTGATGTTGGCTATACAACACAGAGCATGATGGAGAAGATTAGTCTTGATGCAACCCTTGGTGTTTCTCCCCGTCCCTCACCCAACAATTCCAAAAGGAAGAGCTTCCTGCTTTTACAATCTAGGACAGTGATGGCGAACCTTTTTAGGCTCGCGTGCCACAAGTGGGGGAAACGCAGGGGGGTTGTGTGTCGGCGTGCCGCACCCATATTGCAATGCACGTGTGTGTCCCCCAGTGCACATGTGTGCATGAAAGGCTCTCCCCCCAATTTTTGCATGCTTTTTTTGCCCACCCCAGGCTCCAGAGGCTTTATTTTTAAAGGGCGAAAACAGCCCCCTCACCCCACCCCCCGGAGACCCTCCGGAGACTTCAGGAGCTTCCCTGAAAGCTCAGAAGGACTAAAAATGACGCTACGAGCAAACCGGAACTTGTAGCATCATTTTTAGTCCCCCGGAGGCTTCAGGGAAGCTCCTGAAGCCTCCAGAGGGCCTCCGGGGGGGCTGTTTTCACCCTCCCCAGGCTCATATAAAGCCTGGGGAGGGTGAAAAATGGTTTTAAAAATGGCTGAATCAGCTGGCCAGCGAGTGCATATGCGCTGGCCAGCTGACAGGGCAATGCCTCACGTGCCCTGCCAAATGGCTCCTCATGCCACCCATGGCACGCGTGCCATAGGTTCGCCATCACTGATCTAGGACTTTTGAAAGACTTCATTTAACTCATCTCTTTCTCATGGAAAAAGGCAAATTGGCATGCTAGCCATCCCCCACTCCAGATGCACAAATATAGGATCCCTATGCCAGTCTGTGTGTTTAGAAATTGCTATATTAGGCTGAGTTGGAATTCTATAGATGTTAATGTCCTAAGGGAATCTAGACTTTACCTAGCATGAATCAGGAAACATATTAAGCCAGGTTCAGGCTTACTAGATGCCTCAGCCCATTCACTGAATTTTTCTATACTAGCCACCTTGGTAGTAAATTTATTCCATCTACAGCAAGATTTTCTTCTCTTTCCTTGTTTATTTATACTCAACTGCAGGAATATTGTAGTGTACAAGCCGTCTCCCATTTTATCCAACAGGTAGGCAGGGTTGAATGAGAGAAACTGCCTCATAGTCACCCAGTAAGTATTGCTAGCTGAGGACCTGAACAAAGATTGTATATAGAGGGAAGGCTCTGGATTACACCAGTGTCAAACGGGCTGGATGAGTCACCTGCAGGACATGCCCACCTCAGCTCCAGGACTGGGAAAATGTGGCGCTGCGGGTTTGACAGCCGTGCTCTGGAACATAAGAAGAGCATTTTTTTTTCTTTCCCAACAAACACAAAGAGCATGTTCTTGCTGTAAAAACTGGTGCAAGAATCCCAGGAAAGGAAGATATAGGTGCATCTTGAATAGCCCTCTTTGTTTGAAGAGAACAACATCACTTTCCCCATTCATTCATTCATTCATTCATTCATTCATTCAGGCCAGCAGAAAGCTAAAAGAGCAAAGACTAACCGAATAAGAGGGTTGGAAGGGACCTTGGAGGTCATCTAATCAAGCCCCGTGCTCAAGTAGGGAACCCTCTACCAGGGATGGTGAACCTATGGCATATGTGACCCACAGGTGGCACACAGACCCCTTTCTGTGGGCATGCGAACCGTTGCCCCAGTTCAGTTTTGCTGCGCATGCGTGCGCACTTCCAGCCAGCCGGCTGGATTTTGGGGTCTCTGCTGCGCGGGGATGGGGCACATGTAGGAAACACATGGGTGGGTGTGTCGTGCATGCAGAGGGAGCGGGTTGTGTGCCATGGGGTAGTGCACACATGTGTGTGGGTGGGGCGCATGTGGTGGGTCAAATGCGCATGCAGGGGGATGGAGCATACGCAGGGGGCATGCATGCATTGCATTATGGGTGCACGCTAGCACGGTTTTGGCATTCAGTGACAAAAATGTTAGCCATCACTGCCCTATACCAGGGGTCTGCAAAGTCGGCTCTTTTAAGACTGGTGGACTTCAACTCCCAGCTATGCTGGCTGGGGAATTCTGGGAGTTGAAGTCCACCAGTCTTAAAAGAGCCGACTTTGCAGACCCCTGCCCTATACCATACCTATATTCCAGTGACAGCTAACTTTTTTGGCACTGAGTGCCAAAACTGGAGCACATGCACACGTGCACCAGAGCACCACAACCCAAAAGAGAGCAGCTGGTCCCTCACGCATGCACATGACAGAACGTGGAAGAGCAGCTGGCAACAGCACACATGTCACATGCCAACAGAGAGGGCTCTCTGCATGCCACCTCTGGCACACGTTCCATAGGTTTGCCATCACTCCAGAGGTGGGTTCCTGCCACTTCTAAACTCTTCTATAGAAGAGGTTCCACAAATCTACAGTGCTGTTAAGAACCAGTTCCAGCTCTCCCCCTCCCCCACCACCCGTCCACACAACATCAAGAGGAAGAGCGAGAGGAGGGATTCTGGGAGTTGAAGTCCACAAGTCTTAAAGCTGTCAGGTTTGAACAGCCCTGGGGGGTTTTTTCCTAAAGGGTTAGGGGTGCAAAGGGTCTTGTAACTTGACAGCTTTAAGACTTGCGTGCTTCCAATGCCAGATGTTCTGAGCCAACATTTTGGTTGCTAAGCAAGAGCATTGTTAAGTGAGTTTCACCAAATTTTACAAGTTGGCCACGCCCACCCAGTCACATGACTGCCAAGCCACTCCTGCCTGGTCGCATGGCCAGCAAGCCACTCCCACAAAGCAGGCCACACCTACAGAAGAGGTTCTAAAAATTTTGAAACCCACCACTGCATCACGCCTACACTCTCTGCCATTTCAGGCTGAGATCTGGGGAGTCTGAGCAAAGGCAAAGAAACAGGATTTGGGTGATACTCTTTTATTTTCTCTTTTCTTCATCCAGAAGGAGCTGAGCCTGCCACGCCGAGGGAAGATGTGAGTAAAGGGCAACCAGCCCAGGTTTTTTTCCTTCATTATGCTTCGTTTTCATTCCTCCCCTTTGGAGTTTCACTCGTTTTCCATGCTGGTAGCTGAGCCTCTTGAGTGCACCGCATTGGGGTCCCCTGCTTGAAGAGATGTCCACAAAGATCCAGAGAGTTTTGTTGACACCCACAAGAGCAAAACTACCTGTTTCCCCCAAAATAAGACCTCCCCGGATAATAAGCCCAATTGGACTTTTGAGCGCATGCGCCAAAATAAGCCCTCCACGAAAATATTGCAACACAGCAGCAGCCATGAGGTGACCACACTCGCCCCCTCCTGCACCTCAAAAATAATAAGACCTCCCCGATAATAAGGCTAAGCGCTTATTTCAGGGGTCAAAAGAAAATAAGACCCTGTCTTATTTTTGGGGCAACACGGGTATGTAAAAAAAGAAGAAGTGGTGTTTGACTGCAAAGCTGTGGTTGTTGCTCCCTTAATGTTGTTGACTCCCTCCCTGTGTGGACACTCATTCCTTTGCTACTTACAAGTGGTACTTGCTTGGCAACCACTTATTCAGTGGCTGCTCAAAGTTACGACAGCGCTGAACAAGTGATAGTTATGACCAACTCTCCAATGTCCAGCCATCAAAGCATCTCCAAAGTCACATGATGACAATCTGGGCACTTGGCGACTGGCTCACAGTTATGACATTGAAGCATCCCAGGGTCATGTGATCGACATTTGCAACTTTCACTGCTGGCTTCTGACAAGCAGAATCAATGTAGAACCTGGCAAGAGATCCCAAAGTGTGATGTTGTGCTTATCTGTGGTGCAAGGGTTCTCTTAATGACGGCCACAGGAAGCACCGGAAGTGCTGTCGCTATACAGCATGATCACATGACATCACTTTACAACTTTGTTGGTTAGCGGTGGAAAATCTGAACCCAATTACTATAGTTAACCAAAAACTACCTCCATTTGTTTTTCTGCCAGCTGCATCTCAATTATTTATCTTATTTATTATTAAATTTGTTTGTTGCCCATCTCACCGACACATTATAAGAATAGAGAGGTTCTGCTTTCTTGGGCCACAAAAAAAATAGTGTTCCATTTCGGGCAGGTCAAATAATTTGGGTAACCCATAGGAAAAAAAACAGTCTCACTGGACACGGATGGCCTCTAAGAACATTTTGGTGTCATGTTGTCTTCAACACTGATAGAAGTTGTCCTGAAATATCTTTGAATATTAGTATTATTGGAAGTTGTCTTTTTGTTTAATGATTGGTTTGCACCACACTTTGTGGCAGATTATTCTGATTAATTGCTTTGTGGAACAGTTGCGTCTATAGCTGTCCAATTTACTTTTAGTATTCCTATAAATCTAAGCGGGGGAGGAGGGATGGACCGACCAGTTCGCTCCCACAGAGCGGGCCTCCTCAGGGTACTGTCGGCCAAACAATGTCGGCTGGCGACCTCCAGGGGGAGAGCCTTCTCTGTGGCAGCCTCTGCCCTCTGGAATGATCTGCCCCCCGACCTTCGTACGATCACCGACCTCTTCTGTCGGGCCCTTAAAACGCACCTATTTCATGCGGCCGGCCTGGTGTAGTTTTCTTTTAATCGATTGTAATTTTTTAATTGATTTTAGTTGATTTTATTAACTGTTTTTATATGGTTATCTGGTTTTTAGAACGGGCCCTTAAAATTAATTAGTTTTTAATGTATTTTAATGTATTTTTGTATCGGGTGTTTTACTGTTTTATTATGCCTGTTCACCGCCCTGAGTCCCGCAAGGGAGAAGGGCGGTATACAAATTTAATAAAAGTAAAGTAAAGTAAGTATTGGTCACATCCATAGAAAGATGACAGCAAGAATGGGTTGGTTTCAGTGCATTTAATGCTGTCCTATTGTCCCTCTCTGCCTTTTGTTAGAATGTTTTGAGTTTGGTAAATAATGTACGAAGAATTGTCATCCGATGTTCAAATGTATTTTCCTACTCTGAAAGTTATTGGACTGGATACCAATCATGCTGAGCATTGCATTCTTATTCAATCACAATCTTGGCTCCCCTTCTCCCGTTCTTTTATTATGCAGAGCTGCTGTTTTCTTTGTAAACTGGCTTTTGACACACATCTGTGAGTGGGAGATGTGGAGGACAGTATGATCTCAAAAAATTACAGAACAATCAAGCATCTCAGTCTTAGGTGTGGAAAGTGCTGAATATGTTTTCCTGGGCAACTTGCTTTAATGCATATCCAAGACAAGAGCTCCTCTACCCATGTACAGAGTGCTTTCTTCAACATCAATTTTGAGCTTGCTTGCAGGTACAGGTGGTCCTCGACTTACGACCGTTCAAAGTGCAGTGGCACTGAAAAAAGTGGCTTATGACTGGTCCTTGTGCTTACAATCGTCGCAGCATCCACATGGTTGCATGATCAAAATTTGGACTCTTGGCAACCAGCATGAATCTCTGATGGTTGCAGTGTCCTGAGATCATGTGATCTCCATTTGGGACCTTCCCAGTCAGGTTCCAGCAAGCAAAGTTAGTGGAGAAAGTTGGATTTGTTTAATGGCCGTATGATTCACTTAACAACTGCAGTGATTGCTTAACACTGGCACAAAACATGGTAAAATGAGGTACGACTCACTTAACCACCGCCTTGCTTAGCCACAGAAATTCTACTCCCCAACTGTGGTTTGTTAAGTCGAAGGCAACCTATACATCCATAATCTGCAGAAGAAGCCATAGGAAGTATCTCTGTGCGTCTTTTTTTATTTCCTTTTATAGTAACTTCAATAAACCAATCGACCTATGACCCTTCTGGAAAGCACCCTAAGGATCAGAAAATGCCTGTTTGAAACAGAACAGCTTTTTGTACATATGCAGGAAGTGCTTTTTAAAAATTATATTTATTGGCCTTTCGAAATGCCTGGTCTATGATCATAATAAAGATCGGCCTGATTTGATTAAATGGCATTAAGCCCCACTGCTGGTTAACATCATCGTTTATTTGAGCTCTGCTGTGGTTTTCTACCTAAAAAGGGTTCAAGGCCGTTGAGATTAGCACTCTAGGAGACCTTCACAGTCTCTTCCCTGCTGCAGGTAGTCCTCAACTAAAGGTACAGTATAGGAGGTACCTTTCTCAATAGTAGCAACTGTGAGAGAGATCTTGGAGTCCTAGTGGACAACCATTTAAATATGAGCCAGCAGTGTGCAGCAGCTGCCAAAAAAGTCAACACAGTTCTAGGCTGCATAAACAGAGGGATAGAATCAAGATCACATGAAGTGTTAATACCACTTTATAATTCCTTGGTAAGGCCACACTTGGAATACGGCATCCAGTTTTGGTTGCCACGATGTAGAAAAGATGTGGAGACTCTAGAAAGAGTGCAGAGAAGAGCAACAAAGATGATTAGGGGACTGAAGACTAAAACATATGAAGAATGGTTGCAGGAACTGGGTATGTCTAGTTTAATGCAAAGAAGGACCAGGGAAGACATGATAGCAGTGTTCCAATATCTCAGGGGCTGCCACAAAGAAGAGGGAGTCAAACTATTCTCCAAGGCACCTGGGGGCAGGACAAGAAGCAATGGGTGGAAACTAATCAAGGAGAGAAGCAACTTAGAACTAAGGAGAAATTTCCTGACAGTTAGAACAATTAATCAGTGGAGCAGCTTGCCTCCAGAAGTTGTGAATGCCCCAACACTGGAAGTTTTTAAGATGATGTTGGATAGCCATTTGTCTGAAACGGTATAGGGCTTCCTGCCTAGGCAGGGGGTTGGACTAGAAGATCTCCAAGGTCCCTTCCAACTCCGCTATTGTATAACTTACAACAGTTCATTTAGTGACTTCATTCAAAGTTACAACAACAGTGAATAAAGTAACTTACCACCATTTTTCACACTTACGACTATTACAGCATCCCCACGGTCGCGTAGTCAAAAATTCAGATGCTCGGCAACTGACTCACATTTCCGATGGTTGGAGTGTCTCAGCGCCACGAGATCCCCCTTTTGCAACCTTTGTGGCAAGCAAAGCCGATGGGGATTCACGTCAAACAACCGTGTTGCTCACTTAACCCCTGCAGCGGTTCTCTTAACAACGGTGTCCAGAAAGGTCGCAAATTGGGGCAAAAGTCGTAAAATGAGGCAAAACTCTCGTAACAACCGAAATGTGGGGCTCAGTTGCGGTCGTAAGCGGAGGACTATGCTATACGGTACTGAACTCTGGAAAAAAAGCATTAAAAAAAGCGCCTCACTCCTTTTTTTTTACCATTCCTCCCAAAAGGGTCAGCATTTCTGGTCAGCTAGAAATGACCACCAGTTGTGTAAATTTAGTATTGGGGGGGGGGGAACATACCAGGGCAAGAACTCTACATATACTGCTAACCCCACTTCCCAAATCTGTTTCACCCCCCTTTTTAAAGTCGGGGGGGGGGGAATGGCTGAGGGAGGGAGGAAGGTGAGGAATAGCTGCGCGCGCGCCCGCACAGAGGGCTCTTCCTCCGTCTTTCCCCCCCCCCCTCTTCCCCTCCGAGGGCCGCGGGGGAGGAGTGGCAGGTGGGCGGGCAGCGGGGGAAGCCGGCGAGCAGCCTCGCCTCCTTTCTTGCGGCTGGTTGTTCCCTCTCTCTCACTCGCTGCCCGGGCGGGTTGGCGGGCAGAGAGGCGAGAAGGGCGCGCACACCGTCGGGGCGGCGGCGGCGGCAGCAAACCATGCAGGCGCGCCGAGCCAAGCTGAAGATTCCCTCGCTGACCTTGGTGGAGTAAGTGAGGAGGGGGCTGTGGAAGGGAGGGGGGGTCCCTGTCCGGTGGCGGGGGAAAGGGGGGGGATCTGAGACGAAGTGGGGGGTTTTTGGGGGGGGGGGAATCGGAGGGATGGAAGCACCTGGGACAGGTGAAGGGAGACAAAGCTGCGCGGGGGCGGAGGGGGCGCGGAGGAGGGTGGGCGCTTCCCCCCTTTCTCCTAGGGATGCCTTTCTTCCCCGCGCGCTCCCTCCTTCGATCCAGGGGTCTCCAGTGACGCATGTTTCGGTTGCCAGGGAACCAGGCTGGGAGGCAGGGGGCGGGTTGTTCCTAAAAAGAAGCCGAAGAAGAGCTTCAAGCTTCCTTCTCCATCGTCTCCAATCGCCTCGCCAGCAAGCAAGCTGAGGTTGCCGTCAGCCCCACAGTTCTTCCCAGCATCCCTATTCACCCACCCTGTTTCTTTGCCTCCCCCCCCCTCACCCCAATAATACATAGTTTTTAACAGCAGCTGCTTGAGAGTAGAAAGGAAGCAGGTGGAGTAAACCTGCCAGATTCCTCTCCTTTGGACCTCCATCCTGGGGAAGGAGAGAGGAGAGCCTCACCTGTTGGATTTCTGCTTGCCTCGTCTACCTTTTGGAGGGTCTGCCTGCCCAGTGGAGGAGCTGAAAGAGGAAATGGAGGAAGGAATGGGGGGGGGGGGGAACCTTAAACCTTGCAAGCTTGGGAAGCTTTCCTAATTTAAATAGTAAGAGTAGCTATGTAGCAGGAATCTAGATTTTTATCAGTATCTGGGAAGCCTACCTTCCCCTGTCCCGGCCCCCGCACACACACCTGTTGTAATCCCTCCCACACAAATTTTACCCCAGGTTACTTGATCACAAACAACCACTGGCTTCTTGCTGTTTTGGTAATCCTTGGATTTCTATAGTTTCAGAATCACACAGCTCTGGTTTTAGGATCGACCGACTGGGAGAAACCTCTGAGATAATCTAGTCCAGTGGTTCCCAATGTGAGGCCCACACCGCACAGGGGGGGCAATTTGATTATTAATGGGGGCAGTTTGAACCTTGTTTAAACCAAGTTAATGGCCTTTTAGGCTTTGTCCATGTGAGCAGAATTAACTTTTTCAGTATGGTAAGAATTATATGTCACAGGCGGGGCTTCAGGATTTTAGAGATGCTTAGGTGGGGCATGGCCAAAAAGAAGGTTGGGAACCACTGATCTGGTCCAATCCTGTCCAGGGTAGAAATTCTGACATCACCCCTGAGAAATCACTCAAAAACCTCCAGTGATGGAGCCCCCACCACTCCAGAAGGCAGGCTGATTCACTGCCTAACAGCTGTCATTCCTCCTTATTTCAAATGTGGATTTTCTGTTTGGATCTATTGTAAAGCTTCCAGCATAGATTCTTATCCTGCCATCAGGAGCTGTGGACGTCCTCCCTTGACAGCGTTTCATATATTTCATATCTCCCCTTCTTGAGGCTAAAAACCCACCTAATGAATCCAACTTTCATAGGATTAAGAGAGCTGAGTATGTTTAGCCTCAAGTCTTTTTGTGATGGGATGTAATAAGAGGAATGAAAGAATTCAACACAGCATCATTTCAGGCTAGATAAATAAAATTGAGAACAGAGTTCAGAGTTTGAATTCTAAAGCTTGGCAAAGAGTGGCCCAATTCCCCTATTAGTTGGGAACGCACTAGCTAGCATCTTTCAAGGCAGGTCATTAAGAAAAAATGCATGGCTGCATATAGAGAGCCAGTTTGGCATGGTGGTTAAGGCATCAGGCCAGAAATTGGGAGGCCATGACTGTCTAAAAGACGTTTCGCTTCTCATCCAAGAAGATTCAAGAGGTTCTTGGATGAGAAGTGAAATGTCTTCAAAGAAAAACTAGAAAGTCCAGTTGCCTCTTGAAAAAAGCACCTTTGGGACAACCATGACCTGGATGACTGAGACTCTCCATAGACAATCAAGTTCTCCCAGTTTCTGGCCTGATGCCTTAACCACTACACCAAATGGACTCTATATTCAACCAAACTGAGTCTCTATAGTTAGCCAAACTGACTCTCTCTATTGATATAGAGTTATAATGATCTGCCTTGAAAGATGCTAGTGCATTCCCAACTAGTGGGGAAATTGGGTTACCCTTTGCAAGCTTCAGGGGGGGAAAAGCACCTTTGGGAGACCAGGAGTTCGAATCCCATCTTAGGCACAAACCCAGCTGGATGACCCTGGGCCAAGTCATTTTCTCTCAGCCCTAGGAAAGAGGCGATAGCAAACCTTCTGGAAAAAAACTTGCCAAGAAAACTACAGGGAATTTATCCAGGTAGTCTCCTGGAACTGAATATGGTCAGCTGCAGATCATTTTCTGGCTTTTGAGCTAGTCTTACCCAGACCAGTACAGATTCTGAATGATGTCAGGTAGGCCAGGAAAGGAAAGCTGATCCGCCACGCCCTCTTCCCTGTGCTCCCTAACCCAAAATGTTGTCTTCAAGGGTGGTAGAAAGATCATTAGAACTTGAAGGAAGGATGAAGTGGATTGCAGAAATGGGAAATGACACCACCTTGTCCTCTGCTCAGTTGCAACCTGCTTGGGGGCTGGCCTTCTTGCTTAAAGCTTGAGAAGGAATCAGAGGGGGGGACGGACACCAAAAGGGCTCCGCCGCTGTCCGAGGAGGGTCACTGCAAGGAGACCTTTTCACATTATTCACCCACCCTTCGTTTGGTTGCCTCTCTTCCTTTGCAGCCTGTCACCTGGTAGCCAGAGCCCGACCCTTCTCAGCCCCTGCAGCCCTTGTAGTCCTTTGACTCTGCATCCCTGGAGGTAAGAGAGACGGTGCTCATGGACGTGGGGAGGGCCTCTGTCCCTTTGGGTTCGGAGAGGAAACCTTCATTAGAAGTGGTAAATATGGTGGGACCAATTTCCCCCAAGTGCCTCCTGCATTTACATCGGGCAAGCCTGAGAGGCACATTCTGTTGCTCCTCTCCCGTTCATGGCCAAGTTCTCCTCTGGTTGCATTGCTGAAAAGATTAATGAATAACATTGCTGCATAGCATTATCTCTGACGTTTGAGGAGGGGGGCTGTTGGCAAGCAGCAGGAACAGCGGGAAAAGGTGAACGGGCAACAGCAGTGGGAGGGGAAAGGAAAACATTGTTTACTGAGCTGTTGGACTCGGGTTGTTGTGTTAATTATGCCATGCTCTGATTCTGCCCGTTCAGCTGTTTTTATCTTTACAAACTGAAAATGCGTTCTGGATTGGGTTTGTTCCTTATTTCCTGCCTAGGAAATACATTTTTCCCCATCTCACTCTAATTAAGCAACAGGGTTGTGTTTTGTATGATGGGTAGCAGCAGGAAATGAGATTTCTCTTTGACAGCCTGAACTGGAAAGGAAGCAAACTCTTGCAAAAGAAACATCTGCAGGAAAGCAACCAGGCTCAGAGCATTCGAGAAACCCAAAGATTTAACCCATAGCTACATAGATTTTCTGCAATTGGAAGTTTTCTACAAAAAGGTAGCAGAGGCTATTCTGAATCTCCTATGGCAGGGGTCTGCAAAGTTGGCTCTTTTAAGACTGGTGGACTTCAACTCCCAGAATTCCCCAGCCAGCAAAGCTGGCTGGGGAATTCTGGAAGTTGAAGTCCATCAATCTTAAAAGAGCCAACTTTGCAGACCCCCTGTCCTATGGGCAGCCTGACCACTGTGCTCTTACAAGAGTGTTTAAGCTACTTCACTTTTTCTGAGTTCAGAGTTGGTTTCCTTTGGGGAGAAGGCAGCAGAGTGTTTTGAAATATTTGCATGTATTTAGAAATACATGGATTAATCATAGGCCTATGCATACAGATAAAATACACAGACTCACACTGGATTTCCAGAGAGGCAAACAACCCCCCCCGCCCCGCCCCAAATGCTTGTAATCTACTGAATATAAAAAAATGCTAGCTACATTTTATTGTTCTTTCCATATGCAGAAATCTGCATCTCCTTCCTCTCAATGATCTAGGTCAGTGATGACAAATCTTTTAGGCACCGAGAGCCCAGAGTGTGTATGCGGGGCCCAAATTGCAAGGCACCGGTACGCAACGCCCCGCACTGGCGCAGGTGCTCCACACATGCGCGGCAGGGACCCAAAGACCAGCTGGTCAGCGAGAGGCGTGTGCGCATGCACAGCAAAGACATGAAACAGAGCTGGGGCAACAGCGTGTGTGGCCACAGAAAGGGCTCTGAATACCACCTCTGGCAAGCGTGCCATAAATTCACCACCACTGATCTAGATTGCAAAGCCTGGGTTAATACAAGGTTGGGAGAGTAAATTTACTTTTGTTTACTCTCCACATATTACTCATAACAGTTCTGAGTTATTTGGACAAGTTAATGTCATCCATTATGTCTGTAATATTATGAATAATGATGGAGGCATTGCATTGGGGAATTATGAAATGTTTGCCAACAGGGACGGAAATCTGTGTTTTTCCTGTGACATTTTAGTTAGTTATATCAGGAAGAGGAAGTCTTTATCTTGTTATTTTTGTAGAAACAGCCCAGTGGTATTATAGGTTCACTAAAATCCTTTTATTTTGGATTTTGGGATTACTCAGTACAGCAATCAAGAGGAAAAGTGGAGGGGAAATGGCTTAAATACATTTGGAAGCTCTAAATCAGTGTTTCTCAACCTTGGCGACTTTAAGTCCTGTGGGCTTCAACTTCCAGAATCCCCCAGCCAGCTGTGCTGGCTGGGGGATTCTGGGAGTTGAAGACCACAGGACGTAAAGTCGCCAAGGTTGAGAAACACTGCTCTAAATAATAGGTATATCAATCATTGCCCCGACTTACTCATTGACCAAACAATACTGAAAGATGGGAGCAGATGTTTTCTCACCAAATTATAGGACAAAAGGGTACCTGTCATTTCCTTGTAACTTGTAAGCGATAAGGGATAATTATTTATTGTTTGCTTTTTAAATATGAAAGCTAGGAATCGGGGAATTATCTATTAATTTGCAAAGGCAACTTCTCCTTGCCTCCCCCACTGTTTGCTTGCACAGGTTGTTCATTAAAATGCATTTTATATTGTTTGTGGAATTTAGCTGTTCCTGATACAGAATTACATGAGCACAGAATTTTGATATGAGGAATGGGATAAGTCAGAGTCTTGGAAGCAATAAAAACATTCCCATGTAATTCTTTTGCAATATGGTCTTATATTTTGTTTTGTAAAAGGTATTTGTTTTATATTTTATTTATCCGCGTGTCACCTGCGTAGGTTTGCCATCATGGCTCTATAATCAGCAAAGACAAGTGGAGTAAAATACACAGGAATTCCTTTACCTTTACCGTATCAATTACTATATAACAGAAATAGCATAAGACCCCCAGGTTAATAATAATAATAATAATAAATTTTATTTATAACCCGCTCTCTCTCCCCGAAGGGACTCGAGGCGGGGCACAGGGAATTAAAAAACAATTAAAACAGACAGAATACAAAGTTAAAAACAAATTAAACTGGCCCTGTGCTAAAAACTCCTATAAAACTAAAACTATCCCTAAAACCCCTAAACAATTTAAAATTTAAATTACCCTAGGCCAGCCAAGCAGAAGAAGTGTGTTTTTAGTTTCTGTCGGAAGGAGCGAAGGTCCGTAGTTCTGATTTTGGGGGGAAGGTCGTTCCAGAGGGTCGGGCCTGCCACAGAGAAGGCCCTTCCCCTGGGCGTCGCCCGCTGGCACAGCCTAGTGGACGGCACCTGGAGAAGTCCCTCTCTGTGGGAGCGAATCGGCCGCAGGGATGTAGATCAATTTGCAGATCAATTTGGAATTCTGAGCAAGGACTGAACTCCAGAAAGATTCACTTGAATGATTTCCTTGTCCCAAACATCCTTGAGTGGTAGATGACATGTGGACACATGAGCTGGGGGTTATTTTGCAGTTTCTGTCTGATGTGGATTCTTTGAGACAGATTCCTGCACACGCTTTTTTGCAGCATTTTAGAAGAGACGGCTTAGACCTTGATCTTTTGCCAACAGTTGTCCCTGTGTGAACCTGCCCTACTCATATTATTTAACGACCCTATAAACCAGGGGTGTCAAACTCAAGGCCTGCATGCCAAATCTGTCCTGCAGGGTGCTTAAATCTGCCCCTTGGGGCTGGCCTGGAACTAAGGACCACATGCGCTTCCCCCTCTGGCCAGTTTTTAGCCTTCCCAGACTCCTGCAGCACTCTGCCGGCCACAAATGAGCCCTTTTTGGCCGGCAGACAGGGGTGGCTTCCTGCCAGTTCTAACCTCTTCCATAGAAGAGGTTCCACAAATCTACAGGGCCGTTTAGAACCGGTCCCAGCTCCCTCCCCCCGCCTGTCCGCACATCATCAAGATGAAGAGCGAGAGGAGGAATTCTGGGAGTTGGAGTCCACAAGTCTTAAAGCTGTCAAGTTTGAACACCCCTGGGTTTTTTTCTCTAAATGGTTAGGGGTGCAAGGGTCTTGTAACTTGACAGCTTTAAGACTTGCGTGCTTCAAATGCCAGTGTTTCTGAGCCAACATTTTGGTTGCTAAGCAAGAGCGTTGTTAAGTGAGTTTCACCACATTTCACAAGTTGGCCATGCTCACTCAATCAAGCCACTCCCACTCAGTCACATGGCTAGCAAGCCCCTCCCATCCGGTCACATGGCTGGCAAGCCACTCCCACAAAGCAGGTCACACTTACATAAGAGGTTCTAAAAAATTTTGAAACCCACCACTGAGGGCAGAGTGCTGCTGGAAGCCATGGAGGGTGAAAATGAGTGTGTGTGTGTGTGTGTGTGTACGCAGTCCTCCCATGCCCTGTTTTGGCTGGCAGGGTGCTGCAGGAGGCTCTCACCCTCCCCTGCTTCCTCCCCACTAGCCCATGGAGAGCTACAATGCTGATCCAGCCCTTGAAGAAATCCAGTTTGACAGCTGCTATAAACTGTGGATCAAAATAAGGGAGTCGCTTTAGACATTGTCCCGTCTGACACCTAAGTTGTAGGAACATAGGTGTGTTCCTGAGCAGACCTGAGCAGCTATGGTTGGTGACTCTAGGACCCTTGTTATCTCTATGGAGCCCTTTCAAGTGAAAAAGAGATCTCTGAAGAAAGGCAAATCAAAACGAAGCACCCAAGATCTCTGCTTCTGCTCACTGAACACCTGCAAGAAATTCTAGGCTCTTCCAGGTACATCTAAAATTCAGTGTCATACCTCGGTAGCCCTACAATCCCAGAACTTGCATCAGACTTTGGAAAATAGAGCTGATTTCTATCAACTTTTGGAGGAGAAAAAGCAAAGATATTTTTTGCACCACAGTGTTTCCTCTGAAGCTTTGCAGCAGGCAGCTTCCCATTAGAATTTCCACTTCATCCTATATCCTGTCTGCCTCTCTCTGATAACCAAGGGAGGATGGCAACTTGCTACTATCATGCCCCTCCCGCACCGTTTTTTCAAGATGCCCCGAAGAACTGCCTCATCCAACAGTACCTGATTGAACTTTCCCCTTTTTTGCTTTTCCTTGTTGCAAAAAGAAAGGGTGTAGGGGAAGAATAAAAGCGTCAGCAAAGTACTGGTATTAGTTTATTGAAGGGAACGCTGGGTCGATCCATGAACATGATATTGGCAACACTAGCATGATGGTGTCAACCTAGACCAGGGGTCAGCAACCTGTGGCTCTGGAGCCGCATATGGCTCTTTCATCCCTCTGCTGCAACTCCCTGTCACCGATCAGCTTCACAATTGATAGGGCTTTCAGTTAGGACACGTAGAGGAAAAAGGACGCCACGCTAGGAGGAGACCAGACTAATGGTCGGCTCCAGAATTGAACGGGAGGCTTCTGGTAGGACCTTTGTGGCTCTTTGAGTATTTAAGGTTGCTGAACCCTGACCTAGGTGATGTTGGTGGCCCTGGGGAAGTGCCTTCTGATCTGTAGCAGAAAGGTAACTGCAGAGGGAGCTGTGTCATTCTGCAAGGAGGGAACAACTGACAAAATGAAATTCAATGTAGAGAAAAGTAAAGTCTTACACTTAGGCAAGAAAAACCAAAAGTACACATACAGACTGGGTGAAACCAGGCTTTATAGTAGTAATTGTGAGAGGGATCTTGGAGTCTTAGTGGATAACCAGCTAAACATGAGCCAATAGTGTGCGGCGGCAGCCAAAAAAGCCAATGCAACCCTAAATTGCATTAACAGAGGTATACAATCAAGATCAAGTGAGGTACTAATACTACTTTATAAAGCGTACAGCAATAGCATGTTTCCATCCTGTATCCTAGACGTTCAGGTTTAGCAAGGCTGACACATGGGTCCCTTGCTAAAATGGAATGAAATGAAAACAACATATTTGCATGAAAAGGCGGAGCAGGGGTGGGCTTCAAAAATTGCAGCAAGGGGTTCACTGCCCCATTGCTGGGTGGCCGTGACCATGGTGGCCATGGCCTAATCAGCCTCTTGCACCACAGCGGTTGGTGTGATTTTCACCCTTCCCAGGCTCCAGAGGCTTTCCTCGAGCTTTCCCCAAGCTCCGGAGGCTCTCTGGAGGCCGAAAACAAGCCCGTTTCCTGTCTTCTGGAACCTCTTATTGGCCCAGTTTCTCCCCTCCCCGAGCCTTCGCGCAGGCCATGCACTTACCTGGCATGATGAGCGTGAAGACTCCTGGGAGGGGAGGAGTGGGCGTGGACAGCCAGGGATGGCATTTGGGTGTTCTCTGAACTGGGCAGAATCCTTCCTAGACAATCACCCAATCCCGTGCGAACCCCCAGCAGCCCACCCCTGATGATAAGGGGGAAGAAATCAGATGGCAACCAGTGATACACATAAAGCAGAAAGCGGTACATCTTTTCAGATCTGCCTACATCTACTTGGCCATGCTTGACCCCATCAACCCTATATGGCTAATTTTCCATAATACTCAGGCAGTATGATATCTAGGCATTAATAGAAACGAGGTACCATACTTCGGGAAGATGCAGATTCAAAGTATTTTCTTGATAATTTATTTTTTTAAAGAAAAAAAGGTAAAGGTTTCCCTGTCAGTTGTGTCTGATTCTAGGGCAGTGTTTCTCAACCTTGGCAACTTTAAGTTCTGTGGACTTCAACTCCCAGAATTCCCCAGCCCAATGCTATTATAGGTTCACTAAAATCCTTTTATTTTGGATTTTGGGATTACTCAGTACAGCAATCGAGAGGAAAAGTGGAGGGGAAAAGGCTTAAATACATTTGGAAGCCCTAAATCAGTGTTTCTCAACCTTGGCGACTTTAAGTCCTGTGGACTTCAACTCCCAGAATTCCCCAGCCAGCTGTGCTGGCTGGGGGATTCTGGGAGTTGAAGTCCACAGGACTTAAAGTCGCCAAGGTTGAGAAACACTGCTCTAGGGCATGTTTCTTGGTCGAGGGAGCCAGCATTGTCCAAAGACATTTTCTGTGATCATGTGGCTAGCATGGCTAGATACCAAAGATGCATTGAACATTGTTACTGTCCCACTGAAGTGGTACCTATTAATCTATTTGCATTTGCATGCTTTCGAACTGCTAGCTGGGCAGGAGTTGGGACAAGTAATGGGCGCTCACTCTGTTGCGTTTAGCTCGGATTTCGAACCTGGACTGTCAGCTCTGATAAGCTCAGCATCTTTAACTGCTGAGCTGTTGTGCCCCCTAAATGTATTGTAGCTCTTGCTCATCACTAGGCAGAGTGCAAACATTTCTTATGTAGGCAGCGTTTCAGTATAATTTCTGAGAACCACAATTCACCCTCCTTCCTATATCAAACAGTTCACTAGCTGCATTAGCTGACTTGCATTTCTGACAACTTCATGGCTTTGTTTATAAAAGATTTGTGGATTCACCGTAACTTAATTTCGGAGAGTGCCTTATCATGTAATGCCATAGAAGGTAGCAGGACCTATTTAATATTTGCTGTTTGAACCAAACTAAACACAGTCCAGCCTGATTAATAACTGGATGAAAGAGCACAAGAAAATCACAGAACTGTTGGCTAATTTAGGAAGTTGAAAAGATGTTCTGAAGGAAGAAATTTCAGACCGCAGTTCTGTTGTTGCTAAGGAAGTTACAAAGCTATATGCTTGTGTGGTCAGTAGCTGTTAATATTTCTTTATCCTTTATTATAATGAAACTTTTGTCCATAAACATGTAAAAACAGCAGTAAAGATCCAAACTATACAATATGTACAAAGTAGCCATCCAGAATCCAGCATACATTATAATGTATTTAATTAATTAGATTAAAAGCATGCTTAAAGTTTTTGAATACTTACTATGCTTTTATGCTCCTCTATTTCTTATTATGGTGGTAGTCCAAGCATTGTATAGAAAGGATGAAGGATAATATTTGGCTAAATAAGTAAGTAAGCAAGCAAGCAAGCAGACAAGCGGATGGATGGATGGATATACTGTAGCCGTGATGATGATAATGATGATAATGTTAGAGAAAATACATGGGAAAATGGAGACAGTCCTCTATCTGCAACCAAAAGGGAAGGGAGTTCCATAGATAGGCTGGTGGAGCTGAAAATGTTTTCTCTCTGATCCAATATTTGTCAACCTTGGCAATTTTAATATGGGCGGCCTTCAATTCCCAGAATTCCCAGCCAGATTGCCAATTCTGGGAATTGAACTCCATGCGTCTTAAAGTTGAGAAGTTGACAAACACTGCTCTGAACAGCCACCCACCTTACTTCTGATGAGGGAAGTTGGCTTCATTCTATTAACACAAGAAGTTCCCCATGGATCCAAGCAATTTGTTTTCCAGTGTCCTGTTTTTCAACCTGCTTGTTGCCTTCCTGGAAGTATCAGGAAGTAACTAAATGCTGCACTACATAAATCTATAAGAGAAAGCAGAATAACAGAGTTGGAAGGGACCTTGGAGTTTCTTCTAGTCCAATCCCCTGCTCAGGCAGGAAACCCATTTCAGACAAATGGTTGTCCAATCTCTTCTTTAGAAACTTCCAGTGTTGGAGCACCCACAACTTCTGGAGACAAAATCAGTAGAGTCTGATCCAATTATTCTTTTATTCATCCTTGTTTTCTCCTCTTTATTGGGAAGCACATTGAATACTTGAAGGTAGCGACAAACTATAAGGCAGCTGTGCATTATTGGTGCCCTGTTTCCTTGTATCATTAAATCCTTGGCTGTCCACTGAAGGAAACTTTTAAAGGAGATGAATCCACCTTGATCTAATCCACTGGCACCTCTTTCTTTTTTATATATGGGGTAGAAAGTGATGGAACGTCAAAGCTTTCCATTCCCTCTACATTTTAGCCAGCTTGACAAAGAGCTAGGTTATTTTTAAAAGTGCTAGTAAAATGCCATGTGATGGGAGGCCCTAAGATGGACTGTATTATGGTGCCATATTCTAGTAATATATACAGTTCAATCGATGAGCAGCAACATTTCTCTGAGAGTCTGTTACTCACACTGTCACACTGTGAATGAGTTTATCTTGCCTGTTATTTCTCAGAAATGAAAAAAAGTGTGCACTTTTAAAAAACAGAGATTTTTTTCAGTATAGTTGTTGAGAAGAGAAAATTATGTTGATACTCCTGTGAATCATCTTACCAAACTGTGAAGTCAGTGCAAGAATTAACAAGATAGCAATCCTTATCTCTTCTCAACTTCTCAGTTAAGGCTATTTATTTGTCCGTCCATCCATCCATCCATCCATCCATCCATCCATCCATCCATCCATCCATCCATCCATCCATCCATGGCATACAACAATTGAATAAAACAACAAATATATTGTTCCACTATTTGAGGGGCTGACACGAAGAGGAGGGGGTCAAGCTATTTTCCAAAGCACCAGAAGGCCAGAAAAGGATTGATGGATGGAAACTGATCAAGGAAAGATTCAACTTGGAAATAAGGAGAAACTTTCTGACAACGAGAACAATCAACCAATAGAACAGTTGCGGGAGCTGCATCACTTGAGACTTTCAAGAAGAGATTGGACTGCCATTTGTCAGAAATGGTGTAGGGTCTCCTGTTTGAGCAGGTGGGTTGGACTAGATGACCTATAAGGTCCCTTCCAACTCTGTTAATTTGTTAAAATATAAAATCCATATTAAAAGATACATATTATAAAAATGAATATACAAGCTTTTGGTAAAGAGAGGTTAATTATGCTGTAGCCAAATATTTCATAAGGAACAATTGGTTGTGGCAGAGTAAACAGACTGCCTTGCTGTTTTTCCATCCTGTAGTGCTTTGGAAATAATTCTGAAAAAGTACTTTGGAGCAGGGATCTCCAATCTTTGCAACTTTTAAGTCTGAAGGACTTCAGCTCCCAGCTTTGCTGGCTGGAGAAGTCTGGGAGCTGAAGTCCTTCAGACTTAAAGTTGCAAAGGTTGGAGACCCCTGCTTTGGAGTATCTGAAGTGCAACTGTAGTCTCTGTCTCTAACTCTTTAAAGCAGCTGCCTCTTTTCCTAGAATTGCTTGTCCATCTCTGCAAATGCCATGTGTTCCCAGGAAAAGAAAAGTCTACTTTACAATCCCAGACAGGTATTATGCTTGTGCTCCAAAACACCTTTTTGGAATTGAATCTGGACATTACACAACCCTAAAATACAGCACTTAGAGAAGAGTGATGGCCACATCTTTTTTCTTAAGAAGCGGTTCAGTTGACTGCTGGCATACATGCTGCTGAAAGAAAGCATCAAAAGGCAAAATGCCTTTTGAGACAACTATCTTGCTGTTTTTCATCAGGAAATGAGAGCAAACCATTCCCACTTGTGTATGTTTGTCTTCCTTGAAATAATGGTGGTGCCAAACTTCTCAAAGGCAGCCAAATCACGCTGTATCCAAATTCAAACCACAAGGAGGAAATGACAGCAAATGCATTACATTCCAAGTGGGTTTACATATCATTCTGCCAAGTCATAATTTGGTTTATTTGCTTCTGGCTTAATGCATTGTGTGAACCTAGCTGTTGTGGTTTACAAGCGCCCCAGACCCTCTTTTCCAATTCCTTATTTGTACTTTGTTGACTACAGTTGCCAGAAAACAGCAGTGTGGCTTCCCAACCATTTTCAGGCTGGAAAATATATCAAAATTGCACTGTAACCCTGCAAGTTTGTTTAACATACTTAAATCAACAATGAAAAAATTCTTGCCCCCTCCAGAGGGGAAAAAACTAGAAAGATTGGCTCCTTCCCTGTATGGAAATTTGTAACCTATCTACTTGGCTTCAATACTCAACATTTATAGTCTTCACATTCAAATGAACTACAGATGCTCCTCATCCTACATCCATATTTGGGACCAAAATTTCTGTTGCTAGGCAAGGCAGTGGTTAAGTGAGTCATGACCGATTTTATGACCTTTTTTTTTTGCCATGACTGTCAAACGAGTCAACGTAGTTGTTAAGTGAATCACACGTTCATTAAGTGAATCTTATTTCCCCCACTGACTTTGATGGTTGGAAGCCAGCTGGAAAGGTCACAAATGACAATCACATGATTCAGGAACACTGCAACCAGTGTCATAAATACACAATGGTTGCCTGTTGCCTGAATTTTGATAATGTGACCATGAGGATGCGGCAATAGTCGTAAATGTGAGGACCTATTGTGAATCACTTTTTTTTGTGCCATTATAATTTCAAATGATTATTAAATACTTGGAATAGTAGAGTTGAGACTCTAGAAAGAGTGCAGAGAAGAGCAACAAAGATGATTAGGGGACTGGAGGCTAAAACATATGAAGAATGGTTGCAGGAACTGGGTATGTCTAGTTTAATGAAAAGAAGGACCAGGGGAGACATGATAGCAGTGTTCCAATATCTCAGGGGTTGCCACAAAGATGAGGGAGTCAAACTATTCCCCAAGGCACCTGAGGGCAGAACAAGAAGCAATGGGTGGAAACTAATCAAGGAGAGAAGCAACTTAGAACTGAGAAGAAATTTTCTGGCAGTTAGAACAATTAACCAGTGGATTAAACCTGCGAAAAACCTGCGAAAAACGGGCCTTTTTTGCCTGTTTTTGCCCCCCCCCCAGTCCCCACGAGCACTTTGCAGGCCTCTCAAACTCTCTGCATGCCCCATTTTTCACAAAAAATGAGGCGTGCAGAGTGTGTGGGAGGTCTGCAGAGTGCAAAAACATTTTTTTAAAGTTTACCTCTTCAAAATCATGGTGCGTCTTATACTCCAGTGCGTCTTATACGCCGAGAAATACGGTATATAACTGCCCATCTCACTGGTGGCTCACCAAAGGTGTGGCGTGGTGCACAACAAATGGTAAAACCACATATATAAAAAAATCACATTAACTTGAGTATTATATAAATAGAGTTAGATCTGAAAAGGAAGACAGGAGAAAATGATTTATATTAGTTGTTTAGGAGATTAGGAGATTTCTTTGATTTCTTCTTTGGCTTATCTCAGTGTGGAATGTTGACATTTTCATACTTCATAATTATTATTTTTTAAAGCCAGCTTGTTCTTGGCCACCAAATCTACCAGCTAGTAGCTAAGGAAAGAAATCCAAATGGAAGCAGCAGCTTCATCAGCCTTGGCCAGGAAACAAAGACTGACATTTTACAAAAGTAAGGAGATGGTTCAATTCCAGTTTGGGAGTGTATCATTTTTTTCTCAAACCAACCTGATCTGTTATGCAGCAGCTTATGAAGAGGATTGCAACTGCCTGGGCTGCAGACTGTATAATGCTGTTGTTCTAAAGACAACCTCATTGCCATGAACAAGAGAGAGAGAGAGAGCAAGAGGAAGTCCACTGGGTGACACATGATTTCCTGCCGGGGAGTATATTGGTGCCTGTGTGCTGTGCATTGTCGTCCCCAGCTCAGGCAGGCAGCCGCTGCTCTGGAGAGAGAGCCTTTTTGCCCACTTCTGCCTGACTGCTTGCTATCTCTCTTGACCCTCTGCCACTGTGTGCGTTGCCCTTGGCTGCTGGAGCCTCCAGCTGAGAGGGTTAAAGCTTTGCCTATTTGGCGGCTGTTGCACACAAGAGAGGCAGGCAGGATGCTTGGGAAGGCAGGCTGGCCTAGATTCAGATCGGATCGATTGGATCCATCCAAGCTGAAATCCCATTTCCCCATTCGAGGGTGTAAATTTCTGGAGGACATTCCGAATTCAATTTCATCAGGTGCCATTGGCACACTGAAGTTTAAAGCTGACTTATTTCTCCACTTTTCTTTTCTTTTAAAGTTTTTTTATTTTTATTCTCTATATACAATTATAGATATACATTCACAGACTGTATTTTTCGGAGTATAAGACGCACCTTTCTCCCTCAAAAAAGTGGGTGGAAATCTGGGTGTGTCTTATACACTGTATACAGCATTTTTGATCTCCCCAAACCCTGCCCCCTTTGCAAAATTGGCAGTGTATAGCCTTTAGGAGGCTTGTAGAGTGCTCCTGGGAGCTGAGGAGGGCAGAAATGAGCGAAACGTGCTGTTTTTTGCTCATTTTTGCCTCCCCAGCACTCTATAAGCCTCCTAAAGGCTATCCATGCCCTCTTTTTGACAAAAAACGGACCTGTTTTCATGAAAAACAGGCCATTTTTGGGAGGTCTGGAGAGTGCAAAACCTTTTTTTTTTTAATTTGCCTCTTCCAAATCTTGATGCATCTTATACTCTGGTAGGTCTTATACTCTGAAAAATACAGTAGTTATTCTTTTCTACATTCATCATTCTTATACATTTGTCATTCCATTTACAGGGTTGTAACATACCGTTTGGGTTGCTTTGTTCATCATCCCTCATCTGTTTTGACCCCACCTTCTTTTTTATTTCTCTTCTTTTCAAAGCCCCAGAAGTCTTACGTTTTCCCACCTTAACAAAACAGAATGGCTATGGGTTTGTCCTCTGTTTTTGCTGGTGCAGTTTCCTTTCAGATCGTCCTTGATTTAAGACTCTCATGGAGCCTGGAATTTCCATGACGGTCGCAAATTGAGACTCCCAAGTGATGAGATCCGATTTTACCCCCCTTTTTTGCAGTTCCCATTAAGCAAACACTACAGTTGTTAAGTGAATGCAGTGGTTATTAAGAGAACGTCATGGTCATTAAGCAAATCAATATATTCCTAAACCAAGCAAAAAAGGCAGAAAAAAAATGTCCTGAATTTCACTTACTTGACTGCAAAATGCTACAACTGGTTGTAAAGGTGAGCCAGCGGCCAAATCCTCAAAATGTTATGTGACTACAGGGGTGTATGCAGCAGTTGGAACTCTGGAACTGGGTTGCAAGTAGCTTGCAGGAGGCGGTCCATTGCAACATTGAATGGTCCTTAAGTGACCCAGTCATAAGTTGAGGAAAACCAGGCTTATTATCCATTACTTGCTTTGCCATTTTTCTTCAGTGTTTTTATTAGTCAATTTTAGCCTTGAATTGAATTGACAGTGGAACGAGGTCAGACATAACGTAACTGCACACGTTATTTGCAATTACAAGCGCATGATGTGATCATGGTGTCGGCTTAAATAGCTTTAAAAGGAATTGGATCAATAAACAAGAAAGGAGATATCTATTTGTGGCTGTCAGCAATGATGAATAATTGGGATATCCTAGTTCAAAGTATGTTTGTCTGACAAATAATGAAGGCAGGCTTTGGGGCTTTTAAAGACCTCCGGCTATTCAGTGCAATAAAAAGAATTTCGGATTAGCATATCTAACAGGTTTATGTAAGAAAGAGCATGTTTTTATTCTCCCCTGTTCTGTAAATTAATCCATGCCTGTGTCAACAGCCTGTTTTGTCAGATGTTAAGTTTGGTATGGAATTTAGAACCAAGTGCATTTCAAAATGTTTTCATTCAGGTGTAAACAACCCCGATTGATAAGCCTAATACCACCACCACCACTTAATCTAATCATGTCTACATCTGCAATAATATTGGGAATGGGAACCTACATTTTACCCTATTGAGGATCTTCGTTGTTGGGTCAAATTTCTTCTTAAATAGATGATGATTCAGGATACTAAAGCTTGGAGTACTGACGAGATGATCAGACCTGTTCAAACCTGTTCAAAGTAAGCAGAGGGCTACAGCAACTCTCTTAAAGGAAAATATACATAACGGTTGCCATATTTCTAGTTTGGATCTTAAGATAACAGGAGGTAGAGATTAAGTGACGCATGGCCTGGGATATGGGATTAAACATTTTTTGGCATACATTTCATAATATTAAATTCATCCCCTAAATTGAATGATAGATTTGGGACTCCTTAAAGGATCTATTTCTTTGCACAAAATAGAATTAAACTGTGTGGAGCTTTCTGCCATACTGCCAAAGGGTATCAATTTAAATGACTAGACTAGGCAAATTAATACAGCAGGGTGGTCTGTATGGCCATTAGTTTGGATAGCTGCTTCTTGGCAAGCTGCATTTTTTGAATACCAACTGCCAGGGAGCAACAGTGGGAGAGGGGCTGTTCCAGCTGGCTGGCCTTTAGGTGACCCCAAATGCTGGAGGCCCAAGGCTGATCAGACAGGACACTTTGTGTCTTTCAGTGCCTTCTCAGGGACCCTTGGATTTAAAGTTTAGTTTAGCAGCAAAGCATGCAACGGGATTTCAGGCCATTCAGGATTTCCAGCCTTGTGTTGGAGCAGCCAGAACTCCAATGTTAATGGCATCCTAAGACATAATTAAATTCTCAATGGAAACTTACAAGTTTCTAGTTTTCATCAATGGTGTACTAACCATTTAGCAGACTAAGCACGTGCTTAGGGCACCAGGCCCAAGGGGGCACCACAAAGTTGAGAAGAAGAAGAAAACCAATGAAGATTTGTACAGTATGGACAAAGGAGGGGGGGGGATCAAGATTGGTCAGTGCTTAGGGCACCAGTGAGCCTTAATCTGCCACTGGCTTTCATAAATGAGAAGGAGGCTCCAGTACCAAAAGGAAACCGTGCAGGGGCCACCTCTCCTCCTCCCAAGGAGCCCCGAGCTTTTTCCACGGATGCCAGTCCAACTTAACCCTTCTTTCAAATTGGCCGGGTTTTTGGTGGTGGTGTTTTTTTGAAAGCGCCACCGCGCATTCTCCCCGCTGCTGAGAAAAGAGGGGCCACACGAAAGAAAAAGGAGCTTTGCAAAGATCGAAAGGGGGCGCTGCAGAGTCCCTTCCCTGCTGCAAGACGGGCGGACCTCGGAGGCGGCGGCGAAGAGGAACCGGTGGGCCGCTGGCCGGTCGTTTCCCATTGACTGGGAGGGAGTTGGCCGGGGCGCGATGTCCGATCTGAGTTGCTGGGAAACTTTGGCGGGCACCCTCTTCCGGCGCTCCAAGAGGTAGGTAGGGAGATAAAAGGAAGGATAAAGAGAAGCCTAACAATAGCTTTGGTATCTCTCCCCCACCCCACTTCCCCAGCAAAGCTTTTGCTTTCCGTGCGCAATTACGCATCGGGCGGGACTTGTCTCGGAGAGGGAAGTAGCCAGGCTTTGGAGGACGGACGTTTGCGGAGCGGGGAGTTTAGTTTCGGGGAGTGAGTGGAGCAGCAGATGAAGCCTCGGTGGTTTGGGGGAAGGCTCCGGTATCTTTCGGATCCGCGCCGCTCATTTTTGAGAATTGCCGGGGCTGCGGCCGCGCCACTTTTCAGCTTCCCGGGAGGTTAGGCCAGGAGAGGAACTTCTCTTTCTCCCCTCCCGCCCCGCATCTTTTGTTGCTATTGCTGCTGCTGGGGATATCCAGATTAGGACATGAGCTGCAGCCCATATTCAGCGGCTGTGATGCAGGCGTGCCTCGGTGTGAATGGCTGGTCCCAAGCCGGGCCGTTTGAGGTCACTTGATCTCATTTGGTTATCAGGCGGTGAAAGGAGCCAAGAGATTTAGGATAAAAATCCGGCAATCTGCCTTGTTCCCAGCCCTGACTGAACTTTTGACTGCTCCGCCCCTTCTGGATCTTTGGCACCATCGTCCAGGGCAGGGGTCTGCAAAGTTGGCTCTTTTAAGACTGGTGGACTTCAACTCCCTGGCTGGGGAATTCTGGGAGTTGAAGTCCATCAGTCTTAACAAGATCCAACTTTGCAGACCCCTGGCCCAGGGTATCCTTCTGGACTATGTTTCTGGGGATTGGGAAGCATTGGTTCCCTTCCTTTCTCCATGACAGCCATGCAGGCTAGGTTATGGGGAGGGGGGAGAGAAGTCTCTGCAGTGTTTGGTGCCTCGGCTCCCATCTCTTGCTGCTGCTCTTTAACATCTAGGTGAAAGTGCTGGGTGAGGCCATTTAACAATACAGGGTGTGGTATCATCAGTATGCTCCTAATACTCAGTTATCTCCAACCTTGACCAAGCAGGTGAAGCTGTTGTGATGCTGACCCAGTGCCTAGAGGTTGTGAGGGTCTGGATGGGGAGGAACCAGCTCTGACTCAACCAACTCCTTGGCTTTTTAATACAGTCACTGGTGCACAGTCTGAAGGGTCTCCTGGACTTGCAGCTTCTGTTCAAGGGGCAGGAGACAACCATGTCTGGGGAGGGGGCTTTGCATCTATCTTACATGCCAGTTATACTTATTCCTGGGCCAAGAGGCCTTGTTAGATAGATAGATAGATAGATAGATAGATAGATAGATAGATAGATAGATAGATAGATAGATAGATAGATAGATAGATAGATAGATAGATAGATAGATAGATAATTTAATTTCTAGACCGCTCCCTCTCCCCAAGGGGACTCGTTCATGATCGATCATGCCTTGATCACTTCCTTCCTAGACTACTACAATAAATCCCAGATAGGGCTGCTCTTGAAATTATAACCAGTCTAGAGTAGGGCATAGGATGCAGTGTCGGTTGCTTCACCCATATTACGCTGCTGTTTGTGAACTACATTGGCTTCCAGTTGCAATTCAGGGTGCTGGTTATTCCCTTTAATGCCTGACGTGGCATGGGATAAGATCATCTTTGAAACTGCCTTTCCCTCTCTGCCTATCACACCAGGTTGAAAACTATGGCTGCATTCCAGGATTTCCCTCCCTTAAACTTTGCCTTCTAGCAAAATCAAGGAAACGTGCCTCTTCCATAGCAGTCCTTGCCCTTGGAGTGTCCTTCCTCTAGGATTCAACAGACACCCCCCCTCCCCTTTTAAATCATCTGGAAGGACCTAAAGAGCTGATTCTTTCATGCTTTGGGACAGAGTGAGGTTGGAGCAGGGGTGGGCAAACTTTGCAACTTTAAGTCTGAAGGACTTCAGCTTTGCTGGCTGGAGAATTCTGGGAGCTGAAGTCCTTCAGACTTAAAGTTGCAAAGTTTGCCCACCCCTGGGTTGGAGCCTGGTGATAGTTTCGTTGGAAGCATTAGAGAAGGGTAGGTGAGGTGCCAGTTTTTTGCTTTTATTCCTTTTATTGCTTTATTTTATTGCTGTTGTGAGCAGCCGGAATGGGCAGCAGCCGTATAAGCCTATTAAATAAACCAACAAATCTAAGTTATGAGGTTGGGCTCTGTGTGCACAAGATATGACTGTTTCCAACACTGTCAACCTGCCAGATCCCTCTGGATGCCTCCAAGAGAGGCCTTATAGCCAGACCTACTTAGAACACTCTTCTGAACCTGGCATTTTCATAGCTTTCAAGACCAAGATTTATGTGAATACCATTTGTCTTAAGTTTTTGGAAGGGTTTTTGAGACCTGCATGGGTTTGAGCTTTAAAAGGTTCTGTTCTTCTCAATGTCCTTCTTATCTGCCTCTTAGAACAGAGCCCAAAAAGGGACAGAAAGGAACCAGGTCTTCTACAGTGGCATGCTAGTTGCTAAAACTCAGGGATAGAGTGCTTTTGAATAATATGGAGGTTCTGTGATTTAATATACCCTTTCAAAGCTATCTATAGACTATATCCACGAATGAATGAATGGTGTGATATTTATTCTGAATTCTGTCAGTCTTAAAGTATTACACAGGTAGTCCTTGACTTATGATTGGTTACGTAGCAACCATAGGAAGTTAACAGTGTACCTGAAAAAAGGAGTTACGATCCAGTTCTGAAGTTTCAACAATCGGTCATGTGACCACATTATGGGCATTCAGCAACATGGCCACCTTTACGGCTGTTTGCAGCTTCATGTGGTCGTATGACTGAATTATATGATGGTTTTGCTGAAAATTGGAAGTTGCTTTGATACAATGGGTTTACTTAAACAACTGCTGCGTTTGTCTTATGACCACTGGGTTCACTTAACGACCACTGCAAAAAAAGATCGTAAAATTGAGGGGGTTACATGACCATTTTGCAACCCTCACAACGTTCCACTGCAATGGAAATAAAATCAGGGGTGACTTTATCCATTCCATGCATTACTGACTAGGCATCACATGCCTTTTGCTAAACAAATAAATAAATAAATGGTGCAAACGCTTTTATATTTCTTCAAGGGGATTTCACAGAGATGGTGCCTTTATTTACTTAATTGCTTCATCAATCCCAGTTTTATTTCCGCACCCCCATTGTTCATATCCTTTTCAGTGGACTAGCTCTCCTTTCTTCTTCTGCCTGCCACCCCCTGCCACCTCTGTGGAAGAGGAATTCAATTAATCCCCTTTTGCCTGTTGCATCTTTAATAACCATCATGCTTGGAATTATGTCTTTGTGATTAAAGAGATTGCAACGTGCAGGAGGAAAGTCGCCACTTCCTGTTGTCGAAATGTGTCGAAAACTTCAGTCCTGGGGAGGGGAGGCAGCTAAGCGGTCTTTTATAAAGCAACCTCAATTCTGCTTCACCCCCCCTGTATCTGAGAACATTCTTCCCATCTAAAACGTCATCCGTAATCTTCGCATCTGTAATCGTCTCTGCAAGATCTGCCTGTTCCGGTTATGTAATTGGTTTAGTTGCATCTACATTTCACAGGGGCAGAGCTTGAATGTTGAGTGGGCATTTTCCAGTGACCGCTGTCAATTTTGCAGTGCTGTTTGACTCAGCCCTGAGTTGTGGAGTGATTCCTTCAAAGTTTGGTGTGTGCTTTTCTCTGGACTGACTTTTAGTGAGCCCAGTTCAGGGCGTGACACAGAAATGATGGCCTTTTACTCACTGAAATTGCTCTTTGCACCTGTGGAATGCAGCTGTTTACGGCCCTCAGCATTTAAAGTCACCCTTCACAGAGCTAATGAAAGGGTTGTGTGCAGAAAAAGGCCCCTTCTATCAAGTTGGTGGAGGGAATCACAGATGCAGTGAGTGTGTGCAGCGCAGGCAGGCCGGAAGCTGCCTTGGTGTGCAAAGACCAGTATAATCTGGTCTGATTAGCAACAGCTCTAGCAATTCAGGCAGAAAGATGCTGTTACCAGCGGGGCTGTCTTTTAAACATGGAAAATGATGAGAGTTAAAAACAACCAAGAACTGCACAGTTAAAACCCTGAGACACAAATATTATCTTCTATTGATGAGAATTAAACTCAGAGCTTTTAAAACCCAGGTCATTTTCTAACATGTCTCGTATTTTCAGTTATAACTCCCATTATCCTCCATGTATCTCCTGTTTGGGCTATCTCCCCTTTCGATTATTGCAATGGGCTCTCCTTGAAAAATATCTGGAAGGTTTAGCTGGTAACAGAATGTGGCTTCAAACACAATCTTGGACTCTCAAAGAATGGTGCATTTAATAACTTTTCTGCATGAGCTGCATTGGGTGCCAGTTTGCGTCTGGGTTCAATTCAAGACATTGATTATAATTTTTAAAGCTGTGCATGGGATAGGGCCAGTCTACCTTGGATACCGTTTTTGTCCCATTAGATCCATCCCACCTGGTCAGGCAGGGATGATATGTCCAGAACTCAGACTAGTGGTGTTCTGACCTACGCTTCCCAACAGCATGAAGCAAACTCCTTGTCCTGACAAAAAACCCTTTTATTAATTGACTGTGAATTCTGCTCATTCAGATTCATCAAAGTCTTTCAAGGGAGGATTTACAGTCACAGACCTTATCTGGCTTGGAGAACTGCCAGGCAGATATCTACAAAACTTAGCAAGGAGTCTCAGAGAGTCAAGAGCCAGTGAACTAATTGTCTCCTGCACACTCCCCTTTTGTTCCTCTTTTATTTCCTCTGGGAAGGGCCATTTATTGTCCTTCTGTGGCCTTACTCCCAGGCTGACATCTGTTCTTTAGTCGTTCCTCTCGTCTAGCAACTCTGCACATGCGCACAATGGGAACAGGCTCCAGCTGTTTGTCTGCCTCACTGATGGCTGACTCTGAAGGCAGCTGATAACTGGCTTATGGCCCACCCCCACCCCCCCCACACTGGCGGGCCACAACAGGTGAGGTCAAGGAAGAGGGTCTTTCTGCTATTTGCCTCTGCTCTATGGAACATTCTCTCACAACATGCAATCATGAGACTGGTTAATGTCCCTGAACCTCGCCTTTTAATGAATTTTTAACATTTTTAAATATAGTTCTTGCCTCTTTAAATTTTAAGTTTTATATACCGTATTTTTTGGAGTATAAGACGCACCAGGTTTTTGAAGAGGCAAATTCAAAAAAAAAGTTTTTGCACTCTGCAAACCTCCCCAAAACGGCCCATTTTTCACGAAAACAGGCCTGGTTTTTTTTCTTCTTCAAAAAAAGGGCATGAATAGCCTTCAGGAGACTTGTATTTATTTTTATTTATTTCTTTAAATTTATATCCCGCCCTTCTCCACAGAGGACCCAGGGCGGCGTAGAGTGCTTGAGAGGAAACGAGCAAAAAATGATCAATTTTTTGTCAAAACGGGCCCATTTTTCCCCAAAAGAAGGGTGTGGATAGCCTTTAGGAGGCTTATAGAGTGCTGATGGGGGGCCAAAATTGAGCAAAAAAGGCCCATTTTATGCTCATTTCTGCCCTCCCTCTGAAAGCCTCCTAAAGGCTCTACACAGCCATTTTGGTGAAGAAGGCAGGAGTTTGGGAGGCCTAAAATGCTGTATTAAGTGTATAAGGCACACCCAGATTTTCAGCCTCTTTTTTGATGGAAAAAGGTGTGTCTTATACTCTGAAAAATACGGTATTGTTTTTATCCCAAAGGTGCTTTTTTCAAGAGACAAGTAGACTTTCTGCGTTGTCCTTTGAGTCAACCATGACCTGAATGACTGAGAGCCTTCATAGACATATTGTTTTTATGTTTTCATATTTTATTGAACACTATAAGGGTCCCTCTGTGAGGAAGATGGACTGTTTCAAACTCTTATAAATAAAAATATAAAATGGAGTCTCATAGTTATTTGCGGGATCGTATCCTGCCCCATACATCCCTTCAGCCGATTCGCTCCCACAGAGAGGAACTTCTCTGAGTGCCGTCCGCTAGGCAATGCCAGCGGGCGACGCCCAGAGGAAGGGTCTTCTCTGTGATGGGCCCGACCCATTGGAACGACCTACTCCCCCCCCCCCCCCCGATTTTAGAACTACTACGGACCTCCGCTCCTTCCGCCAAAAAGTAAAGACCCATCTGTTCCATCAGGCCGGCTTGGCCTAATTTATGCTCCTCGCCCCAGTCTGTAGCTTAAATTGTTTAATCAGATTTTAATGGAATACAGTTTTAATGTTTTATAAATTTTAGTACAGGGTTAATTATTTAATTTGGTTTTAATTATGTATGTATTGTTATGTTTTTAGATGTTCTTAATTTTCCTGTACACCGCCCTGAGTCCCTTCGGGGAGAGGGGGCGGTTTAGAAATTTAATTAATAATAATAATAATAATTGTTGTTGTTGTTGTTATTATTATTATTATTATTATAGGACAGGAGGTTGAGCTAAGGTTGAGGGAGCGCTTCCTCTTATAGCTATGTCTAACCTGCTCCTGGGGAAATCTTACCTTCTCATGGCATGCACTCTGTCACACTTTTACTGTAATCATGAATCAAAAATGGGAAGCTAATTTCATAAACACAGATTTCTTTTTGATTTTTTTATTAAATTTATACCCCGCCCTTCTCCAAACGGACCCAGGGCGGCGCACAGGGATGTTAAAACACATATAAAACATATAAAATTTTAAAAAACTTATTCTAATAGACCCTGCGCTAAAAACCGAATTTAAAAAACCCAAATTTAAAACTATCTAAGAGTCAGTAATGGGGGTTATGCTAGGCCGGCTAGATGGAATAGGTGTGTCTTCAGACACTTGCGGAAGAGGCGGAGGTCAGAGATGGTGCGGAGGTCAGGGGGTAGGTCGTTCCAAAGGGCAGGGCCCGCCACAGAGAAGGCTCTTCCCCTGGGTGTCGCCAGTCGGCATTGTCCAGCCGACGGCACCCTGAGGAGGCCCTCTCTGTGGGAGCGTATCGGTCTGAGGGATGTATGGGGCAGGAGGCGGTCTCGCATATAACTAGGCCCCGAGCCATGGAGCGCTTTAAAGATGGTCGTTAAAACCTTGAAGCGCACCCGAAAGACCACAGGGAGCCAGTGCAGCTCGCGCAGGATAGGTGTTATGTGGGAGTGTCTAGGCGCTCCCGTAATCACCCGCGCGGCTGCGTTCTGGACTAGCTGCAGCTTTCGGGTGCACCTCAAGGGGAGCCCCATGTAGAGAGCATTACAGTAGTCAAGTCGAGAGGTGACGAGTGCTTGAGTGACTGTGCGTAAGGCACCCCGGTCCAGTAAGGGGCGCAATTGGCGCATCAGGCGTACCTGATGGAATGCCCCCCTGGCCACGGCTGCCACATGATCTTCCATAGACAGCCGGGAATCCAGGAGGACACCCAAATTGCGCACCCTCTCCACGGGGGCCGGTGTTTCGCCCCCAATGGCCAGAGTTGGAATAATCTGGCTGAACCGGGGCGCCGGAAGCCACAGCCACTCAGTCTTGGACGGGTTGAGCCTGAGTTTGTTACCACCCATCCAGATCCGTACGGCCTCCAAACACCGGGACATAACCTCGACGGCATCGTTGGGGTGGTCTGGGGTGGATATGTACAACTGAGTATCATCAGCGTACAGATGATATCCCACCCCAAAACCACGGATGATCTCACCCAGCGGCTTCATATATGTGTTGAACAGTAAGGGCGAGAGGACCGACCCCTGAGAAACCCCACATATGAGGGACCTCGAGGCCGACCTCTGCCCCCCTGTCAACACATATTGCGACCAACCAGAGAGGTAGGATGAGAACCACCGCAGAACGGTGCCTCCCAACCCCAACCTCCCCAGTCGGTGCAATAGGATACCATGGTCGATGGTATCAAAAGCCGCTGAGAGGTCTAATAGGACTAGGATAGAGGAATATCCTCTATCCCGCGCCCTCCAGAGATCATCAACCAACGCGACCGATGCCGTCTCGGTGCTGTGCCCGGGTCGGAAGCCGGACTGGCGCGGGTCTAGATAATCAACTTCCTCCAAGTGTCGCGGAAACTGTTGGGCCACCACACTCTCAACAACCTTCACTAAAAAGTGGAGGTTGGAGACGGGACGATAGTTCTCTAATAATGCTGGATCCAGGGACGGCTTCTTGAGGAGGGGCCTCACCACCGCCTCTTTCAGGACGGCAGGCAAGGACCCCTCACTCAAAGATGCGTTGACAATGCCCTGGAGCCAGCCTCGTGTCGTCTCCCAGGATGCCAGTACAAGCCAGGAGGGACACGGGTCCAATAAACATGTGGTAGCCCTAAGTCTCTTTGACAGCTTGTCCATATCCTCGGTGGTAACAAAATCAAACTCCTCCCAGGATGGTGTCACAAGAACAGCCTCGGCCTGCTCGACTGGACCACTGTCGATGGAGGGTAGCTCATTCCGAATCCGAGTGATTTTCTCCTGCAGATAAATCCCAAATTCCTCTGCTCGACCCTGTAAAGGGGCTTCCCGCGGCCTCTGTTGAAGGAGGGAGCGGGTCACCCCAAACAGGGCGGCAGGGCGGTTATCTGCGGATGCAATAAGAGTGGCGCAATACTCACGTTTGGCCACTTTTATCGCCACTAAGTAAGTCCTAATATGGTCTCTCACTAGTGTTCGGTCGGCTTCGGAGTGAGAAGATCTCCATCTGCTCTCTAGGCGTCTCTTGTGGCGCTTCATCTCCCTAAGCCCCTCGGTAAACCAAGGAGCCCAGGTGGTTCGTCGCCGCAAGAGAGGCCGCAAGGGCGCAACTCGGTCCAAGGCCCCCGTGGCCGCACTTAACCATGCAGCCACTAGGTCCTCAGTCGAGTCGCGGGGCAAGTCCACAGGAATTGGCCCAAGCTCCCTCTGGAACCTTATCGGGTCCATCAGGAGCCTGGGGCGGAACCATATAGGAATGTCCGGTTCCGCCTTCCGCCTCCCCGCAGTGAGGTGCAGCGATCGGAAAGTCGAGCCGAAGGAGAGCGTGATCTGTCCATGACAGGGGTGTGATGACTAAATCCCCTATTCCCAGATCACTACTCCACTGTCCCGAGACGAAGATGAGATCCAGGGTGTGTCCGCCCTCGTGAGTAGGGCCTAAAACTACCTGGGTCAGGTCCAGGGCTGTCATGGAAGCCATGAACTCCCGAGCTGCACCAGAGGTTTCGCCTGCCAACGGCAGGTTAAAGTCCCCCATGACTAAAAGTCTGGGGGTCTCAACCGCCGCCTCGGCTATCACCTCTAGGAGCTCGGGCAGGGCTGTTGTTGCATAGCGAGGAGCCAGGTATACAACTAACACGCCCAACTGCCTCCCAAGGCCCCACTTCACAAGGAGGGACTCGCACCCGGTCGTCTGAGGGATCGTGGTCTCCTTTGGCTCAAGACCTTCCCTAACCATAATCGCCACCCCCCCACCCCTCCCTAGGGCCCTAGGCTGATGGAAGGCTCGGTATCCTGGTGGGCACATTTCTATGAGGGGATGTCCTCCCTCGTGGCCCAACCAGGTTTCCGTAATGCCTACCAGGTCCGGGTCCCCCTCTGACACAAGGTCATGGATGAGGGGGGCTTTTTGTACCACGGACCTTGCGTTGCATAGCATCAGCCTAGGGCCCCGGGTCTGTGGTTCTTGCCCACCTAGTCTGCGATGGGGACAGGGGGAGTTGGAGCGCGTGACCACCCGTAACCAGCGGCCTCGGTCCTCCAACTGGTGATGTCCATCCCCCTTCCCACCGCCCCTGCCCCTCCCCAAGACCGTATTGATGGAAAATACCCCAGTGGAAACGACCCCCCCTCCCCCCTCCTCCGTTACTCTACTTCCGCTTCCTGCCGGCCCTTTTTGGCATACCCCCACCTGACTCTCCCTCCCCCCCTCCCTGGAACCCCCTAAAAGTCGAATAAAATGTTTAAATAAAAACCCCCTTAGTCTGCGCTTCGCCCACCTCTCAGGAGCAATCAGTCCATCCTCGAGGTGGGTCCGTGTTAGATAAGGGGGCCAGGCCTGCGAGAGGGGAGACTCCCGCAGGCAAAGGAGACTTATCAGAGACTGATAAGTAAGACTGAGCAGTCTTAAGTGTATTGTGTGCAGTGTATGCGTGTGTATATGCAAAATGCCTAAAACATGGCTAAATGGCATATTGTACTTGGGTCAATACCGTGAAAACATTGGTTCTCTTCAAAAGAAATGGGCCACAGCTGGCCAGAAACAAACCAGACTTTATTTACAAATCACCCAATTAACTGGCAATAATGGGATTGCCCCTTTGCGATTAAAATCATTGCAACAATGCTATGATTCCTCCCTGTATAATTTTCTCCTATCAATATACTTGAAAGCTGATTTTTTTGTGTGTGATGATTTTACAATTATTTAAAATACAAACAGCTAAGCCAGTGTTTCTCCAACCTGGCAACTTTAAGATATGTGGACTTCAGGAGTATTTTAGGTTTGAAAAAAAATGCACAGTTAAAGATCTCCCCCCCCCTTTTTTCTACTTGTGCATGGTTTGATCACCTCTGCTTTTTTTTAAAAAAAATTCCATGATGCCTCTTGTTTCCCATTTTTCTTCTGGCTATTATTACATTTGCTGCTGGATAGGGGATAAATTCCGTGTCCAGCAGTGACAGCCTTCATTTACCTCTCTCCTGATGGCCGGCCCATGTCCAGTTGCTGATCCAGGTCAGCAAATTGGCTCTGCCCTTGTTGTGCTGTCTGTTTCCTCCTGGCTGGACACTCCCACTTTCCTTATTCCCTGATCTTGCCAAGCAGCCATGAAAAGGGATCCCAGGTCATTGTGAATTGTGCTTAGGGCAACAGTGAATCACTTCCTTTCTCAAGTTCAGTGGCTGATGCTTCTGACTGTGACTTTCCATTCCATTCCTGGGGGAATGCTTTTGGCTGATATTTAAGTCTTGGAGGCAGAATGTGCTGTCTGCCACAGGTTCTAGGCGTCAAACTCAATTTCATTGAGGGCCGCATCAGGGTTGTGTTTGACCTTGGAGGGCCAGGGCGGGCATGGCCAGGGTGGGAGCGGCCAGGTTGACGGCAGTTGTGCTGGGGGGGGGGGGGCAACCTGTGGTGGGCTGAACATTCTGCCAGGGAAAACAGGCTCCCGAGTTCTATCGTAGCCCTCTGCCTGAGAAAATGGGGGGGGGGGGCGCATGTGGCTCCCCCAGGCACCATTTTTGGCCATGATGGTATCCTGCAGCCCTCTGCCAGTGAAAATGGAGCTCCGGGGTGCGCACAGTTCCGTTGGGCCCCATTTTCAGCCACAATGGCACGCCCGCGTACACACCCACCCACTCCATTTTCACTGGCAGAGGGTTGCAGGAGGCCGTCACGGCTGAAAACAGCCTGGGAGGGCTGCGCGTGGCCCTCCCAAGCTTTGTTTTTGCTAGCAGAGGCACCATGGGCTGGTCCTTCACTGTTTCCACAGCGGCCCGGCAGGCCATATCTAAGCACCCTTTGGGCCAGATCCGGCCCACGGGCCTTGAGTTTGACACCTCTGTTCTAGGCAATGGCCTGTGTCTACACACTTCCCATTTAATTTTCTTTCAACGAATGGAACAGGGACTTACTACCACCCTGGTGCCAACGTTTTACTGGATTGACTGAAAAAGCAGCTGTTGCATTGACGTGTTTCATTAATTTGCACATGTTTCATGACCATGGTCTTTGGATCATTGTTTCTCAACCTCAGCAAAAATGTGTGGACTTCAACTTCAACCCAAAATTCCCCAGCCAGTAACTATTTAAACTTTCATTCCATTAGCCTTGTTAGTTAAGAATATATCATTAACACCCATAATATTCTGAATTTTTCCCACCCCAGAGTTCTGGGTGATACTTGCTGCATATGAAACCTTGTCCCTGGCATAATATCATTTGTCCTGCTTTTGCAGCTGTCGAAGCAACCGGAAGAGCCTAGTGGTTGGAACTCCTTCGCCTACCCTCTCACGTCCTTTGTCGCCCCTCTCTGTGCCAACAGGTAAGTGTATGCCAAATTAGGAAAGCTTCTTTGTTGGAGGAACAGAGGACGGATATCCCTGCCAAGACATGAAAAGTGGTAGGCTGGATTCAGGTCTATGGTGAAGAATATCTTGGTACTGCATTCTAAGTTGTGGGAAGAGAGTCCTAGTGAAATAATCTCTTGTGTTATATGATGATGGCCAACATCATGTAGCTTAGGGTCAGGTTATTTGAAGGACCATCTTTTCCCTGATTATATCTGCCCAAAAACCAGATCGGGGAGGAGGCTTTGCAATAAATCCCCTCTCTTAAGAAGGCCCATCTAGTGCAACCAAGAAAAAGGGCCTTCTCCGTGGTGGCTCTCTCCCTGTGGAACATCATCCTTGTAGAATTAAGATTGACACCACCAACACCCTTTGACTCTGTTTCGAAAGGTCCTGAAGACATGATTTTGCCAAGGAGGCTGGAGATCACAGGATGATATGGAGCCCATCAAGTGGTTGATTTTCTCGTTGTCACTGGGGGTGGGACAGGGTGGAGATTTATTGAGTTTGTATTGGGTTTTTATTTTTGTAAGCCACCTGGAGTCACCATGAGTAGGTTGGGCTGACATACAAATTTTCTTTTCCATGAGATGCTTGATTCCTCTGCTTCATTCATGATGGAAGTTTTATTGAGTGAGAAAATTAGTGTGTGTGTGTGTGTATCCAATAAAATCATAGAATAGAATAGAATTGAATTGAATTCTATATTGACCAAGTATGGATTGGACACACAATGAATTGTCTTTGGTGCCTACACTCTCAGTGTATATAAAAAGACAAGATACATTTGTCAAGAATCATAAGGTTTCAACACTCAATGACAGTCACAGGGTACAAATAAGCAATCAGGAAACAATATCAATATAAATCGTAAGGATACAAGCAACAAGTTACATTCATGCAGCCATAAGTGGCAGGAGTTGGGTGATAGGAACAATGAGAAAAATAATAGTAATAGTAATGTAACCTTAGTGAATGAGGGAATGACAGTGTTGAGGGAATTATTTGTTCTAGCAGAGGGATGGCGTTTGGGAAAAATGTTCTTGTGTCTAGCTGTCTTGGTGTGCAGTGCTCTATAGTGTCATTCTGAGGGTAGGAGTTGTAAGCCACCTGGAGTTACCATGAGTAGGTTGGGCTGACATATATATTTTCTTTTCCATGAGATGCTTGATTCCTCTGCTTCATTCATAATGGAAGTTTTATTGAGTGAGAAAATTAGTGTGTGTGTATCCAATAAAATCAGAGACTAACCACTTCTTAAAATATTCATTTATTTATTTACTTACTAGCAGTTCTATGCTACTCAACTCCCAATGTTTCATAGTGGCATATATAGAAAAAGAACCCCAGAAGCTTAACATAGGCAAATAATATTAAATATTATAATAGCACTGAGTAACAGAGGTAGATACCAGCATCCAATATCCCCCTTAGGTTCTTTCCTAGAGCCAAGCAGGCATTAAAAGGGATCCCAGGTCATTGTGAATTGTGCTTAGGGCAACAGTGAATCACTTCCTTTCTCAAGTTCAGTGGCCGATGCTTCTGACTGTGACTTTCCATTCCATTCCTGGGGGAATGCTTTTGGCTGATATTTAAGTCTTGGAGGCAGAATGTGCTGTCTGCCACTGGTTCTAGGCCAGGGGTGTCAAACTCAATTTCATTCAGTGATGCATCAGGATTGTGTTTGACCTTGGCTGGGGTGGGTGTGGCCATTTGACGTCACTCGTATAGGGCAGGGGTCTGCAAAGTCGGCTCTTTTAAGACTGGTGGACTTCAACTCCCAGAATTCCCCTGCCAGCCTGGCAGGGGAATTCTGGGAGTTGAAGTCCACCAGTCTTAAAAGAGCCGACTTTGCAGACCCCTGGTATAGGGGATGCCTATGGTGGCCTGAGCACTCTGCCAGGGAAAACAGCCTCCCAAGCTTCATTATCAGCCATGATGGCCTCCTGCAGCCCTCTGCCAGCGAAAATGGAGCTCAGGGCTGGTGGTGTATGTGGCTCCCCTGAGCCCTATTTTCAGCCACAACAGCCTCCTGCAGTCATGGCCCCCACCCACCACCGTACTCCATTTTCACTGGCAAAGGGCTGCAGAAGGCTGCCGCAGCCGAAAACAGTCTGGGAGTGCCGCGCATGTTCCTCCTGAGCTCTGTTTTTGCTAGCAGAGGCTGGTCCTTTGCTGTCTCCAGGGTGGCCCTGCAGGTGTAGATCTAAGCACCCTGCGGGCCAGATCCAGCCCACGGGCCTTGAATTTGTCTTTGGTGTACTGAGTAACATAAGTAGATACCAGCTTTTAATATTCCCCCTTATGCTCTTTCCTAGAGCCATGTTTTTTGTGAACGCTCGTTAGGGAGTGTCTGTAATAAAGTGTTCTTTATCAGGAAAGATAAAAGCTTTTCCACAATAACGGTGGCCACAGTGCAAAGATCCTGAGACAGGCTTTCTGCAGGTGGAAATTTCATGGCATGGGACCATCCCATGATCTCTCTCCAAGATCTATCTGGTTGGCAGATTCACATTGGAGTAGGCAATCTCAGAGATAATCAGGTCTTGAGCCATGTAGGACTTTCAAGTAGTAACCAGCACTTGAATTGCTCAGAGAAGCTGACCAGCAGTCGGTGTAATTCCTAGAGTCGATTCCCAGAGGTGCCTTTTTGCAAGAGGCAACTGGAGTTTCAGTTTCTTCTTTGAAGACGTTTCACTCTGATGAGAAGCAAAACGTCTTCAAAGAAAAACCAGAAAGTCCAGTTGCCTCTTGAAAAAAGCAACTTTGGGACAACCTTGACCTGCATGACTGAGAATCTCCATAGACATTCCTGGAATAGAGGTATTTGATGGATAAATCTTCAAGCACCCATTCCTATCAAGTTTAAGTTTTTGAGTGGTGTTCAAAATCTCTTGGTTTCTTCTATACCCTTTGAATCTGTAGTAAAAGTCCATTGTTTTCTTTTGTCCTGACCGATCCTATCTCCTCCTCTCTCTCTCTGCAGCCAGTAGCAGTCCAGTTGATAGTCCTCGCAACTTCTCCACAGGTGCCTCTGCCAGCTTTCCCTTTGCTCGCAGGTAAGAGACCACAACTTCTTAGGTGGCCACTTCTGGTGGAAAGAATCAAGAGAGTCTGCTGTAAGGGACCGCAGAAGCTGCTTGGGACCAAGGAAGAAGAAAGATGGAAGGAAGTGAATCTAGGCTAAAAGAAAGTTCCACTTCAAATTTTGGCAAAGTGGGGAGAAAGCAGTAGAGATCCTACCAATAAAATAACAGGTCTTCACGAATTGGAAAAGCGAATTATTTTACTTATTCACGCCTGGTTTTTATGTTGTTATTATATAAATACCTTGGAAATCTCCATGTTTGCCTAGAAGTGGAAATTTATCTCTCCCTCCTTTTTCCATTGTGGAATTCAAAGCAGCTATTTCTGCAGGATAATCTCCTCTCCAGATTTAGATCCAGTTTTGCTAAGTGTCAGCAAGTTTTTGTTCCTTAAAGGCATATAATGAATGTTAAGAAAAAGTGTGTTTTGAAGATGGTTCCCAGGTAATAAACATACGTTTATCAAACCAAAACATAGCAAAATGAGTAAAGAAGCTCAGGGAGGGAAAACTGGCAGCCCTTTCTAGTTTGTCAACCACAGGTTTTCTTCTTTGCCAAACATCATTGCCTTGTGAGAGTCGGGAGGAAATGACTTATCTCTCATGACAGAGTTGGCCTTGAATCACAGCTATCAAAATGAAATTTAGAACAGACTGGTGGCCCGTATCAAATGGGCAGCCTGTGGACTGGTTGCGTCACGCGCAGGCCACACCCACCCCAGTTTTGCAAAGGGCAAAAACATTGCAATATGTCATGTGATGACCACGTGACTCCGCAAGTTTGATACCCATGATGTAGAAGAAGAGAGCTGGGGGCAGAGTTAACTGCATCATATGTTTAGAGTCTTTGCATTTCCCATAAGCGCTCCAAGTCCAATCTGGTGCCTTATATGGTGTTGACCCTTATCTGGTGCCAATTTAGTGTTGAACTTTGGTTGACCAGAGTCTTGCGTATAGGCTTGAATAAAATCTATGCCACAACCTTTAGTCAGTGGAACAGCTTGCCTCCAGAAGTTGTGAATGCTCCAACACTGGAAGTCTTTAAGAAGATGTTAGATAGCCATTTGTCTGAAATGGTATAGGGCTTCCTGCCTAGGCAGGGGGTTGGACTAGAAGACCCCCAAGGTCCCGTCCAACTCTGCTATTGTATTATTCTGTGGTTAATCTTTGGTGAGATTCACAACCTTTGGGGCTGGTTGGTAGCTCAACAGCTCAAGTCCTAACCAAGGACCTAGGAACTGTCAAGGTAACGTTGGAGGATATAAGCTGTTCCAAGCAGGGTGGCCCTTTGTAGAGTCAGAATGCTCAAGTCTGGCAAACCTAGAACCTCCACATAGTGAGGCAGTCCCCTAGGTATTGCTCCAAGGGCTCCAATCACAATCGGGACAACACACGACTTTCTCTTCCACAGTCGCTCAACTTCAATTTGCAAGTCCCGGTATTTTGTGATTTTTTTCTTGCTGCTTATTTTCAATTCGTGCATCACCAGGTATTGCAATGTCAACGAACCATACTTTTTTCTTTTCAATTATTGTTATATCAGGCGTGTTGTAGGACAAGTGCCTGTCAGTCTGAATTCTGAAGCCCCACAAGATCTTGACTTTTGACTATTGTATTATTATTATTATTATTCCTTACAAATGGTCCTGATTCTTTGTGCCTAAAATATCCCTAATCATGCGCATAATAGATTTCTCTATGATAGAAATTATCATAGCTGACTTCTACACACTCGGTAACACCACTGTGCTCTTTCTCAGACTACTTTCCAACTTCTGTTGCAATTTTTATTCCTCCCAAGTTCATTTCTAAACTGGGAATTGAACAAAAAATCAAGACAGTTTGATGAAGTAAATTATTTTTTCCCCAATGACAGCAAGCTGTTAGGTCTTTCATTCTTTTGCTTGCCAAACAACTTTTACATTTAAAAAATTCAAATTAAGTAAAGTATATACACTATAACTATTTCTAATTTTAGTTTGGGGGGAGGGAAGGGTTAAGAAAAATCCCCACAGGCCTGGGGAAGGCATTTTCCTGTGGTTCCTAATTGTATATCCTCCCCCACCCTTTTCTTTCCCTGTTTCCTTTTTTGCCTTTCTGCTTGTTCCTCAATGATGCTTCGGAAAAAGCCATGTTCCTCGAACCGACAGGTAACTTCAGCAATGGGAAGAAATCATGTAGGATTCTTAAATCTTTTGAGTTGTTCTGTTTTGTTAGGGGCTGTGCTATAAATACTTGGTTATAGAGTGCTCTTGTAAACAGCTGGTAATGAAAAATAAAAGATGACCACTACTTTTTTTTTTGTGTGGACAAAAACGTCACACTGAATCATGACCCGTAAGAAAACTATCACCCAGAACAGACAGTCTGACTGTCCGCTAATCGCCTTGATTTGGGGAGCGGGGGGGGGGGGGGCAGAAAAGATGCTGTGCATATTTAAATACCATCCATTGCCCCAAGTTAAAAGAAGAATTTTTCAGGCTTGGACATTGCAGATTACAGAACGTTGGCTGCTGGGTCGGAAGTAAATAAAAAGAAAGTGAAACTTCATTGATTTCCCCTAATTGCTAAGCAAAAAAAAGCTTTATTTTTAATTCTCTGGATTGCAATATGTTGCTATTTACTATTGGGAGTTCTATTGAGAATAGGCATTTTGCAGTTATCAAAAAAAAAAAAGAATTCATCCTTCAGAAGTGATGTTACTGATTGAAACCCTGAGAAGCAGTCCAATGTTTAGGATTGATTTGAAGGAGAGACTCTTCATAATTCTGTAGCCCTGGGCAACCATCTTTAGTTCCCTTAGGACAGTGTTTTTCAACCGTGGCGACTTTAAGTCCTGTGGACTTCAACGCCCAGAATTCTCTCCACATATTAGTTTACTCTCCACATATTAGTCCATAACAGTTGTGAGTTATTTGGCCAAGTTAATGTGATCCATTATCTCTTGTAATATTATGAATAATGATGGAGGCATTGCATTGGGAAATTATGAAATGTTTGCCAACAGGGACGGAAATCTGTGTTTTTCCTGTGACATTTTAGTTAGTTATATCAGGAAGAGGAAGTCTTTATCTTGTTATTTTTGTAGAAACAGCCCAGTGCTATTATAGGTACACTAAAATCCTTTTATTTCGGATTTTGGGATTATTCAGTACAGCAATCGAGAGGAAAAGTGGAGGAGAAATGGCTTAAATACATTTGGAAGCTCCAAATCAGTGTTTCTCAACCTTGGCGACTTTAAGTCCTGTGGACTTCAACTCCCAGAATCCCCCAGCCAGTTGTGCTAGGCCTGATGGGTACGGCCAAACAGCCTGAAATAAGACCTATTGTCCTGTTTTTTATAAATCTTTTAAAGAAGCTACCAAGAAGGCAAAACAGGGAACTGGAAGGCAAGGATGTGCGTGTTACTCAAAGATAGTTCCTCTTATTCCACCATGGTTACTTGGGCAGTTTGGGGAGAAGAGGAAAGCTGTAATTAGAAATACCACACTTACACAAAGGGTTTTGGAAAAGTCATCCAAAAACATCTCTGCTTGGTCTGAAATACATGGTGTATTTTGATTGGGTTTGAAAAAGATAAAAGGTATGGGGATATAGAGGGGCTTCGATGTGTATAGGGGAAAAGTCCTTTCCTTCCCCCAGATCAGTGGTCCCCAACCGTTTTGGCACCAGGGACCAGTTTTGTGGAAGACAATTTTTCAACGGATGGGGTTGGGGGGGAGGAGAGTGCATCCTAGATCCCTCAAATGTGCAACATACGGTAGGGTTCGCACCCCTGTGAGAATCTAATGCCTGATGATCTGAGATGGAACTGAGGCAGTGATGTCAGCACTGGGGATTGGCTGCAAATACAGCTTGCTCGCCCACCCTTCACCTCCAGCTGTGCGACCCAGTTCCTAACAAGAGACAGACCAATACTGGTGTATAAGCCCAGGTGTTGGAGACCTCTAGATCAGGGGTCTCCAACCTTGGCAACTTTAAGCCTCGTGGACTTCAACTCCCAGAAGTCCCCAGGCAGCAAGAATTCTGGGAGTTAAAGTCTGCCAGGCTTAAAGTTGCCAAGGTTGGAGACCCCTGTTCTAGATGGTATTTGTGCAGTCATGTTAGCCTTTCCCAATTGTTTTCATCAGCTTGACGGTGCACTTAAAGGATTTAAATATCAATCCTCTGTTCTTCAAGACTTGATGTTGTCATATCTACCTCTGTTTCTGCAGGGCTGATGGCCGAAGGTGGTCACTCGCCTCATTGCCCTCATCCGGCTATGGGACCAACACTCCCAGCTCCACTGTTTCAGTAAGTAGCGTGGAGTGAATCTGGCATCTTATTATAGGCAGATTCTGTGCTAAAGTGAGTCAGATTCGTATTTTCTTGTGTAGGAAATCTAAGATTATGTACTGTACTGTTCATGTACTTTAGAAAGCAGGAGACTGAGAAAGGATGAGCTACATGAAGTCTATTAAGACAGACCCTTCTTTGTTGATGGGGTGAATGGCACCTAGCAATAACCTGTTTTCCATCAAGAGAGGTCCTAATACCACTCTATAAAACCCTAGTAAGACCATACCTAGAGTACTGCATCCAGTTTTGGTCACCACACTATAAAAAAGATGTTGAGACTCTAGAAAGAGTGCAGAGAAGAGCAACTAAGATGATTAGGGACCTGGAAGCTAAAGCATATGAAGAACGTTTGCAGGAACTGGGTATGGCTAGTCTAGTGAAGAGAAGGACCAGGGGAGACATGATAGCAGAGTTCCAATATTTGAGGGGCTGCCACAGAGAGGAGGGGGTCAAGCTATTTTCCAAAGCACCTGAAGTCCAGACAAGGAATAATGGATGGAAACTGACCAAGGAGAGATTCAACCTGGAACTAAGGAGAGATTTTCTGACAGTGAGAGCAATCAACCAATGGAACAGCTTGTTTTCGGAAGTTGTGGGAGCTTCAGCACTGGAAGCTCTCAAAAAGAGACTGGACTGTCATCTGTCAAAAATGGTGTAGGGTCTCTTGCTTGGGTGGGGTGTTGAACTAGATGACCTGCAAGGTGCCTTCCAACTCTGTTAATCTTGTTTTCCTGGAAATATTCATTTCGTACCTACTTTCCTAAGGGAATTAACCTAGCTTACTAGAATTTTTTTTAAGTTGGTGCTGTTTATTTATTTATTTTATCATATTTGTATACCGCCCTATCTCCCCGAAGGGACTCAGGGCGGTGCACAGAAGTATAAAAGCAATACATACAAAACAATTTAAAATAAATTAAATTAGGGTCTGTGCTAAACATTTTGTTAAAAACATCCGAATCAGTTAAGACTATACCCATTAAAACTATGCCAAGCCGGCCACTTGAAATAGATGTGTCTTTAATGCCCGGTGGAAGAGGCGTAGGTCCGAGATGGTACGAAGGTCGGGGGGGTAGGTCATTCCAGAGGGCAGGCCCTGCCACAGAGAAGGCTCTCCCCCTGGGGGCTACCCATCGGCATTGTCCGGCAGATGGTACCCTGAGGAGGCCCACTCTGTGGGAGCGGACAGGTCTGAGGGAGGTATGTGGTAGGAGGCGGTCCCGCAGGTAACCAGGTCCCATGCCATGGAGCGCTTTAAAGTTGGTTACTAACACCTTGAAGCGCACCTGGAAGGCCACAGGCAGCCAGTGCAGCTCACGCAGGAGAGGTGTTACATGGGAGTATCGAGAAACTCCCCAAATCCCCCGCGCGGCCGCATTCTGTACTAGCTGGAGCCTCCGGATGCACCTCAAGGGGAGCCCCATTTAGAGAGCCTTACAGTAGTCCAGGCGGGAGGTGACGAGCGCTTGAGTGACCGTGCGTAAGGCGTCACGATCTAGATAGGGGTGCAACTGGAGTATCAGGTAGACCTGATAAAAAGCCCCCCTGGTCACGGCTGTCACATGGTCGTCCAAAGACAGCCGAGAATCCAGGAGGACGCCCAAATTGCAAGCCCTATCCGCGGGGGGCCAATGGCTCATCCCCAATAGCCAGAGATGGCACCAACTGGCTATATCGTGACGCTGGGAACCACAGCCACTCGGTTGAACTGTTCTTACTTCTGCTCAAATATTTGCTAGAAATGTGTCAACATATCAGCATCAGAAATAGGGCTAAACGTAGACACAGAACACAGAAGAAATTGATGCAGAATACACAGAAGACTGAAGAGTTGGAATTGGGGCTGGCTGGGGCAAAGGGAGGTCATATGTCTAGGATGGATTTTGAAAGGATGTCATATTTTTTAAGATTTCAGAATATTCCTGAAGAATCTGGTGAATGCCTTCCTGATCTTATGAGCACAATTTTAGCAGACTATTTACACAAACCTAAGGATGAGATCAGGGGGGACATTGACCTGGTATATAGAATAAATTCAGCATATGCCAGGATAAATGAAGTACCCAGAGAGATACACATTAAATTTGTTAGAAGGTCGACCAGGGAGGGAATATTGAGGGCGCAGAGAGAGGGTCCGTTAATTTACCAACAAAAGGAAGTCGCTATCCTGAAGCAGATCCCGAAAAAGATTAGAGAGGTGAGGAGGAAGTATTCCTTCTTATCTAAAAAATTGTTTAAACAGGGGATTTGGTTCAGGTGGGTGATGCCAGAAGGGATGTTGGTCTTCTGGGATGGAGGAAGAGTAAGGATTAAAACAGTTGTTGAGGCGGAAGCCTTTCTTAAAAAACATTCCTCAATCCTGGAGGATGAAAATGGAGGAGCAGAGGGGGCCACGGCCTCGCCCACTGGGGGCCAGGGAGGAGAACAAAAAGATACAATTGCTAAGAGACTTAGATCTAAAAAATGACTTTTTTAATATAGTATAACTTTTGTTTGGATGTTTGTATACGATTGCTAGCATAGAATTTATAACGATGTATGCACTTCTCTTCACTTTGTAGTATTATTGAAATATGTATTATCTATGTTTTGTCAAGAAGCCCTGGAGGGGGCCAGCGATCTCGACGTGAAAGTTCTCAAAATATTTCCTTATTACACCTTACCCTACCCTATTGGAAAAAATTGTAAAACTCAATAAAACTTTTTCAATATAAAAAAAAGAAATAGGGCTAAACGTGTAATTCCAAAGAAAATTTGGTTCTGAGGCTTGCTCACTGTAACAAGAACACAAACTTGTAATTTAAACTCTCAGTGGCTTTAAAAAAAACCCAACACTGCCAGGATATTGACAGAGGCCTAGAAGTTGCTTGCAGAAGTGCTGGTGGTCGAGATAAAGAGGCCCTGTAGAAACCAAGGCTTAGACGCATGTAAACTTTACAGTTGCCAGAGTTAACGTAGGAAGAGATTATCTTCCTATGAAAGGAAGTGGCTTTTTCACTTTATTTCTTAAATACCACATTCCCCCCCCCCCCCTCAGTTTTTCCAGCTGCCTGTTTATTCTGAGGTACTTCTGCGGATATTAATCTATTCCATGCTGGTGCTGTCAGAACAAGGGTTACTCACCTTCCTTCTCATGCTGGTCTCTCATCTTTTTTTCCCTTTTGTCCAGTCATCGTCTTCCTCCTCTCAGGAGCGTCTCCACCAACTGCCCTACCAACCTACGCCTGATGAACTGCACTTCCTTTCAAAGCACTTCCGCAGCACCGAAAGCGTCCCAGGAGAAGACGGGCGCCACTCGCCATATTTCCGCCCTCGGTCCCGCAGCTTGAGGTATTCTTGGCTTTGGACGGGCGTCTTTTCTTTAGATGGTTCAGAATGACGCTTCTAATGAAAGGAGGGGAAGGCTCTACAGCAGTGTTTCTCAACCTTGGCAACTTGAAGATGTCCGGACTTCAACTCCCAGAATGCTGGCTGGGGAATTCTGGGAGTTGAAGTCCGGACATCTTCAAGTTGCCAAGGTTGAGAAACACTGCTCTACAGTGACCAGACACTTAATGTCTGGTCACTTAGCAACTTTCTCTTAGGAAGAGAAAAACAGAATGCGTGCAGGTGTTCTTTTTAAGCTGAGAGGAATTGAAGATATATGTGGAACATCATCCTTGCAGAAATAATAAGGTCCCCCCACCCAACACTCTTTCAAAAAGCATGACAACATGGTTTTGCCAGCAGGCCAGAGATCTCAGGGCACTACGGGGCCCACCAAGTGGTTGGTCCGATTGTTGTTGTCTGTGGTGTCATTATTCTTTGTCAACCATGAAAGGCAGGGAAGAGCTTTTGACTATACAGGTAGTCCTCACTTAGCGACTTCTTGTTCAGCAGCCATTCGAAGCCGGTCCTTGAAGTTGTGGCTGTCGTAGTGTCCCCACAGTCATAGGATCCTGATTGGGGCAGTTGGCAACCGGTACACAGTACCAATGTTCACAGCTTCCCACCGTCACCTCAACCCCACTTGTGATCTTCACTGCAGCTTCCAGTAAGTCAAGTCAGTGAGGAAACCAGCCACCCCCTGATGTTGTGTTTAATGACTGCACATGATTCCTTAACAACCACAACCTGAACTGTCATTGTACACTGAAGATTGCATTTAATTTTGTTGTACAAGGTGCAATGACAATAAAATAAACTAACTGTTCGATGTTGCAATGGAAAAATACAAATGGTACTTATGACTTGATCCCAGAGTTCCAGTGGCAGCACATGCACACACCCTCCCAGGGTCACATGTCTGCATTTGCCAATCGGCTCACCTTTACTGCTTGGCTGCAGCATTCCATAGTCACATGACATGATTTGCGGCCATTTTTACAGCAAAAAATGCCAATAGGTATACATTGACTCTCTTCATGATCACAGCATTTGCTTAACGGCTGCCACTTTTGCTTTTCGGCCACTGTGTTTTTATTTACAACTGCAACAAAAAAAGGTAATCAAATCGGGCCGGGGATGCCTCATTTTATGACCATCATAACTTACAACAGAAATTCTGGGCTCTGTTGCAGATGCACTAAGTCGAGGACTACCTGTGTTAAGTGGATTGCACCGGAAGGAATTTATACAGGGAAACGTAGCCATTCTTAGCAAGCGTCTTAAAGGTTCACTCATTTTACCCTTTACAAGGCTTCCATTTTGCATCTGAACTTTCTAACCCTGATTTTTTTTTTTAAAGTGAACCTACCTTGAACTGCACTTTTCCCTCTCCTGTTCCAGCGTAGCAGAAGGAGAACAATCTCTTCTTTATCACTTGAATCTTAAGAATTTTTGAGACACTGTCTATTACATTTCTTCACCCAGATTGAGCAATAAATCACAGATTGGGCAATTCATGACAAAACTAGCCTCTGCTTGACTTGGCTGAAAACTGTCAGATGGGGCTGTGCTCGATTAGAATATCTTAAATAAGAATAGAGTGAAGCCTTACCTCTGTGGCTCCCTGCTAGCACAAAGCTGGAGAAGGCTTCAGTATCCGGTTTTTAAATTGGAGGCTGTCTTTCTCTCAATAGCAATAGCACTTAGACTTATATACCGCTTCCCAGTGTTTTGCATCCCTCTCTAAGCAGTTTCCAGAGTCAGCCTATTTCCCCCAACAGTTTGGGTCCTCATTTTACCCACCTCGGAAGGATGGAAGGCTGAGTCAACCTTGAGCCTGGTGAGATTTGAACTGCCAAATTGCAGGCAGCCGGCAGTCAGCAGAAGTAGCCTGCAGTACTGCATTCTTAACCACTGTGCCACCACGGCTCATCAAAATAACAGATAAGTGGAAACTGCTGTCCAAAGTGAGGAGGGGCAAGCATCTGTGCCTGGATTTCAATATAGATAACAGCTTGCGTTTGATGCCCAGTAGCTGCTGGAATTCTTATATAATGTCATAGTGTCTGGTAGCCTTGAAGCTGATTGGTACTTTTATTTGATGGACATCTGTGCCCTGACCACCACTGGTTCCCCACTTTTCCTGCTTTGTTTTACCAGGGATGTTCGTCATGCAGAACAATTATTTTAGTAGCTCCCTTGTGCTTCTTACAATCCACAACTGACTTCTTGAATTAACAGCAACTCTGCTGTTTGAACAGCCATAAATCACATCTATTTCAAAGAATCACCCTTGGATTCCTTTTCAGTCATAGCTTGGCCAGACTCCAATGCTGAGCCATTGGGGTTCCTTTTTAGAGAAGGAGGAAGCAGGCAACACTGTTTTCTCTTCCTCCTGATTTCAGTGGTTTAAGCTTGTTGTTGTTGTTAGTCACAAAGTCATGTCCGACCCATTGCGACCCCATGGACAATGTTCCTCCAGGCCTTCCTGTCCTCTACTATCCCCCGGAGTCCATTTAATCTCACACCGATGCTTCAGTGACTTCATCCAGCCACCTCATTCTCTGTCATCCCCTTCTTCTTTTGCCCTCAGTCTTTCCCAGCATTAGGTTCTTCTCCAGTGAGTCCTTCCTTCTCATTAGGTGGCCAAAGTATTTGAGTTTCCTCTTCAGGATCTGGCCTTCTAAAGAGCAGTCAAGGTGTTGATCTCCTCTAGGACTAGTTTAAGTCCTAGATTATAGTTTAAGCTAGTCACTAGAACAAGGGTAGAACAAGAAGCAATGGGTGGAAACTAATCAAGGAGAGAAGCAACTTAGAACTGAGGAGAAATTTCCTGACAGTTAGAACAATTAATCAGTGGAACAGAAGTTGCCTCCAGAAGTTGTGAATGCCCCAACACTGCAAGTCTTTAAGAAGATGTTGGATAGCCATTTTTCTGAAATGGTATAGGGCAGGGGTCTGCAAAGTCGGCTCTTTTAAGACTGGTGGACTTCAACTTCCAGAATTCCCCAGCCAGCTATGCTGGCTGGGGAGCTCTGGGAGTTGAAGTCCACCAGTCTTAAAAGAGCCGACTTTGCAGACCCCTGGTATAGGGCTTCCTGCCTAGGCAGGGGGTTGGACCAGAAGACCTCCAAGGTTCCTCCCAACTCTGCTATTGTATTATTGTATTGTACTACGTAAAGGTCCTCTGACTTATTAGTTAGGCTATTGTCAGTTTGCAGCCCTGACACATTCAAAGGATGAGAACCATGGCTAAATAAAGAAATTTGGGGGAAACACAAAATCTTGAGCATTCCTAAAGCTCTACTTCCCGATTCCTGCCTTGCTTGAGTTCTTAGGACATGTCCTCAGCAGTTGCCTCTTCTTTTCACAGCCCTGGGCGGACAAGTGGGATCTTTGACAATGAGGTGGTAATGATGAATCATGTATACAAGGAGAGATTCCCAAAGGTAAGACTCTGTGAAGAAGCGAGCAGGGTGATTTTCTTTTATCTCTTAGAATTAATGAACCATAGACCCATAGGTTTAGCTTAGAATAATCTGTAAACCTTGCTAAAATCTAGATCCAGCACTGTGGCTCCACATCCCAGGCCACTGAAAGGAAATATATTATATTTAATTGTATTTTAAAAAGCATCAGGTGCAACAGTCATAGAGTACTGTGCTTCTATGGTTTGCATCTCTTTTTCCAATTGTGGGAGTTTTGTAGAAATTTAAGAACCATGACCTTGTTAAAGTAAAGCATGCTATAATGAGAGAAAGACGTACGAAAACCATCCAAAGGAAAGCCATTTCACTGTTTTGGTGCCTCCGGCAACATATTTCAGAAGGAAATGTTTGGCGCTTCATTCCCTTCTCTTGCACTTCATGTTTATTTTTACAAGTAGCTTGCGTGAATGTCGGAAGGATGCAAGAGAAACAAAAGATGGAGCAGAGATTTGATCACAAGCCTTTTAGTTCCTCTGAGACGGGGTCATCTTAACACTGAAAATTGTATGTGGATCCCAGCTGAAGCTTCTGAATCGCACGGTCACCCTCTGCTTTTCTCCCTCTTTCCCCTCCTCCCTTCAAAGGCCACTGCCCAGATGGAAGAGCGCCTGGCAGAGACAATTGCTGCTTTCTCGCCCAGTAGCATCCTGCCTTTGGCTGATGGCGTCCTGGGATTCATCCACCACCAGATCATTGAACTGGCCCGTGACTGTCTCAACAAGTCCCAAGGGGCCCTCATTACCTCCCGCTATTTCATTGAGCTGCAGGAGAAGCTGGAGAAAATGCTAAGAGATGTGAGTACCACTGTTGCTTCTCCGCCAAGCCAGGCTTCTCTGGGGAGTTTCTCCTCCCTAATGCTGATGAGTCCTTCGTCATCCTCTCTGCCAGGCTCAGGAGCGCTCCGAGAGTGAGGAACTGCACTTCATTGAACAGTTGGTCCGTAAATTACTGCTCATCATTTCCCGGCCAGCTCGGCTGCTGGAATGCTTGGTAAGGATGAAGCCAACTTGTCTGCTATGCTCAGCCTAAACTGGATGGGGAGGGGCAAAGGGTTACAGCAATGACGGCTAAGCTTTTTGTCCTCGTGTGCCGAAATCGCGCGTGCCAGCGCATGTACAGCAGTGGTGGGTTTCTGCAGGCTCGCACCTACTTGCGAGAGCCGGTTGGTGAAATTTAGAGAACCGGTGAGAGGGGGTTCCACTGGCGTACCTGGAAGTAAATCTGGCCCGCCGCTGCCAGTGACCCAACAGGAAGGAAAGGAAAGGAAAGGAAAGGAAAGGAAAGGAAAGGAAAGGAAGGAAGGAAAGAAAGAAAGAAAGAAAGAAAGAAAGAAAGAAAGAAAGAAAGAAAGAAAGAAAGAAAGAAAGAAAGAAAGAAAGAAAGAAAGAAAGAATTTATCATCACAATTGAGTCCAAAATTTTGGTTGCTAAGCAAGAGCGTTGTTAAATGAGTTTCATCACATTTTAAAAGGTGGCCACTCCCACCCTGTCACACGACTACCAAGCCATGCCCACAAAATAGGCCACACCTACAGAGTAGGTTCTAAAAAATTTGAAACCCACCACTGGCGCACAGGTGCCCACACTCATAATGCAATGCACCTCACCCCCCTGCACATGCGCCCCCCTCCTCATGCATGTGTGCGACCCCACCACGCTCCCCACACGTGACGCCCTCCTGCCCACTCCTCACACGCGACCCTTCCCTCCGTGCCCCATGTTGAGCCTAGCAAGCCTCCCTGCAGCCTCCTAGGACCTAAACCAGGGCGCAGGGGGTGTGCTGCTCCCCCTGCATATGCGTGCGTGACCCCTCCCCCCCCCCCGCCCCCCACATGCATGCAGAACGCCTACCCTGGAGCAGGGTAATAAGGTAACAACCTTTCTTTTCTTCTCTTATTGCAACCATGATTTGTTACTATAAAGCTGGAAGATCCATGTAGACTTCATGGCGATTTGATAGATCTCTTCTGCAATTTGAGAATGCAGCCCCACTCTGCATGTCCCTAATACAGTTGCTGGAGCCTTCTGAAACCGAGCCAAAATTAAATATGCATGGTGTCAGCCATTTTTCTAAAATTTAAATTTTGAGCACCCCTTACTTAGCCTATAGTGTCTCAGTGGCTAAGACGCTGAGCTTGTCATTCAGAAAGGTGGGCAGTTCGGTGGTTCGAATCCCTAACAGAGTGAGCTCCCGTTACTTGTCCCAGCTTCTGCCAACCTAGCAGTTCGAAAGCATGTAAAAATGCAAGTAGAAAACCAACCTTTGGTGGGATTCCGTGTGCCTTCAGCATTTAATCATGCTGGTCACATGACCACAGAGACATTTTCGGACAGCGCTGGCTCTTCGGCTTTGAAACGGAGATGAGCACCGCCCGCTAGAGTCGGGAACAATTAGCACATATGTATAAGGGGAACCTTTACCTTTACCTTACTTAGCCTTACTGAATTTAAAACACTTGGGCTAACTATCCTTAAAAAACAGTGCTAAATGTACAGTAGATGCGTTATCTTAGTTTGCTCCAGCCTACACTTGTGTTTTAACTTCTTTCAGTAAAAAGGATGAAACATATACGCTGAACTGGAGAGGCTATCACTGGCTATTAACAATAATAGCTAACGAAGCCCTCGTGTCTACTTTTGGATGCTTGTTGCTGCTGGCAATGTTTGCAAGACAATGCGTGCAAGATGGATTCCTTGGTGAGAATTCATTGGGGCCAGTACATAATTGCAAACAGGCTGAAATATGGGAATGGAAGCTTTCTTGGAACTGAAAATACCTCCATTTCTCGTGATGGCACCAGGAGACGATAGCCTGAGTTTTCCAGATGGCTCCGAGTTGAGATGAGTGATGGTTCCAGGCAGGGTGTATACAAGCAGAGACAGGGGGACTGTAATCTTTGGTATTTATAGATAAGCTTTTGTCTTCTGATTTTCTGAGCCAAGGAAGCTGTTGCTTCCTGTACCGTGGCGTTGTTCCTGCTGTGGCTCTGCATCCCAGAATGGAGTGCAAGAGAAAAAAATTATTTGGTCTTCTCAGAGTGCATGACATTATTACAGATTAGGTTTCGCAGTTTATTGGCTGTCCTGGAAGGGATCCATCCTGGATTGTTAACAGTAACAGTCCCTAAATGTGAGAGGTCCAGGCAGAGAAGGAAAGCTCTTGTGATTTATTTTAGGCCTGCTCATTTCCATAGCCTTTGGTTGGTTGTGGAGGAAGGCTTTAGTTTAATTCCATTTGTTTCTAATATTTTTAAGTTGCTAAGCCTTATTAAGAAAAAGCTCATTGTTTTATATTTTCCCCGCTTCTTCTTCCTCCCTCTCCGGCTTTCAGGAGTTCGACCCGGAAGAATTTTATCACCTCCTGGAGGCTGCTGAAGGTCATGCGAAAGTGGGACAAGGCATCAAAACAGACATTCCACGTTACATTATCAGTCAACTGGGACTCACCAAAGACCCTCTGGACGGTGAGAAAAAAAAAGTTTTCTAGTTTGAACAGGGCTATATAGAGTTTAGCGACGCGGTGGCTAAGATGCTGAGCTTGTCAGTCAGAAAGTCAGCAGTTCGAATCCCTAGCGGCGGATAACGGAGTAAGGTCCCGTTACTTGTCCCAGCTTCTGCCAACCTAGCAGTTCGAAAGCACGTAAAAAATGCAACTAGAAAAATAGGAACCACCTTTGGTGGGAAGGGAACAGCGTTCTGTGCGCCTTCGGCATTTAATCATGCTGGTCACATGACCACGGAGACATCTTCGGACAGCGCTGGCTCTTTGGCTTTGAAATGGAGATGAACACCACCCCCTAGAGTTGGGAACGACTAGCACATATGTGTGAGGGAAACCTTTACCTATACAGAATTTATATGTAAATCGCTTGGAATTAGATTTTGGAGCATAGCCGAATATAAAAATTGGATGAAATAAATAGTCCAGTGATATCTGCGTATGCATCACTTGGGCTTTGCTGCAGGCAGCATCTCTAATTTAACTTGATCTAAGTACTAGACCAGGGGTTCCCAAACTTGGCAACTTGTGGACTTCAACTCCCAGAATTCTCCAGCCAGCTCTGCTGGCTGGAGAATTCTGGGAGTTGAAGTCCACAAGTCTTCAAGTTGCCAAGTTTGGGAACCCCTGGTCTAGACTAACATTCAAGCAGTAAACAATACCCCGTTCAAGGAACTATCAACTCAAACAAACAATCAATCAATGTAAACAACAGCCTAATCAAAGAACCACTAAGGCCATTCCCACCAACACTGGCAGGGCAAGCCACTTGTATATAAACCGAGACGAAACCCCACTCCCCTCTAGCTCTGATGATGTTATGTAGTTTGGTAATGAAATGCCTGCAAGAAAATAGTCAAGTTCGGAGAGCGTGCCATGGACCTCACTGTTAATTTAAATCACAGATGATGAAAGGAATTCTGCCAAAAGAAAGAAAAAGCAAGATTGTTGTGGCCATCAAAAAGAAGACCACAGAAGCAGGGAAGGCAGATGGGAAACAGATCAAGTGTCCTATTTGTCACTGCTTTTGGTTTCTTCTCTTTCTTCCCCAGAAATTGTGCAGTTTGATCAAGTTGACTGCCCGTCCCCAGCAGGCCCAGAGCAGCAAGATGAACTTCCTGAGGTAAAATTATATTCTTCCCTTTCTGGTCTGTTGCAAGGCATTTCTCTAAAGCTGTATGTTTCTCAATTCAGGCAGCTTTAAGATGGGTAGACATCAGTTCCCAGAATTGATATTTTTTTAGGCTTTGTTCATCCGTCATAATGGGATAAATGAGAGTGTGTTTTTTTCCTTATATTCTTGTATGCTACTTATTTCAGTAAAGCAAGCCACAAATCTTGTTAATAAGTCAATAGAGATTGGACTGCCACTTGTCAGAAATAGTGTAGGGTCTCCTGCTTGGGTGGGGGGTTGGACTAGATGTCCTACAAGGTCCCTTGCAATGTCTACCTACCTACCTACCTACCTACCTACCTATTCTGTAGACTGCAAATAATAGGTTTTCCCCTTTACTTTCCCTGTCTCTTGCAGAACCAAACTTCTACCCCCATTCCACGGAGGAAGCCCCGTGAAAGCGATTTTGAAACTATCAAGTTAATCAGCAATGGGGCTTATGGGTGAGTAGGCTCAGGAAGTAGCGGTGTTCCCCTTTTTGCTATAAGATGAATCATTGTAAGTCAAGAACTACCTGTACTCGAATTAATCCTCATTATGGCCCTGGTGAACTGAGACAGCCTCATCTACCTCAACGAATTGCCAAGAGAACTAAACAATGGGTAGAAAACATCAAGATATTCCCGTCTTCCCATGTTGCCCAATAGTTCTCCGTGTTCCTTTAGGGCTGTGTATCTGGTGCGGCACAAGGAGACTCGCCAACGGTTTGCCATCAAGAAGATCAACAAGCAGAACCTGGTGCTACGGAACCAGATCCAGCAAGTCTTTGTGGAACGCGATATCCTGACCTTTGCGGAGAACCCTTTTGTGGTCAGCATGTTCTGCTCCTTCGAAACCAGGTGTCACCTCTGCATGGTCATGGAGTATGTGGAAGGTGAGGTTGCAGAAGGACATACCGTATTTTTCGGAGTATAAGATGCATCTTTCCCCCTCAAAAATGAAGCTGAAAATCTGGGTGTGTCTTATACACTGAATGCAGCATTTCTTTGCCTTCCAAAATCCCCTCTTTTCACCAAAATGGCCCTACATAGCCTTTAGAAGGCTTTCAGAGTGCTTCTGGGGGTTGGGGAGGGCAAAAATGAGCGAAAAATGGACTGTTTTTTGCTCAATTTTGCCCTTAGTCCCCAGGAGCACTCTATAAGCCTCCTAAAGGCTATTCATGTCCCCCCCTTTTTTTACCAAAAACAGGGCCGTTTTTGCAAAAAAAATGGGCCATTTTTTGCTTGTTTTTGTGGGGCCCCACCCCCCAGGAGCACTCTACAAATCTCCTAAAGGCTATTCATGCCCTTTTAAAAAAAACAGGTCCGTTTTTGAAAAAAAACGGGCCATTTTTGGGAGGTCTGCAGAGTGCAAAAACTTTTTTTTAAATTGGCCTCTTCAAAATCTTGGTGCGTCTTATACTCCAAAAAATACGGTAACTTTATTTTTTATGTAGAAATCTAGATTATAGATTTCTTTTTATTTATTTATTTTTATAAAAATGTCAAATCAATGCGTGGACAGTGTGGCACCTGGGCATCAAACAAAACTGATCAGATTAAATATCATGATTACATTCAGTCAACTTATATAATTTCCGTGACAATATACATCCATATTAGGTTCCAATCTTTCATTATTCAGTTATTCCATCTATTTCTCATTATTACTTTCATTTTATCAAATAAAAATATAGTACCTTAATATTCCCTTTATTTCTATCACTTAGTCTAGCTTTTAATTATATCACCGTATAAAAAAACTTTTCCCTTCTTTCCTGTCTAACATCTAATCATGTCACCTGCCTACAAGAAGAGAAAGAAAAAAGCATGGAGAGGGAGAGAGAGGGAAAAGCAATGGGGCACGGGGCCTAGTTATCTGCAAGACCGTCTGCTGCCCCATACGTCCCGTCGACCGATCCGCTCCCATAGAGAGGGTCTTCTTCGGGTGCCGTCGGCCGGGCAATGCCGGTTGGCGACGCCCAGGGGAAGGGCCTTCTCTGTGGTGGGCCCAACCCTCTGGAACGACCTTCCCCCCGAAACTCCGTGTCACCTCGGACCTCCGCCTTTTCCGCCAGCGCTTAAAAACACATTTTTTCCACCTAGCCGGCCTGGCGTGAACCACCCTATACCAACTAAGTATTAGTTTGCCAAAGTTTTAATTAGTGGGATTTTAATTATGTTTTAGCTCAGCGTTTTGAGTTTAATGTTGTTTTAGGATAATTTATAGTATTTTGTATATTTGTAGTTGTTTTTAATTTTCCTGTGTGCCGCCCCGGGTCCCTCTGTGGGAGATGGGTGCGGGATATAAGTATGAATAAAACTAAAACTAAACTAAAACTAATTCAAAGCAGCAACCAGGAAAAGGAATCATCCTTGCATCATCACTTGCCTGCTTCATACTTTAATTGCTATGCTTTAAAAGAAAAAGTGGGGGAAAGGAAAAACAAGTCAAAATAACAATAAGGAAAGGTGGGGGTGGAAGAGCTCAACTACCCATCGTCTAATGCCCACTTTGACACCTCAGTTGCTATGCTTTTTTTGGGAGGGGGGGGACACACCTGTTTTCCCCCATTCAGAAGGACATATCTTGATGGGTATGGGTGGAAATGGAGCAACAAAGATCTCTAGGGAAAAAGCAGCTAGTCTGCGTGGAAGAAATCCTGGTTCTGTCTAAGGCAGCATCTCTAGTCGGGATCACGGGTGGCAAAACTTGGAAAAGGCTTTTTTCCATGGAGAGATTGCTGATGTCAGTTAGTGGAGGCGGTCATGGTAGATATATCAGTAGTTTGACTCGGTATCGGGCAGTTTTTAGTATCCTTTGCTTCAAAGCTTCATCTTGGTGAAATCTGGCTCTATCCATTTCTAGAATAGCATGAAGCATTCCACAGCTCTGCGGTTTCATATTGTATGTGCTGAATTCCTAAAAGGCTACAGAGTTTTGGAATCCAGAGATTGGCGAACTTTGAAAAGCAACATTTATATCCCTGTCAAACAGTTGCCAAAGGAAATCTGCAAAATATGTTCTACGACGCCTGCCAAAATTTCAAAAGCATCAACAGTGTCTTAGCCCAGGGGTCTCCAACCTTTGCAACTTTAAGTCTGAAGGACTTCAGCTCCCAGAATTCTCCAGCCAGCAAAGCTGGGAGCTGAAGTCCTTCAGATTTAAAGTTGCAAAGGTTGGAGACCCCTGTCTTAGACTTTGCATTGGAAGTGCGATGTTGAAGTGCTTGACATTTTCAAATCCCTTCCCCAAACCCTCCTCATTTTGCCTAAAATCTGCTTTCTTGATCTTAAAAGTTTTCCTAGGGGTCTCCGCCAAAAGAAATCTCAGTTGGAGACTCTTAAAAAAAAAAAAAACCCTCCTTTTGGAAAACGAAATAAAAGAATGAAGTATTGCCAAAAATGTTTATTTGGCACGATGAGATGTGCTTTTGACTTTTCTAAGTGTGTGTGTGGGGGGAGGGAGGATGGTGAAAGATTTTCTCTTTGATTTCTGCAGGATACTTTTAAAAATCATATGTAAAATGTTTTCCATTTTGAAATTTTTAAAAAGCACTGGAAACTTTTAAAGAACATTAAGAAAGGACCGCTATCCTGGACAATAAAAGTAATGCCATTAAAGAAGCATTTTGGTGAAGAGATTAAAAAACAACAACATAAAAGGCAAAGTTAAATAAAATCCGTTTACTTGGTGTCTAAAAGACAGTTAGCACAAGTTGAAAAATAGTTTAGATCAGGGATGTCTAACCTAGGCATGCTGGCTGGGGAATTCTGGGAGTTGAAGCCCACAGGTCTTAAAGTTGCCAAGGTTGGACAACCCTGGTTTAGATGTCAAATAATCAAAGCTGGGTGTTTTGCATGTAGTGGACTCTCTGACATTCTATCTCCTTTAGGTGGGGACTGTGCCACTCTGCTGAAGAACATGGGACCTTTGCCTGTGGACATGGCCCGGATGTATTTTGCTGAGACAGTCCTGGCCCTTGAGTACCTTCACAACTACGGCATTGTTCACCGGGATCTCAAACCAGACAAGTGAGAGTGGGGTACAAGTCAGATTGCGAAATGCAGGGAGGTGGGTGGGATGCATTTGTTTCAATAATTCTTGTTAGGGAGTCGTCTTCTTCCAATACGCTTGTCTGCTATAGCCTAGGACAGTGATGGTGAACCTTTTGTGGCTCGCGTGCCAAAAGTGGTGGAGCGCAGGGGGGCTGTGTGCAGGCGTGCCACACCCATAATGCTATGCGCACGACCCCAGTGCACATGTGTGCATGACCAGCGTGCCCCCACATTTTCGTGACTTCCAGTTTGCTCATAGGATCGTTTTTTGCCCTCTGGAGCCTTTAGGGAAGCCTCCTGAAGGTCCCTTAAGGCTCTGGAGGGCTACATCCCTGCGGCCGATTTGCTCCCACAGAGAGGGACTTCTCCGGGTGACATCCAGTAGGCTATGCCAGCGGGCGACGCCCAGGGGAAGGGCCTTCTCTGTGGCGGGCCCGACCCTCTGGAACGACCTTCCCCTCGAAATTAGAACAACTACGGACCTCCGCTCCTTCCGTCAAAAACTGAAAACACACTTTTTCTGTCTGGCCGGCTTGGGGTAACTGAATTGCTCTATTAGGGTTTTTAGGGGTCAAATTTTAGTTGGTCTGGGTTTTTAACGCAGGGTTAAGTTTAATTCATTTTAAATTGTATTTATGCTTTGTTTTTATATATGTATTTTTAAATCCCCTGTGCACCGCCTCGAGTCCCTTCGGGGGGAGAGAGCGGTCCATAAATTAAAATTATTATTATTATTATTATTATTATTAAAATGTTCCTGAACTTCCGGTTTGCCTGTAGGGCCATTTTTTTGCACTCTAGAGGCTTCAGGGAATCTCTGGAAGCCTCCGGAGGGCGAAAAACGGCCTCAAAAGAAGGCCAAAGTCAACTGGCCAGCGCGCATGCATTTTGGCTTGCTGACAGGGCAATGCCTTGCGTGCCCTGACAAATGGCTCCACATGCTACCTGTGGCACATGTGACATAGGTTCGCCATCACGGGCCTAGGATGCTGACTGGCTGTGTAAGTTGCCTGAGCAATAACACCTATACATTTGTGATAAACACCTACATCCACTCAGATTGCATTCAACTTTTAGAATTAGAGGCCAGTGTCCCAAATGGCTAAAAAAGGTTGGCTTTATTTTTTACCATATTTTTCAGAATATAAAACACACCAGAGTATAAGATGCACCAAGATTTTGAAGAGGCAAATTAAAAAAAAAAGGTTTTGCACTCTGCAGACCTCCCAAAAATGGCTCGTTTTTCATGAAAAGGGGCCCGTTTTTTGTCAAAGAAAGGGCATGCATAGCCTTTAGGAGGCTTATAGAGTGCTCCTGGGGGTTGGGGGGGGGGGGCAAAAACGAGAAAAAAAGGCTCATTTTTCGCTCGTTTTTGCTCTCTCCAGCCCCCAGGAGCACTCTGGAAGCCTCTTAAGGCTATGCACGGCCATTTTTGCAAAGGGGGTGGGGTTGCTGTATTCAATGTATAAGATGCACCCAGATTTTCACCCTCTTTTTTGCGGGGGGAAACTCTGAAAAATACTCTGAAAAATACGGTAATTTATTTATCTAATTTATATAGTTGCCCATCTCATACGTGAGTGACTGGGTGGCACACAACAAAAAGTTTACAGATTTTGAACTATTTGGTTGATTCCTTTCATGATTCAAACTTCCTCCCTCCTTCCTTCTCTCCTTCCTTTCTTTTTTCTTTCTTTTTCTCTCCTTCCTTCCTTCCTTCCTTCCCTCCCTCCCTCCCTCCCTCCCTCCCTCCCTCCTTTCTTTCTTTCTTTCTTTCTTTCTTTCTTTCTTCCAGTTTGCTCATCACATCTATGGGCCACATCAAGCTGACCGACTTCGGCCTGTCCAAGATTGGCTTGATGAACATGACTACCAATCTCTATGAGGGCCACATTGAGAAGGACACCCGAGAGTTTGTAGATAAACAGGTATGATGTGTATAGCAAGGAGCACGCATGTCTTCTAATGAAACCTACTAGGCTGTTTTACTGGGTACAGAGGAAAGGGCCTCCAAGCATCGGAAGCCACAATCCCACCTGAAGGAGTCCTCACTCTCTTGATTCTGCCCTTTCTGTGTGGAGACAGGGATCCCATCCATCCCTAGGAAGAAACCTCCTTGTTCCCTGAAACAGGCGGAATGCTGTTTTCTGTCCCTTTGCAGGTCTGTGGTACTCCTGAGTATATTGCTCCGGAAGTGATCCTCATCCAAGGCTACGGCAAGCCAGTGGACTGGTGGGCTATGGGCATAATACTCTACGAGTTCCTGATCGGCTGCGTCCCGTTCTTTGGTGACACCCCAGAGGAACTCTTTGGGCAAGTGATAAGTGGTAGGTTTGCTTTTCCTTAATGAAGGGAGATGAATTACGAGGCTAGAGAAATTGAACGACGAAGCGGTAAGGGCCCCATTTATTGCAGAAGTCAAGCCAGTGCCAGTCCCAGATGCCGGGCGGAATAAAAGAGCCTTTGAGAAATCTGCATAGATAAACTCAGTGAACTGGAGAAGACAAAAGTGACCTTCGCTCAGCATGTGATGTGTCCCTGGAGATGACAGAAAGGCCCGGGGGGATGGGGATGGGGGGAGGAGGTGTTGCCTTCCCACTTCACAGGGCCTTTTCTTCAAAGATGAGTTGAAGTGCTCTCCGCTTGTCCTTGAACGGAAAGAATATTATCCCAGTGTAAAATTCACCCTTTTACTGACCCTCCCCCCTTCTTACTCTCTTCTGACACACTGCTGAATACCAATGCCTTGGTTAGGCACCTTCAGAATCTGGGAATATCCTGAGCATCGCCACAGTTTGGAAAATTCCCATCAATCGCAGTAGTGACGAGGGGAGAGGCTGATAACGATGAGCTTCTCTGCCATTTCCATTGATAGAAATGAAACTCTGGGAGTTGAGAAGAGAAACGAAGAGTTGTCTTTCTCTCACAAAGAGTATTTCCTCAAATATGCCAAGAGCATCCTTATGTTCTTCCAACCTTACATCTACCAAAAAAGAGCACTGCTCTCCCCATCAACCCCCCCCCCCTCAAATAATTTAAAGTCTGAGAAGAGAAAAATTAAGGTTATCCAAATAGGAGTGATGTTGATCTTTCTGCCTCTATGCATGGTGACTCCATTCAGGCCACATGATAAAATCTTTTGAGACACTTTTCTTTTTCTTCCTTGAATTTCTCTAATAGCTCTCTCCCATCTCCTTGTTCTGTCAAAGTTTTTGAAAAGTTTTGGGGTAGGGAAACTTTCAAGGAGCCACCCTCCAAGACTGCCTTGGTTTTAATTCCTTAATTTCAGATGAAATCATTTGGCCTGAAGGAGATGAAGCTCTTCCTGCTGATGCCCAAGATTTGATCACACAACTCCTGCGTCACTGCCCTCTGGAGCGGTTGGGCACAGGTATCTCAACAACATCAGTACAAATAGTCTTGAGCGGTAGTCATTGGCTCAAATGATGCAAATCATTTAGCAACCACTTGAAGTTAGAATGGCACCGACCAGTTCTCATAGTTTGAATCATTGCAGCATTCCTACCAGTGGCGGGTTCTGGCCAGTACAGCCCGGTACAGGTGTACCAGTAGTAGCCAGGAGCAGTGGCCACTGTACTGGTACGGTGGCTCGTTAAGGGTCCACCTGCATTCCATACTTGTTTTTAAAGCAACCGGGTCAATTGTGCATGCGCACACAGCGTGCGGTGCCTGCGCAACCGCCAACGAGCATCTGGGGGTCTGATGAGCAGCAGGGGCAGTGGAGTGCACATGTGTGCACAGTGCGCATGCATAACCAGGACGCTCAACCCTGTGCGCAGTGTACCAGTAGCAACGGGGAGAGGAACCCACCACCGATTCCTACAGTGACGTGATCACAATTTGGGTGCATTATAACCAATTAGTTGGGATGGTTGTAGCATCTCGGTATCATGTGATCCCTATTTGCAACCTTTCCAGCTGGCTTCCAATAAGCCAGGGATGTCCAAACTTGGGAACTTTAAGACTTGTGGACTTCAACTCCCAGAATTCCCCAGCCAGCTATGCTGGCTGGGGAATTCTGGGAGTTGAAGTCCACAAGTCTTAAAAGTTCCCAAGTTTGGACATCCCTGCAATAAGCAAAGTCAATGAAGGAAACTGGATTCGCTTAATAACTGCATGATTCATTTAACAATTACACTGATTCACTTAGCAACCAGGGCAAAAAAAAGGTTGTAAAATTGGGCATGACTCACTGAACAACCATCTTCCATAGCCATCAAAATTCCGGTTCCGTTTGTGGTCGTAAGCCAAGGACTACCTGTACTTAAAGCTGTGGTACAAATTGAGATGTTGTGGCTCTCCTGAGGGATCAGCTCTCAGTGTCCTGGATCCTCTTCTTTCCCATCTCAACCTCTAGGAGGCACTCATGAGGTGAAGCACCATCCCTTCTTCCACCATCTGGATTGGAATGGGCTGCTGAGGCAAAAAGCTGAGTTTATCCCCCAGCTGGAGGCCGAAGATGACACCAGTTACTTTGACAGTAAGCCTTCCCAAATGAAGTGAAAAAGTATGGGGAGGGCTGTATTGGTTGCATGGCAGAGTTGCAACCCTGAATCCCAGAAGGGCCCCTTAAAGGTATCCTGAAAGATTGGGGTGCCCTTGGGACTGTTTCACGGCTTATAGCAGTCTTCTACAACTTGGTGCTCTCTAGATTGCCGTTCCCATAATTTTACAAATAGCATAACTAGAGGTTTGTTGGCTGGTTAGCTTGCTGGAGGATTCTGGGTAAAGCCCAATGCCTCTAGAGACCACCACACACAGGGGCGGGCTTCAGACATTTCAGCAACGGGCTCTCTGCCCAGTTGCTGGATGGGCATGGCCTAGTTGGCCTCCTGCACCATGGTGGGAGGCCAGTTTTCACCTCCCCTCCTGCACCATGGTGGGAGGCCAGTTTTCACCTTCAGAGGCCTTCCAGGAGGCCCATTTTTTCCTCTCACCGAGCCTCTGTGCAGACCCTGCACTTATCTCGCATCCAAAACGGGCTGTTGGAGACTCTGGGGTGGGTGGGGTTGGGTGGGCGGGGCCAGCCAGGGGTGGGATTTGGCGGTTCTCCCAACCAGCCATAACAGTAGCTACGGGTTCTCCCAAACCTGGCCGAACCTGTAGCAGCCCATCCCTGCCTATAGCAGCTCCTAAACAGGGCAAATTTGTTAAAGATTTGAGTTCCTTTTCTTCAACCTTCTCTTTCCTCCAGCTCGCTCAGAGCGCTACCGGCATTTGGGCTCTGATGATGAGAAAACCCAGGACGAGGAATCCTCTGCAGAGATTCGGCAGTTTTCATCCTGCTCCCATCGTTTCAGCAAGGTTGGGAAGGGGCTCCTTTGGAGAGGCTTGCCAGAAAATGCCTGGCTTTGTTGTTGGTGAACCATGGGAGCCACTTGAACTGTACAGAGAAGGAGGAGGTTTGGGGTGATATTCTCGTTGATTGCAAAACTATTCTTAAGCACAGAATAACAGAGTTGAATAAGACCTTCTAGAGCAGTGTTTCTCAACCGTGGTGACTTTAAGTCCTGTGGACTTCAACTCCCAGAATCCCCCAGCCAGCTGTGCTGGCTGGGGGATTCTGGGAGTTGAAGTCCACAGGACTTAAAGTCACCACGGTTGAGAAACACTGTTCTAGAGGTCTTCTAATCCAACCCCCTGCTCAAGCAGGAAACCTTATACCATTTCAGACAAATGGTTGTCCAATCTCTTTTTAAAGCTTCCAGTGTTGCCGCATTTACAACTTCTGGAGGCAAATTGTTCCACTGATTAATTGTTCTGTCAGGAAATTTCTTCTTAGTTCTAGGTTGCTTCTCTCCTTGATTGGTTTCCATCCATTGCTCCTTGTCCTACCTTCAGGTGCTTTGGAGAAGAGCTTGACTCCCTCTTCTTTGTGGAAGCCCCTGAGATATTGGAAGACTGCTATCATGTCTCCCTTAGTCCTTCTTTCCATTAAACTAGATATACCCAAATCCTGCAACCGTTCTTCATATGTTTTAGCCTCCAGTCTCCAGTTACTAGCTATGTAACAAGAATAGAGTTCTTTATTGGCCAAGTGTGATTGGACACACAAGGAATTTGTCTTTGATGCATCTGCTCTCAGTGTACATAAGAAGAACAAAATACATTCATCAAGAATAAAAAAGACACAACAGTGATAGTCAAGGTTTCTGATAAGCTATCAAATCGTACTAATGGTATAAGGTTGAAATGGTATAAGGTTCCTGCCCACGCAGGGGGTTAGACTAGAAGACCTACAAGGTCCCTTCCAACTCTGCTGTTGTATTGTATTGTATTGTAATAAGCAAACAAAACAATATAAATTGAAAGGTACAAGCAACGTGGTTATAGTCATATAGGGAAGAGGTAGATACTAGGAAGGATGAGAAGAAGAATAGTAACACAGTCTTAGCAAATTGTTTGAGGGAATTATGTGTTAGCAAATTTATGTGGGAATTAGTTGTTAAGCAGAGTGATGGCATTCGGGGGGAAACTCCTTGTGTCTAATTGTTCTGGTAGGTAGTGTCCTATAGCGTCATTTTGAGGACAAAAGTTGAAACAATTTATGTCCAGGATGCGAGGGATCTGTAGATATTTTCACAGCCCTCTTTTTGACTCCTGCAGTATAAAGCTCCTCAATGGAAAGCAGATTGGTAGCAATTGTTTTTTCTGCAGTTCTAATTATCCTCTGAAGTCTGTGTCTGTCTTGTTTGGTTGCAGAGCCAAACCAGACAGTTATGGAGGTGCAGATGACAGACTCAATAATTCTTCTGTAGAACTCCTTGGGCAGTTCTTCCTGAGTTGGTGCAGAAAGAACATTCTTTGTTGTGCTTTTTTGATGACGTTGTTGACGTTAGGTGTCCCTTTTAAGTCTTGAGATATGATAGAACCTAGAAACTTGAAGATCTCTACTGTTGATAGTGTGTTGTCCAGTATTGTAAGAGGTGGTATTATAGGAAGCTTTCTTCTAAATATAAAATAAGCATGTCCTGCATCCAACTGATTTTCCTTCCTCTTCTCTTCCTCACTTCCCAGGTTTACAGCAGCTGTGAATATCTGGCTAACTCCTCCACCCTCAGCTTCACATCGTCTGAGCAGGGCCATGGTGAGGACAAAGAAGACCGGGCCGAGAGGGGAGATCACAGCTCTGGAGATGAGGACAAGAGCCGGTTAGCTAAGACTGAGACCAGGTGAGCAGACGGGATCCCACCTGGGCTTTTCGAAATGGAGCAGTGCAAGGACTTTGCACCTCTTAGGGAGCTTCCTGAGTTTCTTTGACATTCAGGAAGATTCCAAAGGGCAAGCTCAGTTTTGGCACCGGAAGAAGCAAAGGTGGGAAGCATGTTCCGAAACGGTTACTCTTTTCATGGTTCATCTTGCAGTGTTTGTAGACGTCCACGAATGCCGTGTGCTGTAATAGTTAGAATGCAGGACTGGGAAGATACATATTCAAGTCTTCCAACTTTGCTGAATTATTTTGAATGAGTTGCTATCTCAGATAGAGAGGGACAGTGAGATAATATAAATTCGATTAATACATAAACACTGGAAAATGTTCTGACCTAGGCTGCCCAAGAGCACGAAGCAGACTCCTTGTCCCAACAAAAAAACCCTTTTATTAAGTTACTGTGGATTCTGCTCATTCACATCCAGCAAAGTCTTTCAAGGGAAGATTTACAGTCACAGGCCTTATCTGACTTGGAGAGCTGACAGGCTGATATCTGCAAATTTTGGCAAGAAGTCTCGGAAAGTCACGAACCAATTAAGTGAACTAATTGTCTCCTGAAAACTCCACTCCCCTTTCGCTCCTCTTTTATTTACTCTGGGAGGGGCCATTTATCGTCCATCTGTGGCCTTACTCCCACGTCGACCCCTGTTCTTTAGCTGTTCCCTTCCTCTGGCAACTCTGCGCAAACTCTGTTTGTCTGCCTGACTGATGTCTGACTCTTAAGACAGCTGATAACTGGCATACGGCTGTGGCCCTCTCTCTGCCTCCGATGCAGAGCCCTCATTAGAGCCTTCCCCAGACTCCAGGACTCGCCCAGGTTCCTCCCCAACCTCCTCACTGTCCGAATCTTCTGCCAGCTCTGCTGGCCGCTGGCAGGCCACAACAGAAGAGAAAGTAGTGGGCTGTCCTCCATACTGAGGATATGTTTGCTTTGCAAGGAAGTCTTGCAAGATCTCCCTGCAGATGCCCTCCATCCTACCTCATACATCCCTGCGGCCGATCCGCTCCCACAGAGAGGGACTTCTCTGGATGCCGTCCACTAGGCAATGTCAGCGGGCGACGCCCAGGGGAAAGGTCTTCTCTGTGGTGGGCCCAACCCTCTGGAACGACCTACCCCCCGACCTCAGAACAACCACGGACCTCTGCACCTTCCGCCAGAAATTCCATCAGGCCGGCTTGGCCTAAGTTATCTACCTAGCCTACAGTCTGTAAAATAAATTGTTTTAATTGGGTTTGTATGGGATTATGTTTTAACTTCTAAATTTTAGCACAGGGATAATTATTTAATTTGATTTTAACTATTTATATTGTGATACTGTTGTGTTTTTTAACTTCCTGTGCACCGCCCCGGGTCCCTTTGGGGAAAGGGTGTGGTTATATAAATCCAAATAAATCAAATCAAATCAATCTTGTCTCTCTCTCTCTCATGCAGACTTCGTGCCTGGACCTCCTGTGGCTCCACCGTCCATTCCTTCCGTCAAGAATTCAGCCGCAGTCCTGCCGTCCTGAGCAGCACCTGCAGTCTAGAAGCGATGCCCAGGTTTGCTTTGTCCTCTGAGGATGAGAGCCCCTGCAGGGGGACAGCCAAAAAGGAGCGTCCCAAGTTTGTCGTTGGGGATTCTGAGATGGCAACACCAAGGACACCCAGCAAAGGCTCAGCACTGGCAGGTGAGAGCAGGATATCTCCTGATACTTTCTCAGGTGAAGCCAACCGTGGCAGCAACATTTGCCAAGTTTAGTCCAATCTCTTTCATTTGGTGACACCCAATAATGACGCAAGCAGGCCTGTCTTATTTGTTTGTTTGTTTGTTTATATCTTTATCCTGGGTTTATTATTTTTACAAATAACTCAAGGTGGCAAACCCATCCAATACAGCTTCTTCCTTCGATTTTCCTCACATGAATTATCCTGTGAGATGAGTTGGACTGAGAGTGAGTGACTGGTCCAAAATTACCCAGCTGGCTTTCATGGCTAAGGAAGGACTGTCCAACTTTCTAGCCCAGGGGCCAGCAACCCGTGACTCTGGAGCCGCATGTGGCTCTTTCATTGTATCCCTCTGCTGCAGCTCCCTGTCACCGGTCAGCTACACAATTGATAGGGTTAGGATTAAGGCTTTTGGTTAGGACAGGTAGAGGAAAAAGGACACTGTGCTAAGAGGACACTATGGTGGGGGAACTGGACTTCCGGTTGTTTCCAGAATTGAACGGGGGCTTTTGGTTAGGACCTTTGTGGCTCTTTGAGTGTTTAAGGTTGCCGACCCCTTTTCTAGCCTGATGCCCTAACCACTAGAGCAAACTGGTTCCATGAACTTTATCTTCCACAACTAGTATGTGTGGGGATAGACTGCTTCTGAATACAAGCTTTGTATTTGATTACTTGATTTAGTTTTTAATTTAATTTAATTTAAGACTAGTGACTCTTTGCAAAGAATGAGAGAAGTATTCTGTGCCCCAAAGTTCAATGGAAATAAGAGAGAAAGAAAAGAATCAGGTTAAATGTATGAAAATGCAGGATTCTACCTTGTACCAGCAGGGTTCCCACAACCTATTAAACCATCAACTTGAATTAACCAAATATAATTTCCATTATTACGTAACATTCTTAACCTAGACAAATAAACAGCAACCCCATCATTCTAATGGCTTAATACAATGCCCTGATGTGGAAATGAAAGGAAGAGTCTTGGAAACTTCCGAATTCAAATATCCTATCCCAAAGTTAAAGTAAAGGTAAAGGTTCCCCTCGCACATATGTGCTAGTCGTACCCAACTCTAGGGGGCGATGTTCATCTCCGTTTCAAAGCCGAAGAGCCAGAACTGTCCGATGATGTTTCCGTGGTCATGTGGCCAGCATGACTATATGTCAAAGGCACATGGAATGCTGTTACCTTCCCACCAAAGGTGGTTCCTATTTTTCTACCTGCATTTTTTATGTGTTTTCGAACTGCTAGGTTGGCAGAAGCTGGGACAAGTAATGGGAGCTCACTCTGTTACGCGGCGCGAGGGTTTACAACCGCTAAACTGCCGACCTTCTATCCCAAAGCTACAGGATGCTAAAGGTCCCTTTCTTTTCCTTCTAGCTGACCTGGCCAGCTTGAACCGTGTCCGTCTCAGGAGCAACAGCACAGGTACTAAGAGCTGTACCTCAAGAGGTCTGGACCGTGAGGGCAGTCATCGGCCCCACAAGGATTCTGCAGGGAAGCAGCCAGCAACTTCCAGTGGCAGAGTGCCAAAGTCAGCTTCAGTTTCTGCTTTATCGCTTATCATCAATTCAGGTCAGTGGGACAAATAATTCCTGGTCTGTTCCCAGCCCAAATAGTTCTAGTAGTGCAGAAGCGGATAAAACAGGGCCAAAAACACCACTGAGGTCCCACTGAGTTCCAGATATCTTAACACCTAATGGGAGCTTATAAATGCAACCAAGGAATGGGGCGAGAGTGGCTGGAGAGCCTTTTGTGCAGCTTCCTTTCATTAAAAAAAAAAAGTACCATTAGAAAGAGTACATGGATAGGGAGAAATCATAATAATTTATTGTATGTATTTTCAGTGAAGAGCGGCTAGAGCAGGGGTCACAAACCTTTTGGATCTCAGGGACCACTAAGTTCATAATTTTAAATCCCGCGGACCATTGATATTATCTGCCTAATGACTGGCTGGGTGGGCGTGGCTATGTGGTCATGTGACTGGGTGGGCGTGGCTAAATCGATGTCACACACGTGGAGGAACGCCTCACCACCCTCTACTTGCCCCTCCCCTCCCAGCCCCTCCTTGCCTGCCCCCCCCCCCCGGGCTCCTTAGGGCCCCAACAGGAAGCAATTGCTGGAGCTAAGCAGCCACTATGAGAAAGAGTTGGCAAAACAGCTGGCTCGGTTGGATCTGACCGAGAAGGAGGTCCTCCTTCTCGGATCTGATCCTCCTTCTCGGTCAGATCCTCCTTCTCGGATCTGACCGAGAAGGAGGTTCAGCAGACGCTCCTCACTGAGGACTACGAGCATAGTCTTTCCAAGCAGTGGGAAGACCTGCAGGAGTGGAGGCTCAGCGGGGTGAGATGATCAGCCAGTTCCAAGCCATGATGCAGTTCCACTGAAACAAGGACCTCCAGCTCTTTGCCACCAGTGGCATTTTCTCCCCAGCCCCCAGAAGCACTCTGCAGACTTCAGCCGGGCTAGGGGAAGGCAAAAACGCCCCCGTTTTGGTGAAAAAATGAGTCATTTCTTTTTGCAAAAATGGCATTTTTGCCTCCCCCCAGCCCTGCTGAAGCCTGCAGAGTGCTTCTGGGGGCTGAGGAAAGGCAGAAACACCGCAGTTTTTGCAAAAAATGGCCTGTTTTTTGCAAAAATAGAATGCAAGGGTGGGGCTTCGGGAGGCCAAAAATAGCTATATTCGGTGTATAAGACACACCAACATTTCCACACTCTTTTAGGGGGGGGGGGAATGTGTGTCTTATACTCCAAAAAATACAGTAGTTATCTCAGCCTTATAATTGTGTCTCCCACTTTCTTTCTTTTTTTAACAGATGACCTTAGTGGGGCTGTTCTCAGAAGCCCCATCTCACCCCGCTCCCTCTCTTCCAATCCTTCATCGCGTGATTCTTCCCCAAGTCGGGACTCCATGCTTGGTGGCTCCAGCCTGAGGCCTCCCATTGTCATCTACAGCTCCGGGAAGAAATATGGCTTCTCACTGAGGGCCATCCGTGTCTACATGGGCGACAGCGATGTTTACACTGTGCACCACATGGTTTGGGTGAGCCAAAACCACACACTTTTCTTTCAGGTTGATTGAAGGTGATGGGCAAAAAAAATGGGGAGAGTTAGGAAAGCTAGTTAGGATGACCTGGTTCCGGGCATGTTTAAAATAATAATGTAGGCATGGTTGACAGATGATACTAAGATACAGGGTAGGCATTCAGGAATGCCTCATCCCAACCTAGCTTTTCATGTGGAGTAATCTCTAAAATCTGTTTAATCAAAGTTACAGAAATCATGGTTAATAATGTGGGAGAAAACAACCATAAGCTAAGCCATAAAGTGCTGTGGTTGTAAGGGGAATGACTATAGCCCTTCAGCTTACCATAAGGCATGAATTCAGCTATTGAGGTTTTAGAACTTTGCTTTGTATGATTTGTTAAGAATTATAGAATTAAAAGGGGGAGGGGCTTGTAGACCAGATAATTCAGCTTCCAGTTTAGAGCTCTACTGTAACTGATCTTAGAGCTTCAGATAGAAAATGTCATTCCCCATTTTGGGGACTGAAATCCTTTAATTCAACAGCAAGCAAAATGGGGTTGTCACTTTGGCAGATCTGTGGATGATTTGCAATAGATGTGCAAGGATTATATGCTCCTAATGATCACCAGGAAGCATCTTTTGCTCCCTAAATCACTTTGCTGAAAAAGAAGACTGGAGGAGAATCAGGAATGTGGGGTTTGTTTGTTTTTTTGATGGATATTTGGCGGGTTTTCTAAGCACAGTCTTAAATTGCTAGCCAGGTAATTGTTAGCAAAACGATAACTGAAAACAGAAATGGCAGAGCCACTTACCGTATTTTTTCGGAGTATAAGACACATCTTTTTTCCCTAAAAAAAGAGGCTGAAAATCTGGGTGCGTCTTATACACTGAATACAGCAATTTCTTTTGCCTCCTGAAACCCCACTCCCTACACCATAGCTTTTAGGAAGCTTAGAGAGTGCTTCTGGGGACTGGGGAGGGCAGAAATGAGTGAAAAATGGGCCGTTTTTTACTCATTTTTGCCCCCACTCCCCACTCTACAAGCCTCCTAAAGGCAATTCATGCCCTTTGGGAGGGGGGGAACCAAGCCCGTTTTCGCAAAAAAACACCCCATTTTTGGGAGGGCTGCAGAGTACAAAACCTTTTTTTTTAATTTGCCTCTTCAAAATCTCGGTGCATCTTATATTCCGGTGTGTCTTATACTCCGAAAAATGCAGTAACTCCTAACGGGGTTCAGCGCCTTTCCAAAACAGGGCCAGGCATTCTACCAAGTTGATATAAAGAACAGGTTGAAAGAGGAAGATTCCAGCTCGATCCCAACAGAAAAACAGCAACGAAATACTCACAAATCATCAAGGCCCTATGGATTCCATCTTAGGGTACTTCTACTTGTGCTGAAGGGTGAGCTTGTCGATCAGAAAGGTTGACAGTTCAGCAGTTCAAATCGATTCAGCAGTGAGCTCCTGCTACTTTTCCCAGCTTCTGCCAACCTAGGGTTCGAAAGCATGTAAAAATGCGAGTAGAAAAATAAGGACACCTTTGGTAGGAAGGTAACAGTGTTCCATGCGCCTTCAGCATTCAGTCATGCCAGCCAAATGACCATGGAGACGTCTTCGTACAGCGCTGACTCTTCAGCTTTGAAACGGAGCTGAGCACTGCCCCCTAGAGTCGGGAATGACTAACACATATGTGCGAGGGGAATCTTTACCTTTACCTTACTTGTGCTGAACCTGTGTTAGCTCACTTTCTCTTTGGGGATCTGAATAAGTGTAGTATGTGTTACAACTCAGGCTTCTGGCAAAAGCTAAGGTCTCAATATGCTTATGAACCTGGCTTCAATGCAACATACAGCAACAGCAGAACTTTTGATCCTGGGCTATAATCTCACCCATAACAGACATGCATGTTTAAAAAATTCAAATCTCCCCACTCCATAAAATTTCTAAAGTGGCTTACCAGAGAATAATAAACTTTCAACAAGGACAATCAAAGACATCAAAGCAGTAGCTGAACAGTGCCTGGGTTGTGCACCAAGCCAGAATCCCAAATTCACTTTATTTCCAAGCTGGAATTCTGAAACATGGTTTTTACTGGTTGCTTGTCTTTTCTGCTGGAGGGGAAGCAAATGAAATGAAAGGGGGAATGACTGGAGAAGTCTTTGAACTAGAAAGCTACTTGCATCCTTAATTCTCCACCTTCCTGTACGAGCAAATATTTTCAAACATGTCAGAAACCTTTTCATGAACGACGATCTATCTATTCATTTCTGTCATAGAATGTGGAGGATGGGAGCCCGGCTCATGATGCAGGACTCCGAGCGGGAGATCTCATCACTCATGTGAACGGGGAGTCGGTCCTGGGTTTGGTTCACATGGATGTCGTAGAACTGTTGCTGAAGGTATGTATCTTCAGCCGGAAATAAGACCAGAAGTCACGTCAAGTTTATCACAAGTTGTGATAAAGAAAGGTTTATTATAAATGCAACAGGAGAATCATAAAATAGACAAATAATGCCTTTGACAATATTATGGGAAGTACAAATGGTGAAGAGCTGAGAGATACCAGCTGGTGAAAGCCCTTTCAAAAGATACCTATGAAAAACAAAACAAAATTGAGTTCTAGAAATAATTTGCAAGCACCTTTATTCTGCTTAATCCAAAGCAGGTAGACCCCAATTTACAACTACAATTGGGACTAGAATTTGCTAAGCAAAGTGGTTATTAACTGAGTTGCAACTGATTTTAGGACATTGTTTGCCAGAGTTGTTAGCGAATCACTGCAGTTACCGTATTTATCGGCGTATAACACGCACTTTTCCCCCCTGAAAATAGGGGGCAAATGATGTATGCGTGTTATACGCCGATATGCGTGTTATACGCCGATATAAGGTACATGGACCCGGGAACCGTAAGTCCTCCGCGTTCTCAAGGTGGCTGCGCTGTCTTCTTTTTCCCTCAGCGAAGCGCCGCGGCCGTCTGCTCTCTCTCTCTCTCTCTCTCTCTCTCTCTCTCTCTCTCTCTCTCTCTCTCTCTCTCTCTTACTCACTCTCTCTCTCTCACTCACTCTCTCTCTGGCGGGCAGGCAGGAAAGCAAGCAAGACGGCTGGAGGAGGAGGAGGGGAAGGAGGAGGAGATGACAGCCCCGGAGGCACGGAGCTCTTCCCCGCGGTGGGCGCCTCCTTCTCCGCTGGCAGATAGAGCAAGATCGAGGGGCTTCCCCCCTTTCCCCACTTCCCGGCTGTTTCGCCGCCGCCACCGCCGCCGGTTCCAGCAGCAGCAGCAGCAGCAGGAGGAGAAGGAGAAGGAGATGACAGCCCCGGAGGCACGGAGCTCTTCCCCGCGGCGGGCGCCTCCTTCTCCGCTGGCTTCCCCCCTTTCCCCACTTCCCGGCTGTTTCGCCGCCGCCGCTGCCGGTTCCAGCAGCAGCAGCAGGAGGAGGAGAAGGAGAAGGAGATGACAGCCCCGGAGGCACGGAGCTCTTCCCTGCGGCGGGCGCCTCCTTCTCCGCTGGCTTCTCCCCTTTCCCCACTTCCCGGCTGTTTCGCCGCCGCCGCCGCCGGTTCCAGCAGCAGCAGCAGCAGGAGGAGGAGAAGGAGAAGGAGATGACAGCCCCGGAGGCACGGAGCTCTTCCCCGCGGCGGGCGCCTCCTTCTCCGCTGGCTTCTCCCCTTTCCCCACTTCCCGGCTGTTTCGCCGCCGCCGCCGCCCCTCGGCGAGCTCCCGAGGTTTGGAAAGAGCCGGGAAGTGGGGAAAGGGGGGAAGCCAGCGGAGAAGGAGGCGCCCGCCGCGGGGAAGAGCTCCGTGCCTCCGGGGCTGTCATCTCCTCCTACTTCTCCTCCTGCTGCTGCTGCTGCTGCTGGAACCGGCGGCGGTGGCGGCGGCGAAACAGCCGGGAAGTGGGGAAAGGGGGGAAGCCCCTCGACCTTGCTCTATCTGCCAGCGGAGAAGGAGGCGCCCACCGCGGGGAAGAGCTCCGTGCCTCCGGGGCCGTCATCTCCTCCTCCTTCCCCTCCTCCTCCTCCAGCCGCCTTGCTTGCTTTCCTGCCTGCCCGCCAGAGAGAGAGTGAGAGAGAGGGAGGGAGGGAGGGAGGGAGGGAGGGAATCAGAATCTGACAGACACAGAGAAAATGACAAAGAGAGACAGGAAGGGAGGGGATAGCGATTTCTGAGTAAACTTTTGTAAAAACAGAATATCCAAGTTTCTTTGTTAAAACAGTTGCTTTTACTGTCCTTTTACATTATTTACCTTATAAGTGGTAATAATATTAATTAAAAAAAGTCTGAGCTACCCTTATTTTGCTTCAAAGTTCTTTATTTGAAATTTCCCTCTTAAAATGAAGGTGCGTGTTATACGCCTGTGCGTGTTATACGCCGATAAATACGGTAAGTGCATCATATAGTCAATAAGCAAATCTGGCTTCCCCCATTGATTATGCTCGTCGAAAGTTGACTGGGAAGGTTGCAAATGGCAACCACAAGACTTCATGATCCTGCAACCATCATAAATAGGGCCCATATTTTGATCAGGTGTCCGGACACATGTTGCAACAGTCAAAGGTGCGAGGACCAATTGTAAAAGTCCTTTTTTTCAGTGCCATTGTAATCCAGACAGTTGCTAAACAAATAGTTGTAACTCAAGGATTACCTGGAATGTGAACGTATTCTATCTATAAATGTCTGTAGCATTTCTACGAATGGTGGGGCGTGTCCTTTCACGTATGGCCTTTTGGGAGAGTCTGACAGCTCTCCATTGTGTCTCTCTTGCAGAGTGGAAACAAGGTGTCCCTGAGGACGACTGCCCTGGAGAACACTAGCATCCGAGTGGGCCCTGCTCGCAAGAATAGTTCCAAGACACGGATGGCCCGCCGGTGTAAGAAGAATCGCAAACGGGACAGCCAGGACAAGTAGGTGGCCGGGATCAGGCAACAAAGTTAATAGTTAATTGGTGTTGAATTGAGGAAGGTAACTAAGACGAGCTTGGAATTGGGTGAGGCCTGGTGCTTTGGGTGAGTGGAACACTTGCCTCCAGAAGTTGTAAATGCTCCAACATTGGAAGTTTTTAAGAAGAGATTGGATAACCATTTGTCTGAAATGATATAGGGTCTCCTGCTTGGGCAAAGAGTTGGACTAGAAGACCTCCAAGGTCCCTTCCAACTCTGTTATTCTATCTATCTATCCATCCATCCATCCATCCATCCATCCATCCATCCATCCATCCATCTATCTATCTATCCATCAGCCCGCCCGCCCACCCACCCATCCATCCATCCATCATCTATCTATATCTGTCTGTCTGTCTATCATCTACCTACCTACCTACCTACCAACCTACCTATTCTGTAGACTGCAAATAATAGGTTTTCCCCTTTACTTTCCCTGTCCAGAGCCCCATTCACTGACCTAGGGGCATTCCGAAGACGCCTAACTGCGGGAGCCAGAGGGTGGCAAACAGGCGCTCCTGCGGCTTGACGTCTTTGGGATACCGCTAGGTCGGCGAGTGGTGCTCTGCCTGGCCGGAAGGGAGGGATTCTCCAGGAGGCTTATTTTGGTGGGGGCTAATATTGTTGCCCACCCGAAATATGCGGCATGTGGCCTTAGTTTCAGGCCATTTTCGGGGAAACACAGTAGTGAGTCATGAGGCAACTGACAGTGACAAGTTCTAGCTTGTGTGTTGTGTACCAAACAAACAATGAGCACCAGGACAAAACTTTCATGTCAAAAAAGCATTGAGTGCCAAATTCAAGGAGTTTCAAAGGAGTTGTGTACCAAGGTACCACTATATATAAAATCTCACAAGACTTATCCATTGAATCAGCTGCAGTGACAGCCACACCCCTGTAACCCTCAGAGCTCCAATCTTTAAAATAGATTAAATATATATACCCTCACCACAAGAAATTCTTCCTCCCCTTATGTTCTTGCTTCAGTGATGTTTTATCTGTTGATGCTGAGTAGGATAGGACAATGATTTGAAGTCTACATCGAGACATAGCTGATAAATCAAACCTCAAATCAACCATCGTTCTGGTAAGCCTCAGCCCAGTTCTTCAGATGTTGGAACCCTTAGCAAGTGTCCTTCTCCCCTCCTCCTCCCCCTCCCCCTCCTTCCTAGGCGGAAATCCCTATTCAAGAAGATCTCAAAGCAAACTTCCGTTCTGCACACCAGCCGCAGTTTTTCCTCTGGGCTCCATCATTCTCTCTCATCCAGCGAGAGCCTTCCTGGATCCCCAACGCACAGCTCATCCCCTGGATCTACTGCTTCTTGCCGCAGCCCTGTCCCGGATTTCGTGCCAGGTAGGATCTTGTGAATCTCTCACAAAGTCCTTTTCTCACCCAGACTTCTTCATCAGCTACATCTGCTGGGATGAATAAAAGTTGCATTGGCTCAGTGGTTAGAATGCAGTGTTGCAGGCTAACTCTGCTTGACTGCCAGCAGTTTGATTCTCACCGGCTCAGGGTTGACCCAACCGTCCATCCTTCTGAGGTCGGTAAAATGAGGATCCAGATTGTTGGAGGCAATAAGTCAACATTTGTAAACCGCTTAGAGAGGGCTGTAAAGAACTATGAAGCGGTATATAAGTCTCAAGTGCTATTGCTATTATTTTTTCCCTAAAATTGTAAGTTATATTATGCAGACCACTTGGTTTGTTGTCATTTCCACTCAAAACACATTATCCTTTATGTAAATAAAAATCCACCCAGGCAAGCCTTGATTTACCACTACAGTTGTGTCTATGTCTATTGCTAAGTGAGACAGTGCGCGAGCTGCATTGGCTGCCTGTCGTCTTTCGGGTGCGCTTCAAGGTGTTAGTTACCATCTTCAAAGCGCTCCATGGCACGGGACCTAGCTATCTGCGGGATCGGATCCTGCCCCATACATCCCTGAGGCCGATTCGCTCCCACAGAGAGGGACTTCTCCGGGTGCCGTCCACTAGGCTATGCCAGCGGGCGACGCCCAGGGGAAGGGCCTTCTCTGTGGCGGGCCCAACCCTCTGGAACGACCTTCCCCCCGACATTAGAACAACCACGGACCTCCGCTCCTTCCGTCAAAAATTGAAAACACACTTCTTCTGCTTGGCCGGCCTAGGTTAGTCTTCCGTCTTTTAATTGGGTTTTAGGGGATTTTAGCGTAATTTTAATATAGGGGATTTTAGCGCAGGGATAATTCTGTTTAATTCGTATTTTATCTATTTATCTATTTATGTATTCTATATCAGTATTTTTAATTTCCCTGTGCACCGCTCCGAGTCCCTCTGGGGAGAGGAGGCGGTTTATAAATAAAATATTATTATTATTATTATTATTTGTTAAGTGAGTTTTGCCCTGTTTTATGAACTTTCCTGCCATGGTTGTTAAGTTAGTAAAACAGCTGTTAATGTGAATCTGGCTTCCCCATTGACTTCGCTTGTCAGAGAGTCACAAAAGGTAACCACATGAACCCAAGACACTGCAACCATCATAAATATGAATCAGTTGCCAAGCATCTGGATTTTGACCATGTGACCAAGGGGATGCCACCAACAGTCGTGTGAAAAACTCATAGGTTATTTTTTTCAGTGCCATTATAACTTGGAACGGTCACTAAACAAACTGTTGTACTTGTCTTTAAGTAACTGATGGGAAGGGTTTTGGAAGTAATTCCTATTAAGAAGTTTAGCATTTATGTTTATCCATCTATTACACCTTAGTTGCTCTAGATTTTATCAGCACATTCTGTTGCTTTTAGGACTCTCTTTTCAAGCTGCTGGTTGAATAATTACTTTCATTAAAGAGTAAAGCTTCAGACTCTGTTTCCTGCTGTAACCGTGAATTAATTACTGAAAAGAAAAGTTAGACTCCTCAGATTACTTATTTACTTTGACCAAAAGGTTAATCTTAATCTCTATTATTAACAGATTTATCTTCTTTATCAAAGTGGAGAGGTTTTAGCAAGCAAAATCCAGCTGTTTGAAAACAGAAATCATACAGGCTCCTTGATTTATTAAAAGAGTTCATAAAAACACAGTCCTTTCCTAACCTGTTGTGAAGTAAGAGTATATGCATAATAATAATAATAATAATAATAATAATAATAATAATAATAATAATAATAATAATACGATTCTGTGCCACTCTACTACAAAGTGGCTTTAAGAAAAGACAATGCATTAAAAACAACGCAAATGCAAAAAAACAAATGACAGGCAAAAAAAAGGGGGGGTGCCACCACTGAGAAGGCCCAATCCTGGGGTTTTGTAGATAAAATCCCCTCAGTGATGGACTCGCAGCAAGGTTTCTCTCCATAATCCAATTGAACAGGTACATTAATTTCAGAGTAGAGGACTTGAATATATCCAGGTCCTAAGCCATATAGGATGATCATTATTTTGTAGATCTTTTTAATCAAAATGTTTTTGATTTATTAAAACTTTAAGCAAGAGGGTTAATACTACATTTATTTGGAAATGGTGTCTCTCGCCATGTATTAATGCATCAAGCTTTTAAAGGCTTCTTAGAGTAAATTACCATATTTTTCGGACCATTAAGACGCACTGGAGTATAAGGCACACCATGATTTTGAAGAGGTAAATTTTAAAAAAAGGTTTGGCACTCTGCAGACCTCCCAAACCCTCTGCAAGCCTCATTTTTTTATGAAAAACGGGGCATGTAGTGAGTTTGAGAGGCCTGCAAAGTGCACCTGGAGGCTGGGGGAGGCACAAAAATGAGCAAAAATGGTCCGTTTCATGCATAGCGTTTAGGAGGCTTGTAGGGTGCTTCTTGGGGTGGGGGATGACAAAAATGTCCAAAAAACGGCCCATTTTTCACTCATTTTTGCCCTCCCCAGCCCCCAGAGCACTTTGCAGGCCTCCCAAACCCTCTGCACTTCCATTTTTGTGAAGGGGGTGGCATTTCAGGAGGGCAAAAATGCTGTATTCAGTGTATAAGACGCACCCAGATTTTCACCCTCTTTTTTGGGGGGGGGAAACGTGCATCTTATACTCTGAAAAATACGGTAATTCTAGGCTAACAGTTTGAAATATGTATTTTGTAATTTTGTACTTTTAATATAAAGGAAGTCAACAGTGGTAGAAGTATCTGCTGCTACCAGATATAATACAGTATGTTCCTCCTAATTGCTTTCTATTTTTGTCAGATTCTGTCTCGCCCCAGAGTCCCTCTCCAGCCTCTAGCACCCCGACTTCTCCAGCAGGACAGATCCGACCAAGTTCCCTACATGGCTTGGCCCCAAAAGTCAGCAGTCATCGCTACAAGGTTGGGCGCCGCAAATCAACCAGCAGCATCCCGCCTTCCCCATTGGCCTGCACTCCTTCCTCCGTCCCCCAACCTCCCTCCCCACAAAGATCCCCTTCCCCACTTCCATTGTTTACAAAGAACGTCCAGGCATTCCAAGGCAAGACCTTGTCTCCGCCTACAATGGTCCGCCAAGTGTCCCGGCCTCGCAGTGCAGACAGCTCCCGTTCCCCACTTCTCAAACGAGTCCAGTCCACAGAGAAAATCCCTACTTCCCTGGCTGAAAAAGTGGCTGGCAGCCGGAAGCTCACCCTGGAGACGCCCAACTTGGGAAATGGAGGTGCCAGAGAGAGTTGCACGGTCACCCTGGGAGACGTTGGCATTTCTCGACTTCGGGACTGGTCTGAGGAACGTCACAACCGAGACAACGTAGTCGTGGTGATGCGCCGGCTGAACTTATCTGAACGCCGGGACTCTTTCAAAAAGCAAGAAGCAGTCCAGGAGGTGAGCTTTGATGAGCCAGAACTGACATCCGGTGGTGAGGCCCCAGCAGAGAGTAAACCTGGAGACTGGCAGCGTGGCTCTCATGCAGCTTCCTGGGTAGAGGACAGGTCCTACTGCTCACCTGCCCCTGATCCCCAGGTGCCCCTCGTGCCCGACATTGCAGTGCAAGGGGATGAGCCAGCAGGAATCACAGCCACATGGGAATGCCAAGGATCATATCCTGTCCATCTGGAGGCCCGGGTCTACACTGAGCAAGATGATGGGACAATGGCCGTTGAGTACAAGAGCGTCTCCTCCCAGCACTGGGGAAATTGGGAACAGAGGGAGTCTTCGCCCAGTGTTGCAGTCACACACAGGACAACCCATGGGGAGAAGGCAGTGAACTCACCTTCACCCTCCCTGAAGGGGCAATTACCGGAGAATATGGAAAAATGACTGGAAGACCTGTTAAAGCCACTTGTCCCTAGCGGGCTAAAGGGGGTACTTCAAAGAAAGTAAGCTAATGCCAAGGATTGAGAACTTTGGGGTCCCTTTTTCATTCTGCTGATGGGGTCTTTTCCAGCTATTTACCACTTCCTCCTCCTGCTTGGGCAGCACTCTTGTGTTCCTCCTCCCAGGGCAGGGTCGGGTGGTGATTCAGGCTGGAGATAAAGGCAATGCTGCTTTTTTACTAATTCCCATTTCATTCAGATTTTGGGGCTAACAGATTTGGTTCTATTTGGTGCCCTAAAACCAAGCATTAAACTTTCTCATCCATGCACTGGGTCTCTTCTGGAGTGTGAATACTCTCCACAATTAATAATCTTTCCCACTGTCCCCTCGGCTACTGCCGAATGTGAGAAAAGGTAACAAATGAAATGGTAAAAGCATATCTTTTCTGTCTTGAGTAAGTAGCTACGGGCAGAATTGGTTCATTCTGGGGAGCCTCTTCTCTTGCATTGAAACTGGTCAAAGGAGGAATTGTAGCAGTGGTTGGAAAACTCCAAATCCCAATCCTGTGACATCTATAAATGTTGCAGTGCCTATGTATGCCGTTGATACCCTAACCTAATGCCAGCTCTTGTCTTGCAAATATTTGATCTAAAATTGAAAAGAAAAGCCAAGGGGGTAAACAAGGAAAGAAAATCAGCGTGGTCCTGTTCAGTTTATGTCCTGAAACTTTCATCGGAGAAATTCTGAAGATTTCGGTTCCCTTGCATTATCTTTTCTATCTATGACGTGGAGATTTTCTTTTGTGGGGGACTGTTGGGGTTCCCGTTAGGTTGTATCCTATTTACTGTGGAAGAATAAGGTGGGGGGTTCTTCATCCTGCACCATTTCTAGATCTACTGCAAAATCCCCTGAAAATGGGGGAATAAGATTTGGAGAGCATCTTCTCCCTTCTTTACATCTTCCCTGCAGCAAATGGAAACTTCTTTTTGGGGGGGGGAGGGTGTCCCCAAAAAGGTTTTGAAGGAGTCTCTGTCTTGGAATATGAGTCAGACATATCCACACACCTTCCAAATGATGCACTCATTCTCAGAAGGTCACAGCCAAATGCATAGAGGTTCCAATTCAGCAAAGTACAAAGGGTCAACTTAGGACCAGTTGTTTAACAAAAGTTCAAAGTTATGATGGACTCAAAAAAGCTACCAGTTGTCTTCAGAGTTACGACTGGCACACCATCTCTGCAGTATGGCGAGTGCAGTTTGGATGCTGGGCAACTGGCTCGCTTTTACAACCAGTTGTGGTCTCCTGTGGTCATGTGATCACAGTTTATGACACTTTTTTTAATGACATCCAGTCACATGGTGACTTGACTTATGACCACAACAACTTCTAACCAAAATCCCAAGCTCAAAGGTGATCATAAATTGAGGGTTAGTCAGTTCTTATTGGCATTTCCAATGAAGGATCCTAAGTATCAGGGTAGCAAGAAAGATCTTTCTCTTTGCGTGAGACTTTGCCAGCACTAACAGTTTCAGCTTAGATGGTTCAAAGGTTTGATCTAGAATAAGGCAACGTTTTTCTTTTCTTTTTCTTTTTGTCCTTTTGGTACTGTCCATGGGGTTTTCAGTTGTAATGTATGGCTGTGAAAGTTGGACTATAAGAAAGGCTGAACGCCGAAGACATGAGGCCTTTGAACTCTGGTGCTGGAAAAGACTCCAGCGAGTCCCTTGGACTGGAAGGCGATCAAACCATTCAGTCCTAGAGGAGATCAACCATGACTGCTCTTTAGAAGGCCAGATCCCGAAGATGAAACTCAAGTACTTTGGCCACCTAATGAGAAGGAAGGACTCCCTGGAGAAGAGCCTAATGCTGGGAGAGATTGAGGGCAAGAGTAGAAAGGGACGGCAGAGAATGAGGTGGCTGCATAGAGGCACTGAAGCAGTAGGCATGAGCTTAAATGGAGGATGGTAGAGCAGGGGTCTCCAACCTTTTTGGCACCAGGGACCAGTTTCATGTTAAAAAATTTCTGCGGACCGGTGGCCATGGCTCGGCCGGTGTAGAGGGGGAGCGGGGAAAGGGGGAACAGGCGGCGCATGCGCGCACAGGGAGGGGAGTCGGCTCACTCGCCCCTCTCGCTCTCCCGCCCCCAGTGCGCACTCTGCCCAGGGGGCTGCTCCCTCCTCTCCGGCCCTTTCTAAGAGTTGTGCCGCTCACTGTGGCCCGGTTCCTATCAAGCCACGGACCGGCACCGGTCTGCGGACCAGGGGTTGGGGACCCCTGTGGTAGAGGACAGGAAGGACTGGAGGAACGTTGTCCGTGGGGTCACGATGGGTCGGACATGACTCCGCAACTAACAACAAGACAACTCTTAATTTGCCATTCCATTTCCTATTTTGTCCTGCTTGTTTCTCTTAAATTTCCCAATAGTATCTAGGAAGTTGAAGTTGCCAAGTTGGAGCAGGCTGTCCTATTTCCTCAAAGAATAATCCAGGATTATTTTTTAAATTTAATCTGGGTGTAAGGATGGGTCCCTGCAGATGAACATGGCTTGGTGGGCAGTTGGGTGAGAGTCAGAAGCAAAACGTTTCTGAAAGTGTATATCCAGCTCTGCGTTCTCTCTCTCTAAAGTTCATTGAATCCTTAAAATGAATACAGGTAATCGATCTATGGCCACAATTGGACTGGAATTTCCATCATAAATTATCGTGGTCATAAGTAAAGGGGAATCCAGTTTTATGATGGTTTTTCTTGTAGTCATATAGCAAATTAGACAGTCGTTAAACAAATCCAGTTCCCCTTTTTGTTGGAAATAGGTTTTTAAAAAAGGGTCACAAATCACATGTCCACAGGACATTGCAACCGATTGTAAATATGAGTCAGTTCCCAAGCCCTTCAGTTGCGATCCTGCAACTGTAGAGAGGATGTGACGGTCGTCAGTGTGAGTGCACATCATTAAATTACTTTTTCCAAGGTCATCATAACTTTGAACCATTGTTAAATGAACAGTTGGAAGTTGAGGTCTGCTCGTAATTGGGTACATCTTTCCCTGATATCCCCCGGTAATATTCTTTTCCTCAAATGCTACTCTTGGTTCCTTATCCTTTTGCAAAACCACAAGATCAAGGCCTGATCTAGTCACAGTGGTTGAACTGCAGTTATTTCATCATGTTTAGATGTCTTCTAATCACCAGTTTGTGGTCCTCTCAATAACTTTTTTTACCCAAAGTGCAGTTATAACTGCTGGCAGCAGTACACACTTTACATTTTGTTTCCCATCCTTTTTTTCTTTTTTTTTTTGCTAATTTTTAAGCTCTTATTTGAGCAGTTGCCCAGCACATGAAGGAAAACTGGCTTCTTTTTCACAGAAGGGGGGAGCTAGGCTTGATGGCTCCCAAGTAAAAATTCATAGAAAACTGTCACTGGCACATGATAAATGCTTTCCCAGAGGGAAGGAGGAGGAGGAGGGGAAGAACTCCAAATCTTTTTTCCTAAACCATTTTCACAAGAATCTCATCATACTTGGAAAACCGAGGCTAGTGCCATGATGGCGAGCCCATGGCACGGGTGCCACAGGTGGCATGCGAAGCCATTTCTGAGGGCACGCAAGGCGTTGCCCTGTCAGCTCCAGCGCACATGAGCATGCTGGCCAGCTGATTTTTGGGCTTGATTTTCAGCCATTTTTTGCCCTCTTGAAGCCTCCACAGGGAGAAAAATGGCCCAACGGGCAACCTGGAAGTCCATTCCTGAACTTCCAGTTTGTGTGTTTTTTCTGCCCTCCCAAGCCTCCTAGAAAGCTTCTGGAGCCTTTGGAGGGCGAAAAATGGACCTACCGGGCCCACTGGAAGTCAGAAAACAGACTGTTTCCGACCTCTGGGGGAGGCCATTTTTGCCCTCCCCAGGCTCCAAAAAAGCCGTGTGTACATGCGCTGGAGAGCAGGGGGTGTCACACATCTATTCTCAGGGGGCACGGCATGGGAGGCATTAAATTATGGGGGTGGGCACACGAGCGTGCACAATAGCGCAAGTGTGTGTGCTTTAGGCACCCGAGGCGAAAAAGGTTCGCCATCCCTGGGCTCGTGAATTCTCAGCTTCATCCCTGGTAACCTCTCAATGATACCAGTGCCTACAGGAGTTCCTCTTTAAAATGATGATTCAAGGAACGAGCAACGTACAGGTAGTCGGCCACTTACAACCACAATTGAGGCCAAAGTTTCTGTTGCTGAGCAGGACCGCTGTTAAGTGAGTTTTGCCCCATCAGAGCCGTGAGTTGTAAAACTGCAGAATTGCAGGCACATTCTGCCAACTGCCAGCAGTTTGATTTTCACAGCTCAAGGAGGACTCGGCTTTCCATCCTTCCGAGATCAATAAAACGAAGGCCCAGATTGTTGGGGGCCAACTCTGTAAAACTGCTTAGAGAGAGCTGTAAAGCACTGTGAAGTGGTATGTAAGTCTCAGTGCTATTGCTATTTTACTGTTTTTGCCACAGGTGTTACAAATCACTGCAGTTGTTAAGTGAATCATGCAGTCATTAAGTGAATCTGGCTTTCCCCCATTAACTTTGCTTGCCGGAAAGGCAGCTGGGAAGGTTATAAATTGTGATCACACAATCCCACAGGTAAGTGCAGCTGCCATAGATACATGCCAGTTGCCAAGTGCCTGAATTTTGATCATGTGACCATGGGAATGCTACCGTGGTTATAAGCGTAAAAAACGGGCATGAGTTACTTTTTTCCAGTGCTGTTGTAACTTCAGATGGTCACTTAACAAATGGGTGTAAGACCTGAAATGTGTACCAATAATGACTTACCGTATTTTTCAGAGTATAAGACAGACCTTTTTCCCCTCAAAAAAGAGGCTGAAAATCTGGGTGCGTCTTATACACTGAATACAGCATTTTTGGCCTCCTGAAACCCTGCACCCTTCTCAAAAATGGCCGTGCATAGCTTTTAGGAGGTTTCCAGAGTGCTCCTGAAGGCAATGGGGGGCAGAAATGAGTGAAAAACTAACAGTTTTCTGCTCGGTTTTTGGGCCTTCCCCCCAGGAGTACTCTACAAGCCTCCTAAAGGCTGTTTATGCCCTTTTGGGGGGGGGGGGGAACCAAAAAGAACTGCCTGTACTCCTTACTCAACTAAGGTGGGGAGGTTTGCTGACCGACCACCACTGGCTCTCGTGTCCTCCTTTTCCTCAAAATACTTCCCTTCAGGGCCAATGACATGAGGTGGCACCAGTTCAGGTTCTCCTTTCCCACCAAGCCACTGTACTGGTTGGTCTGGTTTTTTTCTCTGAAAAAAGCTGTAGGCCATGGAAATAGTTTGCATGATTTGACTGGTCCTTTTGCTGGACAATAGAAGATTGAATTTTGTCTGGTGCTGGAAATCCTGTGCCTAGAGGCTCACATTCATTGTCATCCAGCCCAGGAATGCTTAATGGCTCTTTGTGATCTGCCAGGAGGGCAAAATGTAAAGATTTCCTTGAGTCACACTCAGTTTCACCTGGTTTTACAAACGTGCCTGTAATTTTATTGGCGACAATATGACGTGAATCGTCATTTCTTTCTTGGGGGATTTTTAAAAATTTCCAGTTGAAGCTAGGGACTTCTCGTTGACTTATCATCCAAGCATTAACCTGGCCCAATGCAGCTTAAGTTTCTCAAGTTTCTCAAGATCAGCAATAAACCATGTTTCTTACAGATGTTACTTGGGTTGCAGGAGGCAGGCTGCTTTTCAAAATCATTCCCCCATATTTGCTTTCTGTGGGCCTTCTGAGTTTCTCCAAATGGATTTGGTTTCCTGGGCCTCCTTTCCTTACATGTAAATGCTGAGGAGATTTACACTGGGGAAGGAGAGTAGATTTTGATCTCTTCTGGTGTCCTTTTTCTCTCAGAGCTCACCAAGATACATCCAAAACGGGCATTCTTCAAAAGAAGCTTCATTTATCATTTTTTAATAAGCCACACTGTGGCAATTGCATTATACAAAATCGTATCATGACTCCCTACCCAAGCGCTAAAGTCTTCAGGTTAATAAAAATTTCTTTAAAAATAAAGGTGATAAAACAACTGGGCCAGGGGAAGACAAATCTCAACGTATATGCAGGGGTCTCTAACCTTGGCAACTTTTTAACACTTGTGGACTTCAACTCCCAGAATTCCTCAACCAACGTGAGGAATTCTGGGAGTCCACAGGTCTTAAAAGTTGCCAAAGATGGAAGATCCCAGGATCCCTTTCTTCCTCACTGCCAAGAGAAAGACTGCATTTTGAAAGGAACTTTACATTTTAGGCCAGCCCTCTGATGCTCTTCAGAGGAACTGGAACTACAGTTCTCAGAATTAGCATACTGGCCTGGGAATTTCAGGTGCCAAAAAACACATCTGGAAGGCATTGAGTTGGGAAAGAAGAGTTTAGGCATATTTGGGTCTTCGTGTCACGGCTCCTGGAAATAGTAATATTTCTGTCCTGCAGTTGGGAAGAGAAGTTGTTCATTGGGTGTGGTTGGAATAAAAGTTTTGACAGAAGTTTCCATACTTTTTATTCATTGTATCTCTGTAATATTTCCACTGTGGGACTTTGGCTGCACAACGAATGGTGCAAGCAGGGCGTCAGTTAAGATTAACATCCAAAGAACTCCAAAATAAAAAGCACATGGTAAGACTTTAGAATGACATGTGTGCCTGTTATTTCAAGAATTTCTGAGTAACATCCCGATTAAATCAAAATGAATGGGACAAGTTGAGTCATTATGACAAATTTCCTTATAGGTTTCAGTGTGCGTAACTTAAATTTATTTACTGTCCCTTCACACACAGGAGATCTGAAATGAAGCATTAAAATAGAGGAACTAAATTTCCCAAAATAAGACAAGTTGCACATCAGATGTATCTGAAATGTTTTTTAAAGGAGCAAACTGCATTCCTTTACCTGAAAATTACATTACATTTTATTCCTAAATGAAAATATCAGCCTGCTGCTATCTTTACATATTTGAGGAATCTCAAGCCCACTTTAGCTCCAGAATGTCTATGGAGATTCTCAGTCATCCAGGTAGGTCATGGTTGTCCCATAGGTGATTTTACAAGAGGCAACTGGACGAAGATGATTAGGGGACTAGAGACTAAAACATATGAAGAAAGTTTGCAGGAACTGGGTTTGTCTAGTTTAATGAAAAGAAGAGCTAAGGGTAACATGATAGCAGTGTTCCTATATCTCAGGGGTTGCCACAAAGAAGAGGGAGACAAACTATTCCCCAAAGTACCTGAGGGTAGAAGAAGCAAAGGATGGAAACTAATCAAGGAGAGAAGCAACTTAGAACTGAGGAGAAATTTCCTGACAGAACAATCAGTGGAACAACTTGCCTCCAGAAATTGTGAATGCTCCAACACTAGACGTCTTAGAAGATGTTGGATACCCATTTGTCTGAAGTGGTGCAGGGTTTCCTGCCTAAGCAGGGGTTGGACTAGAAGACTTTCAAGGTCCCTTCCAACTCTTATTCTATTCTATTCTATTGGTTTTTCTTTGAAGATGTTTAGCTCCAGGAATATGGGGTGGCATATGTAGCAGACAACTTCATTTCCCCCCATAATTCAATGAGGCATGTTGAGCAAAGGGCAACTAACAAACTTCCCTACAAGACACAGTCCATTGATCTTTTCATTCTCTCTTATGTACTCATTTAGACCTCGTAAAAGCTCTAGGCAGATTGGAGATGAGGATATTTGTTCCAATCACAGAGCCTGTTCTGTAATATTACATGCATTACAGAAAAAGTAGAAACAATTATAGGTCTTAAACCTAGCCATGGTGTGATGAGAAAAACTGATTTATGAACTTTAACAGACTGCACAGGAAAGCATCCCACAGATTACTTGGGATTTATGTTGATCAGGTATGTCCAACCTTGGTAACTTTTAAGACTTATGAACTTTAATTCCCAGAATTCTACAAGTTTTAAAATTGTCAAGGTTAGACACCCTGATTTAGGTAAATTAGCTTGAACTGGCTCAGAAAAGACATACGGTAGTAATCAGTACAAATAGTCCACAACTTGCAGCCTCTTTTAGTGACCTTTAAAAATTACAATGACAATGAGAAAAGAGAGTTAGAATCTATCCTCTCAAGTTACGGCATCCTTATGGTCACATAATGAAAATACGGGTGCTTGACTATCCGTACATATTTATAATAGTTGCAGCACCACAGGGTCCTGTGATCACCATTGGTAACCTTCCAAGCTTGCTTCTAACAAGCAATAAGGTAGGGGTGTCAAACTCAATTTCACTGAAGGCTGCATCAGAGTTGTGTTGACCTGGGGCGGGGTCATGGTCGCTCAACGTCACTCATCGAGGCTCCATTTTTGGCTGCGACGGCCTCCTGCAGCCCTCTGTTTTCACTGGCAGAGGACTGCAGGAGACCGTCAAAGCCAAAAACAGAGGCTTGTGTGTTTTCAATGGCAGAGGCACTGTAGGACAGTCCATTGCTGTTTCCAGGGCAGGCCCACGGGCCAGATCTAAGCACTCTGCAGGCTGTTTGACACCCTGCAATAAGGGAAGCTGGATTTGCTTTAAGATGGCAGATTCACCTAACAACTGCAGTGATTTGCTCAACTATGATAAGCAAAAAGTTGTAAAATTGGCTGTGGCTCACTTAAATGCCTTGCTGTGCAGCAGAAATTCTGATCCTAATGACAGTCATAAGTCAAGGACTATGGGTAAAGCCTATCCTATAGGCCAGTGATGGCGAACCTCTTCAGCACCAAGTGCCAAAAAGGTCACACAAAAATGTCGCGCGCATGCGCTCTCTCATCAAGGCCACGCTCTGAAAAAGCCGAACTTCTGGGTTCGAGCACAGATACGCACCTGACTATCAGCTGGTCAGTGGGCATGCGCACACCAGTTTTTGATCAGAACAGCTAATCATCATGCACGCCAGAAACCCAGAAGACAAACAGGGAAGGCCATGTGTGCCGGCCGACATGGCTTCGTGTGCCAATTTGGGCATGTGTGCCATAGATTGGCCATCATGGCTATAGGCTTTTTAAAGCAAATACTAATTTTGGCTGAGCTTGGACTATAAGCAGGTGCAGGCACGATTCCCTTCAAAGTTGAAAACTCTCAGAAGGCGGCAGTGTGAACTTCTTCCACGCAGTTGCCAAGAACATTACATGGATGCATCTATTTTTAATATATGGTATTCAAATGTAAGTTCAACAGCCCTGGAGATAACCACAAAAATGCAGCTTCAGCTTGCTCAATTTCCCAGTTTAACCCAGGAGGGAACTAATCGTTTTATGACTCAGGCTGAGGTACAGATATTCAACACATGTCAAACGGAGCTTCTCTTAAGTCACAATTATTCCAAAGGTACTGAAAACTAGTTGATGAACTTTGCTTCTCGTATGGAGGAGCTTCATCCAGTCCAGCTTGTGTGTTTCAAATGCTTGCTAGTTGAAATAACCATCCTCCTAAATAAAACCATGTCAGCATGCTGGCTGAGGAGTTCTGAGACTTGAAGTCCACATATCTTAAGGTTGCCAAGTTTGAAAAACACTAATTTAAATCTAGGTTTTTTTTTTAAGTGTACCACAAGATAGAGGTGGAGCTCTTGCCTCACAAGCAGAAGGTTGTGAGTTCGATCCTAGGTAGAGGCAGATGTAGGGTCTGCTGCTTGGGCAGGGGGTTGGACTAAATGACCTGAAAGGTCCCTTCCAACTCTGTTAATCTGTTAATATTCTAGTCCAAAGGTGCTTTTTCAGGAGGCAACTGGACTTTTTTGTTTTTCTTTTGAAGACATTTCACTTCTCATCCAAGAAGCTTCTTCAGCTCTGACAAGATAGTGGGGAACGGAATCCTGTCAGAGCTGAAGAAGCTTCTTGGATGAAAAGCGAAACATCTTCAAAAGAAAAAAAAACAATTAGAAATTACAGCTGCCTCCTGAAAAAACACTTTTGGGACAACCATGACCTGGATGACTGAGAATCTCTAGACTTTTAGCTATAAAATTTGGGATTGAGCACCCTTTGAATGGGGTGGGAGTAGGAATGGATTTCCAGAGGAAAAAAATTGCAGACTACAGGAACCAGGAACACTACTCAGGTGACCCAGAGGACACAGATAAACCTCCAGGTGCTACACCGACCCTCTAAAACAGGGATGTCAAACTCAAGGCCCAGGGGCTGGATCCGGCCTGCGGGGTGCTTAGATCAGGCCTGAGGGCAGCCCTGGGAGAGAAAATGGAGCTTGGGAAGGCTGTGTGTGGCCCTCCCCAGCTTCGTTTTCGCTGGCAGAGGGTTGCAGGCCTTTGCAGCTGAAAACAGAGCTTGGGAGTCCGTTTTTTGCTGGCAGAGCGCTCAGGCCACCATAGGCAACCCTGACACAAGTGATACTGAGTTACCCCTCACCCCCACCCCGAGGTCAAACACAACCCTGATGCAGCCCTCAATGAAACCGAGTTTGACACTCCTGCTCCAAAAGGATGCAAATGACCATCTGTCTGCAAGGAATATAAATCCTTCGATTCCCCACTATCCAGTCAGAGCTGAAGCAGCTTCTTGGAAGAGAAGCGAAACGTCTTCAACGAAAAAAAAACCCATAAAGTCCAGTTGCCTCTTGAAAAAGCACCTTTGGGACAACCGAGACCTAGATTGACTGAGAATCTCTGCATATACCTATTTGGGGAGGGCTATCAGAGGCCTTTCTTTGCCGCCATCTAGCGACCGCTCAGATTTCCGCAGCCCCCATCTGCATAGCCCTGCCTTTATTATACCTCTCTATTAAGCGAACGCTTGCTGCCATTTAGCAGATGATAGATAAGCAAAATAGCTTCGCAAAGATTAGAAAGCCGCTTCCACAAATTATCCTGTCTCCTCCCCCGCCTCCACCAGAGCATTTCAATGACTTTCAATGACGTCATTTAGCAGAGCAGTTCCGCGTCTACACAGCTCGAGGTTTCGCCCATTTCCGCCTCCCGTCGGTTATGTTCGTGTCCCTTTCGGTGAACGCGAGCAACTCCGATTCGGATGTTTTCGGCTGTCTCCGGAATTTATGCCTCGGTCCTGTTAGCTTATGGACGTTTTAACTTTTACCGCGTAGAGGCAATAATAATAATAAATAACGACAAATCACGGCGACTCTTTATTTTCAGGTACATAATGAGTTTCCCCCCCCTGCTTATTGGAAACGGCAAAATCCTTCCACGGGTTGCTTTCTTTCTAAACCAGGCAAATGTTGGCTTTGCTTAGTTTACAAAAGAAAAGGCGGGATTTACACTCGGGATATATTGCTCGGTTGGCTTTTTAGCCCCCCTCTCCCCGTTTCCACGCATCTTCCACCCACGACCCCTACCCTACAGGGAAAACCATTCACCCCTTGGCGTGATTGTCTTTTTATGTACACTGAGAGCCTATGCACCAAAGACAAATGCCTTGGGTGTCCAATCACACTTGGCCAATGAAAGAATTATATTCTATTCTTCTATTCTATTCTATTCACCCTGGAAGAAAGACCAGCATCGCTCAATGGCAACTAAGACCTCTGAAAGCGTCCAAACCCCAAACGCTCTGCTAGCGAAATCCGAGCTAAGAAAAACCTTATTCCCACGATTGCGTAATTTAAAAATAAAATAAAATAAAAGCCTTGGCCGGAAACACCCCCGGTTTCTACGGTTCTTGCTAAAGACAGGAGATGCTTGCCAGAAAATTAAACAGAACAAACTTAAGATTGGGTCTCCCCTATCAGCAGACGGTCAGATAGCTCGGTGTCGCCGAGAGGGTTATTTATTTATTTACTGCGGGGAAAGGAAGCGCACAACAATCCCAACTTTTGCAGACAAAAGGACGATTTTGTCTCTTTTCGACTCTTCGGGCGCGCTCGGCCAGAGACTCGTTTCTTTCCGCCAATCGCGTTCGGATCGTGTGGTGTTTTTTTTTCTTTTTCTTTCCTCCCTCCCTCCCTCCCTCTCTCTCTCCGAAGGATGAGACTTCGGTTATTCTCGGGTTTGGTCGTCAACTCTCGGCCCTTCCCGGTTTTTCCCTCTTTCCCTGGGTTGCAGCTGCGATCCCAGCGCCAAGAGCTGGCTGGAGCGAGGAGGGGGGAAGCTTGAGGAGGAACGAGAGGCGCTCCTTGGGCAAAAGGTAAGTTTAGGGGTGCAGGGACGGGGGAGCTTAACTTGATCGTTCCACAATAGGGGAGCCCCCCCCCCCCCTTTTAATGCAGGGAGAATGGACGGCCAGTCTTTTCCAGCTCCTGGGTGCATTGCAAAGGATCCTTCCCGGGGGGGTGTGTGTGAAATTTGTGCCATGCAAATCCACCATTTCCAGTCGTTGGCGGGGGGGGGGGGGTCTGGAGGGGGGTGCAGATTCGATGGGGTCGGGGGAGCAAAAAGAAGGGGCGATTCTCTGCTGTATTGCAGCCGTCGACTCTGTAATCTGGGGGTGGAAATAAGTCTCTGCCTCCGCTTTGGAAACAAAATTAAAATAAGGTTTATTTTTGGGAAACTGGCGCTAGGAAGAGGGGATAAGGAGTGGTGGGGGGGAGAATTTCTGCTCTAATTATTATAATTTTCCCCCCTGTGCTATTTCCTTCCCGCTCCCCATCTATGGAAAAAAAGGAGGGTGGGGGGACTTGTGCATTCCTGTCCCTCTTCATGTACTTGAGCTTTGCGCTGGTACTGTAATGCCCTCGCCGGCCCAGAAGGTACAATCAATTTTTAAAACATTTTTGCAAGAGGAAATCGCTTGAGGGAAACCTGGCAGTTGAAGTGAAGTTGGGGGGGGGGGGGGGGAGAGACCGGGACCTTCCCCCCCCCCCCCCCTCTGGAGTGCTGTGGCTTTTGTGGTGGGCAGAGCAGGAAGCAGCTAAGTGGAGTCTGATGATCTCTAGAATTTGAATCTGGTTCTTGAACCCAAGACTGATGGGGCAGGAAGACACCCTCTCAGGATTTCCAAGTTTAAAAAAAGAGAGAGAGAGGAGGGGGTGATATTTCACCATAGTGAATAATGCGTTTCTTTTCTTTTCTTTAAAAAAAAAAAACAGAACTTATTTTGCCCAAAGCATCTCTTTGTGAAGTTGTAAGAGTTCTTTTGAGTTTTCTTTTTGATGGTCTTCCTTGGTTCAAAGGGAAGGGGGGGGAAAGGCAAATATTTCCAAGCTTTGCCAATTATTTTGGGTGATCCTGGTTGCTAAAACGTTTTGGGGCTTAAAGCAGACGGGTTTTGCCTTACTGTGTAAGAATTGTGGGTTTTGTGTGTGCGTTGAGAAATGGCGGTGTGGTGTTGCAGGGTCTTTTTCCAATCTTGATTTCGGTTCTTTGGGTCATGCCGGTGTTCGCTGTTGCAACCTTTGCCCTGCCGTTGGTTGGTTGCCGCCTCCCTCCTTCGGATCAGCCTTCTTAAACTTGCAGGTAGTGCTGAGATTGCAATTGTCAGCCTTTTCATGAAAGATACCAGGGGTCAAGAGAGTTATCTGCTGTATTTGTCATTTCTACCTGATTTTCAAAGCCGGTCTAATCTTATTTTCCGCCCTTCCTCTTGGAGCTACAACGAGATTTCCTTATCTCATAACTGCAGTCCACATCAAGAATCTAGTCCTCAGTTTTAAAAGTTTATTCCTTTCTAATCCCTGGATTAGGGCTCCTCCTCTTCCTGCTTCTTCTGCCTCTTCCTGCTCCCTGTGTTTTCATAAGCTCACCTGCCAACAAAGCTCTTCTCAGCTCCTCAGGCAGCTCCATTTTCCTCAGGATCCTTCCTTGAAGCTCCTAGGGCCACCTTCCCTGTTCCCACAGCCTGCACCCATGCAGCATTCATCTGACTCTGGCAAAATTAAGCCCTCTGGCCAAGAGACTGTGCCCCTTTTGTGTCTTGCATGCACCTGGTGCTTCCTTCAGCACAAATCCTGGATGAGCTGCCACATCTGTCGTAAAAAGTTGGGCTGGAGAAGGCTCTGCCTCCCAGAGCAGGCTTATTCTGAACAGCAGCAGCTGCTGCCCACATTCCAGGCTGCATCTGGCACAGCCAAAATGTCGCTCGCTCAAGCGAGCTTTTCCCCCAGGAGTTTCAGTGGCTTCTCTCCTTTTTTGCATCCTGCAAAGACGGGCATCTGAACCACGTTCCTTCTCTATGTTCCTTCAGAAGGGGCCTGTGTAAAAGAAACAGCACTCTCTTCTCTCCAAAACCAGTGTAGCCCTGAAAGTTATTTGCAGTACAGGGAGTCCTTGACTTTCAACTTTTCGTTTAGTGACTGAACTTACAATAGAATAGAATAGCAGAGTTGGAAGGGATCTTGGAGGTCTTCTAGTCCAACCCCCTGTCTAGACAGGAAACCCTACACCATTTCAGACAAATGGTTATCTAACATCTCCTTAAAAACTTCCAGTGTTGGAGCATTCAACTCCCAACAACAACGTAAGTTGAGCACTACCAGTATTCCATCCCTGGCACGTTAAAATAAGTGACTCTTAGGACATAGTTAGGGATGCTGTGGCTCAGCGGCTAAGACACTGAGCTTGTCGATCAGAAAGGTTGGCAGTTTGGCGGTTCGAATCCCTAGCGCCATGTAACGGAATGAGCTGCCATTACTTGTCCCAGCTTCTGCCATCCTAGCAGTTCAAAAGCATGTAAAAAAAATGCAAGTAGAAAAACAGGGACTACGTTTGGTGGGAAGGTAACAGCGTTCTGTGCGCCTTCACCGTTTAGTCATGCCGGCCACATGACCACGGAGACATCTTCAGACAGCGCTGGCTCTTCGGCTTTGAAACAGAGATGAGCACTGTCCCATAGAGTTGGGAACGACTAGCACATATGTGCAAGGGGAACCTTTACCTTTACCTTTAGGACATAGTTTTTATTTTTTATTTTTTTATTTTTCAAATTTATAGCCCGCCCTTCTCCTTGCAAGGACCCAGTTGAAGAGGATTATAAGCAGAAATGAAGCCGTTGGACAGTAGATCAAAAAACCTGGTGCCTTTACTTGATTTGAGCTTCAGTTGTCTTCAGTGCCAACCAACAGGGTTTCAAGGCAAAAATGTTCATGCATTGTAGAAACCAAATCCAGAGGACTCTCTGGGTTACCCATCTGCATATTAGAAATGTCTAATGAGAGCATATAATTTGGAATGGCCCCAAGTTTATTTTAGGGAGTGAGGGATGTCAGGTTTCAGTGATTATTCTGCACTAAATTAGAAACTGTGAACAAAGAACCAATTTCAGATGCAACCCATATGGACTTAATTAAAGTAGAACTATTAAATATGGTGAGGCGAGTGAGGCCCACTTCATGAGGTCTGGAAGGGTCAGAGGAGGATACTGTAAAGCAACAGCAGTTTTTGGATAATCAAAGATATTGCAGGAAAAAAAGCCATCTTCATTCAGGATATCAAAAAGTCAGAAGGAATCTGACAGCACCTTTTCAGGCTAACAGACTTGATTAAAAGTCGTATGCCAAAGGTGAATCTGATAAAGTGACCTGCAGCTCACTGAAACCCATGAGTTTTAATTAGTTATGCTAATCTGAAAAGGTATCTCTAGACTTCTTTTGATTTTGGAATATTAAAATTTCAAAGAAAAAGTCCCCTGGAGACATTTGAGATCAATAGCAAAGGTGTCCAGCCTTGGCAACTTTAAGGCTTGTGGCTGGCTGGAGAATTCTGGGAAGTCCACAAGTTGCCAAGGTTGGACACCCCTGATCTAGAGAAAAGATGTCCCTACCGATGGAGATGGCAAAAGAAAGTTGTTTCAAAGGGATGAGCAGAGAAAAGGCTTACCGTATTTTTCAGCGTATAAGACGCACCAAGATTTTGAAGAGGTAAATTTTTTTTTTAAAGTTTTTGCCCTCCCTGGCCCCCAGGAGCACTCTGCAGGCCTCCCAAACCCTCTGCAGGCCCTGTTTTTTTGGGTTTGGGAGAGTTTAGGAGGCATGCAAAGTGCTCCTGGGGGCCGGGGACGGCAAAAACGTGATGCATGGGATGGTTTGGGAGTCAAAAAAAGGGTGTTTTTTTGCAAAAAAACAGGATGTGCAGGGAGTTTGGAAAACCTGCAGAGTGCTCCTGAGGACTTGGGATGGCAACAACACCCCCATTTTTATGAAAAATGGACCCGTTTTCATTCGTTTTTGCCTTCCCAGCCCTAGGAGCACTCTACAGGCCTCCCAAACCCTCTGCATGCTCCATTTTTAACGAAAATTGGGCCTCTTTTTCAGGAAAAATGAGCCCGTTTTTCACTCGTTTTTGCCCTCCCCAGCCACCAGGAGCATTTTGCAGGCCTCCTAAACCCTCTGCGTGTCCATTTTTGCAAAAAACAGGATGTGCGAGGTGGGGTTTCGGTAAGCCAAAAGTGACTGTATTCAGTGTATAAGACGCACCAACATTTCCACCCTCTTTTAGGGGGGGGAAATGTGTCTTATACTCTGAAAAATATGGTAATTCAAGAGGCTGCAAATTGTCCAAGAATCACGGATTTCTATCCAGAATTTCTATGCAGAACAATCAACCAGAGATGATGGATAGAAGCAATTGGGATCTTTCCAGATCTGCTCTCAAGCGAGAGAGACATAAGATGAAAATTTGCAAGCTTGTGTAAGATGTATTTGCTTGTTTTGGTCTCTCTTTTGCAAAATAAGTCTACTTTTTCTGTTCTGGTACCTGTTGTAACCCCTTTAGTATTTGTATGTTTGCTGGCTTCTATATATTAGAATGCACTTCAAACCCATTAAAGGTAGTCCTTGACTTACAACTACAATTGAGCCCAAAATGTCCTTTGCTAAATGAGACATTTGTTGAGGGTTGCTCAATTTTACGACCTTCCTTGCCACAGTTGTTAATTGAATCGCTACACTTGTTAAATTAGTAAAAGAGTTGTTAAGTGAACCTGGCTTCTCCATTGATTTGGCTTGTTAGAAGATTGCAAAAGGGGATCACATGATCCACTTTTGTGTGAAAAACGTCACTTTTTGAGGGATGATGTAACTTCAAACGGTCACTAAACAAACTGTTGTAAGTCGAGGACTACCTATAGTATTGTTCAATAAGCAATAAAGAAGATAAAGAAGGAAATGTGAAGGCCTAGATCAGGCATGTCCAAACTTGGGAACTTTAAGACTTGTGGACTTCAACTCCCAGAATTCCCCAGCCAGCCAGAATTCTGGGAGTTGAAGTCCACAAAATTCCCAAGTTTGGACATCCCTGGCCTAGATATTGCTGGTTCACTCTCAGCTCAGCAGATAAAAAAGGACCTGTAAGTAACTAGCCATCATTTTCATTAAGGTTGGTGACAGAAGAGGGGTATAGAGGGGATCCATCTTTGGTGTTCTGGATTCTAAAATGGACCCTGAAAGCAAGGTTAAAATAGCTCCTGAATGGGATTCTCACATTCCTACAGTTGCTCCTTCCAACTGGGTGAACTTAATGGACGTCTTTGGGAGGACATTTTGCCATTTTAAGATCCTTTTGAGAGAAGCCACGGATTTATATTGAATTCTTTGAAAAAAAAGATGTCCGGATATTTGGTATTTAACTTTGATGTACATAATTCTCATGTTGGAGTTTGAAATCAGTAGGGGAAATATCCAGGTGGGCAAAGGCTGAATTAGGGAAGGAGGGAGATATATTGTAACTTAGTAAATCACCAAGGTGTTGCATTTTTAGTCAGATTTGGAGTCCGGTTAACCAAAGCCAATCAATTCAAATCCATATATATTAAGAACATGGGAAGGATCTTGCCAGATCAGATTAAAAGGACTGTTGGTAGTTTGTTTTCTTGACGATGGTATGGCATTATTTTGACATGGTTTTCTCTGGGGCTTTTTTTTTAAACCTCCTATGTTAGATTATACCTGGAATCATCCAAGAACTAATCTGCTCAACCATGATAGATAATGCTGAGACTTTAGACCAGTGGTAGTCAACCTGGTCCCTACCGCCCACTAGTGGGCGTTCCAGCTTCCATGGTGGGCGGTAGGGGTTTTGTCCGATACTGAAGCATTTTCCTTTTTTAAATTTAATTGACTTCCCCACTTTATAAATCACCATTGCTGTGGAACCGGTGGGCGGTTAGAAACTTTTACTACTAACAGAGATACAAAAGTGGGCAGTAGGTATAAAAAGGTTGACTAATCCTGCTTTAGACTGTGGTCAAACAGAATAGTCCCCGGAAAGCTGAAATACTCCCAAGGAAGCAACATTGCCTACTTTTTTTTTTTTTAATGTAAGAGAGACTCTAAGGTAGACTGACACAAGAAGCTGGAAGTTTAACCATCCTGTTTATTATTGCCCTTGTTGTTTCCTGATCTATCTCAATTTTTTCGCCCAGCCCATTCTGGATCCATGGAGCATTTTTCTAGGGAGAATGCTAGATTGTTGTACTTGGACAGGAGTTAACAACACACACACAAAACACACACACACAGACACACACACACACAGAGCCTGTTTAATTTAGGCAGTAGCAGAGATTGTATGTGTTGGCGTGGGGGAGGGGCTGATGGGAGATAGTGTTCCCTGGGATAGAGATTTCCGAGGCACAATAGGGCAGAAGTTCCTCCTGCCGCCTTCTTCAATCTCTTCCCTGGACTTGGTTCAAATTTTACAAATGTGCATGCTTGTGTGTGTGTGTCACACACACACACACACATACAGAAAGAGAGCGTGCGATAGAGAGCTATTGGTTGAAAAAGGGAGAGCGAGAGAGAGATGAATTCCAGGCTTCTGTTCCCAGTACAGCGTGAACTTCTAATGCCCTTCTCTGCGGCTTGCTCCAAGTCTCTCCAGCCATTTTTTAAAAGAAATGTCCCAAATAAATCCATTGTCATACATTTTCTAGCCTCAAGAAATACTGAGAACTGAACTAGGAGCAGGAAAACTTGAGACATCCAGCTTAAAAGGGAGAAGGGAGGTAAAACTTTCCTTCTTCATAAATGTCGGGCTGGGAATTGAGATGGATTTGCGTTGCAGTTGAGAAATTCTGACTTTGTTTTCGGAGATTCACTTGAGAACAAAACTGGTCAGGTCTCTGGTCACTATCTTGCGCATCTGGCTGCTTTTATTCCCAACTAGCCAATAACCCAGCGTGGCCCGCATATTTATTTCTAGGGGGAAAATGTCAGGACCAAATGTAATTACTAATGCTGGATTTTCCCCCTTACCAGAGGGAGCCCCCTGTGGAGTACTATGAAGCCGTTACCATGGCAACTCCACTGCGCTGTACAGTAAAAGCCATTTTATGACAGTACGGTAGAAGCCATTTAAAGGTACAACAGGTCGTATCTTAACAGAGCACACACCCTGAGGGGTGTTAGGGCTGTCTTGCCCACACAGTATTTTTCTACAGACAGTAAGTCATCTGTATATACCAAGTTTGGTTGAAATTGCTTGAGGCGTTCCAGAGTTATGCTGGAGAACACACACACACACTCTCTCTCATCTTCTGGACTCTTGTTAGTGTGCTTTGTGAAGCGAAGAGCTGCTCACCCCCTGGCCTAACAACAGGGGTTGCTTGTTCTGAGAAACATGACTTGGGATCAAAGTATCTCATGGTGACCTCAGAGCCGTGATTCTTATCTAGGTTTCCCTGGCTGTTTAATATACCTGGGGAGAGGTTTCTGGCACCTAAGATGGCTATACAGGTATTCCTTGACTTACTACCACAATTGAGTAGAAACATTTCTATTGCTGAACGAGACAGTTAAGTGAGTTTTGCCGACCTTCCTTGCCACAGTTGTTAAATGAACCACTACAGTTAAATTAGTAACACCGTTGTTAAGTGAATCTGGCTTCCCCATTGATTTTGTTCGTCAGAAGGACGCAAAAGGTATGACCTCTGGGACACTGCAGCCGTCACAAATGTGAGCATCCCCACAGTTGGTTGTAAGTCACCTTTGTCACGTCCATTGTAACTTTGAACCATCATTAAAAGTACATGGTACCTGTACTCGGACTTCTCTGTCCTTTCGTTTTTGCACAACTGTATTTGTAAGACCTTTCTGCGTTTTTATTGAGACCTGCCCTCCCTCCCATTGCTTCCTTTTTGCTGTCTTTTTAGTATCAAACATTTTATTAGTTTATCATAATATAAAATGCAAGGGAGAATGAAAATAATGGGAAACTAGGGAAGAGGGGGGGGAAGGGGGGTAGAAAGGAAAAAAGAAAAAGGCATCGATTTCTGACTCTCTTTAGCACAGTAGAAAATAACATTACAACTTCTAGTTTACTTTTATAATATATACTAGCCATTTCTATAACAACGGACCTATCTAATCAGCAAAACCAAAATCAGAGCTTTGTTGTTTTCATCACAAGCACAAAATCCAGGAGCTTTCCAAATAAAGACAAAATTAGAACTATTGTTTTCTTTGAATAAAACAATGTAATGGTCTCTTACTTTTTTTTCTTGATGTAGAAAATAATATATATTTCTAGTGCACTATTCTATGAGGATACGCTGGAAGGAGTGACTTAAATTTAATGAGTTAATTGGACTTAGGATAGATTTTTACTAGTCTGACATATATATACCTAATTGAAATAAAGTTGATATAGCTTTGTATTTGTAAAGTGGGTTTGAAAATATGTTTTTGTATAATGCTTGAGTAATTCCTAAAGCTTGTAAAATATTATTGAAGATGTATTTGAAAGTATCTTGTTAAGAGAAAGTTTAAAAATATGTATTAGAATTTAATGATTTTACAAATATGATTAAAGAAAGGTTTTTAAATGGATGTTGAGAAAAAGTTTTTTCCCCCTTTAAGATTAAAGAATCTGAAAGACTCTAGTGAATTTTGATAATATAAAGAATGATAGACTTTTCTGCTGTCTCGGTTGTATGTTTGTCTGCTGTTTCCATGTTCTTGGCATTTCTCTCTTAGTGGTGCTGTGGTGCTGAGCTCCGTTTCTGCTAGCTGCTTGGGACACCTCCTAAAATCAAATATAAGTATTAGCTAGAGCAGTGGTTCTCAACCGACCCTTTAATACAGTTCCTTATGTTGTGGTGACCCCCAACCATAAAATTGGTGTCTCGGTTCCTAAGACCATCAAACATATGTGTTTTCCGATGGTCTTAGGTGACCCCTGTGAAAGGGTCGTTTGACCCCCAAAGGGGTCCCGACCCATAGGTTGAGAACCACTGAGCTAGAGGGACGCGTTGGCTCAGTGGCTAAGATGCTGAGCTTGTTGATCAAAAAGGTTGGCAGTTTGGATCTCTAGCGCTGCGTAATAGAGTGAGCCCCTGTTACTTGTCCCAGCTTCTGCAAACCTAGCAGTTTGAAAGCATATAAAAATGCAAGTAGAAAAATATGGACCACCTTTGGTGGGAAGGTAACAGCATTCTATGCACCTTCGACGTTTAGTCATGCCGGCCACATGACCACGGAGATGTCTTCGGACAGCACTGGCTCTTCGGCTTTGAAAGGGAGATCAGCACGCCCCCTAGAGTCGGAAACGACTAGCACATATGTGTGAGGGGAACCTTTCAATTTAAATATTAGCCCTCTTACTAAGGAAGCGTGTTGTTGAAGTTGCCTGAGTGACGGTCTCCCTTCCTCTACCTTTTCCAGAGTCCTGCGCATCACAACTTCTCCCCGAACCTCCTTGAGATCCTGAGCTGTGCTTTGCCTCTCCTCCCCAGACCACCTGCAAGGGCTGGATTATGCTTGTCACGTTCTCCCTTTGCTTCATCATCTGGTTGAATCGTGGCTTCAAGTTACGGGAACGACGGGGCTGTACTTAGGGCCCGGCCGTTCATGCCAGCGGACCTGGGAGACTTAAACCTTCATGCAGAGCTCTTGAGAGGGAAGTGGGACAGCCACCTACAGCCCACCCCTCTCTTCCACTTTTTCCCTCGCCGGTGCATTTGCTTGGCCCTTTCCAGGGGACTATGGGAAGCACAGAAGGCTTCCAGTATCGGGCCCTCTACCCCTACCGCAAGGAACGCAACGAAGACATCGACCTGTTACCTGGGGACACCTTGGTGGTGAGCAAGGGGGCCTTGCAGGCACTGGGCTTCAAGGATGGAGATGAGCAAATGCCGAACCAGATTGGCTGGATTTTGGGGGTCAACGAGCGCACCAAACAAAAGGGGGATTTCCCGGGCACCTATGTGGAATATGTGGGGCCAGTGAAAATCTCCATCCCGTCCCATCGTCCCAGGGTCACCAGGCCACTGCCCGCCACTCCTGGAACAGGGGCGTCTCACGCATCGGAGGAACAGGGTGAGTACCTGCGTCTGGGTGCAAAGCGAGAGGAAGGGCTTGCAAGAGGGAGGAAGAAAATGGCTTCAGGTCAGGCTTTTGAAAAATGCTGTTCCAGAAACGTCCGGTCCAGGGAAAGGCTACCAACAACAAGAACACACCATTCCTTGTTCTGCTCCAACCAGTTTCCTGGTTCCTGTTGGCTGGACTTGCCATCTGCCCCTGCAGAACGAGTAGATAGACCCAGCTGCTCCCGGTCTCCTGAGCGGGAACAGCCCGGAGGCTTCAGATGCCCTGCCCAGAATAAGGGCCATCTGCATAGAGAAGTGATGCCTGGGTGCACACTTGAAGCCAGCAAGCCGTGTGGCCTCAAATTATGGGCTTCGGGGTCACGTGCAGTAACTACCACATCAAAGGGCCGAGAGGTTGTCGGAGAAGAAATCATAAACTAGCCAAGGAAGACCATTTTTCTCACTAGGCGTCCCAGCGTTTAGCCAGTGGAGGAGAGGAAGTCCTGCCAGGATGTGTTGTTGTTACGTTAAATCATAAAATCTATTTATATGTGGGTTTTTTTTTTTTTTTTAAATGGACAAACCAGGTACTCCCAACAGGGAGCTGCGAATGTTAAAAAGAAGGATGGATTTATTTTTGTAAAAATGCTTATAAATGATGCCAGGAGCAAGGATCGTAGGCACATGAAATTAAATGGTTGATGAATGGATACATCCCAATTTTGGCACTTTCCCAAAATAAAGTGCTGGGATGTGGTCAAACACACATTAAAAAACAGGTAGAGTTTGATTGTAGCCACTGCCTTGAGTTTTTTGACCATATAGTGTGGATACCCTCCTGTGCCTAAGAATTTTGGGAGTTATAGTCCATGCCAGAATGGAGGGTGTCTGGTTAGACAAGTTGGGTTTAAATCAGTGGATCCCAATGTGGGGTCCATGCCCCACAGGGGGGCCATTTCATTTTTAATGGGGGCAATTTGAACCTTGTTTTAACTGAGTTAATGGCCTTTTAGGCTTCCTCTGCGTGAGCAGAGTTTACTTTTTGAGTAAAGTAAAAATTACCTTATTTTTCAGAGTTATAAGATGCACCTTTTTTCCTCAAAAAAGAGGGTGAAAATCTGGGTGGGTCTTATACACTGAACACAGCATTTTTGGCCTCCTGAAACCCCTTCCCCTTGACAAAAATGGCTGTGCAGAGCCTTTAGGAGGTTTCCAGGCTGCTCCTGGGTGCTGTGGAGAGCAGAAATGAGCCAAAAATGGGCCGTTTTTTTGCTTGTTTTTGCCCTCCAGCCCCCAGGAGCACTCTACAAGCCTCCTAAAGGCTATGCATGCCCTTTTTTTTGATGAAAAACAGGCTGTTTTGGGGATGTCTGCAGAGTGCAAACACTTTTTTAAAAATTTGCTTCTTCAAAATCTTGGTGCATCTTATATTCCAGTGCATCTTATACTCCGAAAAATACAGTATGTGTCACAGGGAGGCATCAGGATTTTAGAGATGCTTTTTGGGGCATGGCCCAAAAAAGGTGGGGGACCTTTAAAGAAGTTTTCTTTAAGCAGCTATCAGTTTTTCCCTCTCAAGGCAGGTTGTCTTCAACTTACAACCATAATTGAGCCCAATTATGAGTATGTTGCTAAGTGAGACATCTGTTAAATTTGAGTTTTGCCCCATTTTACGACTTGTCTTGCTATATTTGTTAAGCGAATCACTGCATTCTTAAATTAGTGACACGATTGTTAAGTGAATCTGGTTTCCCCATTGACTTTGCTTGTCAGAAGGGGACAAAAAGAGATCATAATTCTCTGGGACACTCGAACCGTCGTAAATGTGAGTCAGTTGTCAGGCATCCAAATGTAAATCACATGATCATGTCGAAACGGTCATAAGTGTGAAAAATGGTGCCCTTGTAACTTTAAACGGTCACTCAATGAAGCGTTGTAAGTTGAGGACTACCTGTGAATGTTTTCTTCCCTTTCCATTGCAGGTAGTCCTTGACTTACAACAGTTCATTTAGTGACTGTTCAAAGTTACAACGGCACTAAAAAAAGTGACTTATGATCATTTTTCACACTTACGACCATTGCAGCTTTCCCCTGGTCATGTGATCAAAATCTAGACACTTGGCAACAGATTCACTTTTTGGTCACGAAAAGCGATCCGTGTTTGTGACCTTCTGACAAGCAAAGTCAGTGGGGAAGCCAGATTTACTTAACAACCATGTTACTAACTTAACAATTGCAGTGATTCACTTAACAACTGCGATAAGAAAGGTCACAAAATGGCGGCAAAACTCCATTAACTGTCTCGCTTAGCAACATAAATTTTGGGCTCAATTGTGGTCATACGTCAAGGACTATCTGTACCTCACTGGGAGATAATGACTCATTCCTGGTATTGTGGCTCCTGTTGATTTTCGGAATGAATGATTCAACTTTTTTTTTTTTCACATGTGACTTACTACTAATATAATCCTTGGTGGGTTTTGGGCTGAGCTCTCTCTGAAGCCCAATCCCTGCCTTGCTGTGATGGCTCGGCTGGCCCCTAAAAGTCTGGACAGATTGTGAGAAAATAAATAATCTGGGTGCAGTGCTACCAGTTGAGGCAAATGTTTCTAGCAAAGAAATTTTGTTTCGTCTCCTTAGCAGGGCAGATGTGAGATTTTTTTGGTTTAAAATCCCCCACATTGGAGACATTGAAAATAATTTGAAAAACTTTCTGCATTCATCTGTGAACAACGGTGGGTGGGGGAATAGTTTAAGTGCTTACTGCAAAAAGAAAGAGAAAGAGAGAAGGGGGGAGACAAAGAAGGAAAGAGAAAGAGAGAGAGAAAAAGAAAGAAAGAGAGAAAACAAAGGAAAGAAAGAAAGAGAGAGAGAGAGAGAAAGAGAGAGAAAGGAGAGAATGAAAGAAAGAGAGAGAGAGAACAAAGGAAAAAAGAGAGAAAGGAAAGAAAGGAAAGAGAAAGAAAGAGAGAATGAAAGAAAGAAAAAGAAAGAGACAGAAAAAGAAAGAGAGAAAGAAAAAGAGAGAACAAGAAAGAAGAAAGGAAAGAAAGAGAGTACAAAACAAAGGAAAAAAGAAAGGAAGGAAGGAAAGAAAAAGAGAAAGAAACAGAGGAGAAGAGAAAAAGAGAGAGTGAGAGAGCAAGAAAGAAGGAAGAAAAGAAAGAAGAAAGAAAGAAAGAAAGAAAGAAAGAAAGAAAGAAAGAAAGAAAGAAAGAAAGAAAGAAAGAAAGAAAGAAAGAAAGAAAGAAAGAAAAGAAAGAAAGAAAAGTAGCACCAGAAGCAGAAAAAGTTGTCTTGGCCCATTTTTCTCCCATTTTCCCTTGGAAAAAAATTCTTATTAAGGTAGCTGAGAACAGAAACAGAATTCTTTCCAGGCAGCCAAAATCAGCTTTCCTTCCCGTTTCCTCAGCTAATTTCCTCAAGCTAATTTTCATTGAAGAAGGGAGGCCCAATGCTGAACCATTGGAAGGGAGAAATGGCCTGCTTGGTGTATGTGTTTTACACAACACACACACACACACACACACACGATCGTGCATGCGTGCACACACTGTTTCACAATCAGGAATGTGCTGACTTGACATTCTCCGGCTGAGCCAGAGGATTTGACGCCGTTGGCTGTGGGGCTTGGGGGCCAGAGCTGGCCTAAGGCCAACTTGCAAGGAGCGTTTCTGGCTTTTTTTTTTCTTTCTTTTTTTTGAGTGGGGTGACCGAGAGGGCTTTAAAAGAGGTTAGGAATAGGTTTAAATTTTCTTTTTTCCCCTTACAGAGTGCAGAGTAGAGCCCAGGGCAGCTGCAAAGGGCACTCCTGGCCAGGAGGATTTGGCACCTGTTTCACAAGTGAAGCCAACTGATTGCCAGATGCCCAGCTGAGTCTGGAAAAACCAGATCTTATTTAAATAAAATCAGGAGGAATTGGCAGGTCATAGTGGAAGCTCCTTGCCGCTTTTATGGGTCTCGGAGATTATAAATGTATAAATATAAAGATTAAAATTCTGGCCCTTAGCACCTGGACGGGTTCCACCTTTATGATCATTCCGCTTTTTAATTTATTTATTATTTTTATGTTGAGTTCATTAAAAATGTGTGTAGCCTTTGGATTCCTTAGAGCAGGGGTCTCCAACCTTTGCAACTTTAAGTCTGAAGGACTTCAGCTCCCAGAATTCTCCAGCCAGCTTTGCTTTGCTTTGCTTTGCTTTGCTTTGCTTTGCTTTGCTTTGCTTTGCTGGCTGGAGAATTCTGGGAGCTGAAGTCCTTCAGACTTAAAGTTGCAAAGGTTGGAGACCCCTGCCTTAGAGCCCTTCAGATATGCCATCCATAATCTTTGCACCAATCTTTCAAAAACATGCCAGTGTTATTATCCCAAATTGCAGTTGGAAGGATCCTAATCTGAGTCGCTGATTGGTTCTGTTGACCCAACATACTTCACCCTAAATTTAAGATAGCAATGTCCCACACTTTCTTGGGTCACATACTACCCTCATATAAACCTGTTTTGCTTACTGTGATGACCTTGTCACACAACTCATTAAGACAATCAGTGGATCATGTCCCATATCAAGCTGAATCACAAACTGTGCACGTCATTTGAACCCACTGTCAGGAGTTTCAGGAATTCAGTCTTGTTTCTGTTCATTCCTTTCATTGTAATTCTGTATTAATAATAGGTCACGGTAGCTGTATTAATGATAGGTTATCACTGGACGTATTTATTCCATTATCAAATTTATACAGGTAGTCCTTTTCTTATGATTGTAGTTAAACCTGCAATTTTGGCTTTAATTCATGACGGTCATAAAGCGAGTTTCCATGTGACCGCACCTGATTGTACAGCCTTTTTTTTCTTTTTTTTTTGCAGTATGCTAAGGACATTAAATAATACAATAATAATACAATAGCAGAGTTGGAAGGGGGTCTTCTAGTCCAACCCCCTGCGTGGGCAGGAACCTTATACCATTTCAGACAAATGGCTATCTAACATCTTCTTAAAGACTTGCAGTGTTGGGGCATTCACAACTTCTGGAGGCAAGTTGTTCCACTGGTTAATTGTTCTAACTGTCAGGAAATTCCTCCTTAGTTCTAAGTTGCTTCTCTCCTTGATTAGTTTCCACCCATTGCTTCTTGTCCTGCCCCCAGGTGCCTTGGAGAATAGTTTGACTCCCTCTTCTTTGTGGCACCCTCTGAGATATCGGAACACTGCTATCATGTCTCCCCTGGTCCTTCTGAATGAATGCCACTGCTGTTAAACAAATCCATTGCTCATGATGTGGCCTTTCTTTTGCCAGAAACAATTGTACCTCAAATTTAGGGTAAAGTATGTTGTGTAAACATAGCTCGAATGCTGGATTTTGGCAAAAAATATTATAAATTGCAATCACATGACCATGGGACAGAGCCGTAAATGCGGTCCAATTGCCAACCATGCCAAAAATGAGCATGTAGCTGTGAGGAGTGTGAATGTTGAAACTTCGAATTCAGATTAGATTTTTAAATAGCTTTTTGGGAGTTTGCTATAACTTAAAAGTTCACTAAGCAACTAGTTGTAGGTGCACTCTTGTCACAAATGGGACTGGGCAACATACAATAAAACAGTTAATAAGTATAAACCATTAGAAACAATTAAACCAGAAGCGGTATTCTGCCGCTTTGGACTGGTTCACCCGAACTGGTAGTGGAAATCGCGGAGGCTTTCTTGAAGCCTGGGGAGGACGAAAACAGCCTCCCCTGGACCTCCGGAAGGGTGAAAAATTAGCTGGCCATTGCGCGCATGCAGACCGGAGCTGATGTATGCCATGCCACCAAATATGGCTCCGCGTGCCACCTGTGGCACGCTTGCCATAGGTTCGCCATCAGGTCTCTATGCTGGCCCATTGAGGCACATTTGCAAGCCAAAGCGCATGCGCGGAAGGCTAAGTGCAAGCACTGACAGGGTGTGCTCACAATTGCAAACCAGTAGGGAAGGTAAGTGAATACCACCTCTGAATTACCATATTTTTCAGAGTATAAGACACACCAAAGTTTTGAAGAGGCAAATTTTTAAAAAAAGTTTTTGCACTCTGCAAACCTCCCCATAATGGCCATTTTTTTTTGCGAAAACGGGCCTGTTTTTTTCCAAAAAAAGGGCATGAATAGCCTTTAGGAGGCTTGTAGAGTGCTCTGGGGGGGGGAAGCAAAAATGAGCAAAAAATATCCCATTTTTTATGAAAACGGGTCTGGTTTTTTGTCAAAAAAAAAGGATATGCATAGCCTTATAGAGTGCTCCTGCGGGGGAAGCAAAATTGAGCAAAAAACGGCCCATTTTCCGCTCATTTTTGCCCCCTCCCCAGCCCCCAGGAACTCCCTGAAAGCCTCCTAAAGGCTATGCACGGCCATTTTGGTGAAGGGAGCGGGAGTTCGGGAGACAAAAAATGCTGTATTCAGTGTATAAGACGCATCCAGATTTGAGAGAAAAAGGTGCATCTTATATTCTGAAAAATACAGTAAAATATCAATTTTTCTCTTCCCTTTTGAAATCTGCTAATTTTCCCCAATTATCTCAGGCCTTTTGCTGACCTGTCTTTCTGTCCATGTTTCAGGAGTGACACTTCCAGAACTTTCTGAGCAGTTTGCCCCACCCGAAGTCGCTCCACCTCTGCTGTGTAGGCTGGTAGATGTGATTGAGAAGAAAGGTGAGCCAAAGAAGAGAGGAAGGTGGTATGAGAAATTTGTGAGGGTGATGTGAGAGGCAGTGCCTGCAAGCTACACGGGATGGCTGGTAGGGAGGGTACCTCTTGAAGCTTCCCTACTGGATGGAAGACCACCTGGTGCTTTTTATGGGGTCTCAGTTACACGACAGTTGTGACCAGCCAGCAGAGCTGGCAGCAGATTTGGACAGTGAAGAGGTTGGGGAGAAACATGTGCCAGTCCTGGAGTCTGGGTAAGGCTCTGATGAGGGCTCTGTGTCGGAGGAAGAGAGGGGCCAGAGCTGTATGCCAGTTATCAACTGCCTTCAGAGCAGGGGTGGGTTCCTGCCACTTCTAAGCTCTTCTACAGAAGAGGTTCCAGAAATCTACAGGGCCATTTAGAACCGGTTCCAGCTCCCTCCCCCTGCCCGTCAGCGCATCATCAAGAGGAAGAGCGAGAGGAGGAATTCTGGGAGTTGAAGTCCACAAGTCTTAAAGCTGGCACGTTTGAACACCCCTGGGGTTTTTTTTCCCTAAAGGGTTAGGGGTGTGAAGGTCTTGTAACTTGACAGCTTTAAGACTTATGTGCTTCAAATGCCAGAATTTCTGAGCCAACATTTTGGTTGCTAAGCAGGAGCGTTGTTAAGTGAGTTTCACCACATTTTACAAGTTGGCCACGCCCACCCAGTCACATGACTGCCAAGCCACTCCCACCCCATCATATGGCCGGCAAGCCACTCCCACAAAGCAGGCCCCATCTACAGAAGAGATTCTAAAAAATTTTGAAACCCACCACTGCTTCAGAGGCAGACATCAATGAGGCAGACGAACAGCTGTTCTCAGTGTGCGTATGCGCAGAGTTGCCAGATGACGGGCTAAAGAATAGGGTTCGACTTGGGAGTAACATCACAGGTGGATGATGAATGGCCCCTCCCAGAGGAAATAAAAGAGTGAAAGGGGAGTGGAGTTTACAGTAGACAATTAGTTCGCTTAATTGGCTGAAACTCCTTGCCAGGTTTTGCAGATATCGGTCTATCAGCCCTCCAAGTCAGATAAGGTTTGTGACTGTAAATCCTCCCTTGAAAGTCTTTGCTGGATAAGAATGAGCAGAATTCACAGTAACTTAATAACAGGGGTTTTTGTCAGGAGAAGGAGTTTGCTTCATGCTCTTGGGACGCCTCATTCAGAACAATGACAGAGAATAAAGAATCAATGTGACCTAATGATTAATGGGTTGGGTTGCCTAGATTTTTTTTCTTTCCCATTTTCAACTTCAGGAGTTCATGGGGTAGCTTTAAGCCATTTCTCAATCCAATTTACCTGACAGGGTTGTTGTAGAAAAATTGAAGGAGGGAGCAGAGCCCTATTAATGCTTGCTTGAATTCCTGAGCAAAGAAGCAAGATATAAATGTAATAAACTAAATTCAGCAGGTTCTGACAGGTTATGGAGAACCAGTAGCAGAAATTTTGAGTAATTCAGAGAACTGGTTCAAATGAACCAATTTCATTGTAATTTTAGTACAATGACAATAAAGACTATTATTTATTATTATTATTATTATTATTATTATTATTATTATTATTATTATTATTATTATTATTATTATTATTATTATTATTATTATTATTATTATTATTATTATTATTATATGCCACCTCTGGCTGGCCCCAGAATGGGGAGGGAATGGGGATTTTGCAGTATCCTTTCCCTGCCATCCCCACTAAGCCACGCCCACAGAACCAGTGGTTAAAAAAAATTGAATTTCACCACTGGGTTGCTGGTTCAAAAGAGGCTTGTGTCCAAAGTTCAATGCGCAGCCCACTTCTCAAAACCCTAGTTAGGATTTAGCATGTTGGGTAGCACACAGACAAATCAGCGGAATTGGAGTTGAACAGAGGGATATATTGGCAGGGTTATTTCCTGTGGTTAATTCTCTTAAGAGGAGGGAGGGAGGGTGCATGGAAAAACTGTCTTCCCTCCCTTTTTGGAAGGGTTGATTCCCCCCGGGATGCTGGCGCTACCAAGATTTCCGCTCTGCGGCCAAAGTAGATAGACCTCCATGAGTCAGCCTGGTGTAATGATTGGAGTAACAGGCGAGGATTGGAGAGGCCAGATTCACAACTTGAGGTGTGGAAGCTCATCGGGTGACATTGTCCCAATCGGCCCCCTTCTGCCTATCCCAGGCCGGCTGGGGAATTCTGGGAGTTGAAGTCCACCAGTCTTAAAAGAGCCAACTTTTGCAGACCCCTGGCCTATCCTAACGGGGTTCTTGGTGTAGGAATGGAACCAGTGTCCCCGAGCATTTTAAGGAAAGGATGGGATACCAAAGTATAAATATGAGGATGTGCAGGTGGGCCAACAGGAAACAGTTCCCTTTTCCTAAGCCTTGACTTTACTCCTTCTATTTTTATTTCCCTGCCCCCAAAAGTCCAGCATCCCCAGCTCCCTGCCCCCCACCGGGAAGGGGAGGGGGAAAAAATCTCCTTTGTGAAGCTAATCCAATCTGCTGTGTGTTGCTTTCGCAGGGTTAGACAGCAAGATGCTCTACAGAACATCTGGCTCCGAACTAAGGCAAGCACTGAGAACCGGTAAGAACCAGTTCTGCGGGGAGCAAGCAAGGCTGATCAGATGGAAGAGATTAGAGGCTGCAGAAGCAGCAGCGCCTGCATTCAGAGCTTCTCAGCGGCAGACCCGAGGCAGGGAGGGCAGAATCCAAGGGACGAGGGTGGTTGAGTGGGGCAGAGCTCTTCTTTCTGATTTAAGAAGCCGGAAAGCACCCTGTGAGTCGTGAGCCCGTTTAGTTAACTCGCCTCTCAGTTCAAAAGCGGAGGGAGGGAGGCCAGAGGGTTATACCACCCATCTGCAGGACTCTGGATATTTTTCTGTGGGTTTGGGTGGCCTTGTGTTCTGCAGGCAGAAGATCACAGGGCATTGCCAAGTTGGCCACCTCAGCCTAAATGGACTGCTTTGACTGGCAGGAGGCCACTCTTGTTCAAGATCTACTTGGGTTTTCTGCACGCATAGGAAGGGAAAGTAAATTGGGAAACACTGGACCCATTTAAATTTGGGAAGCATATTTTGGTTTCCTTCTCACAAAATGGATGCCACGGGGTGTGTGTGGAAGGGGTGTCGTGCATTCACAAGATAGGTGCCGCCATAGGGATAATTAGTCACCAAGCAACCACTTACCAGAAGGAAAACAGATAAGCTTGCTTTTGGTCACCATCCCTAAAATTCCCCCCGAGTTCCTGGCTATCTCAGTTTGTCTTTGTCAGGAAATGGTGGTCCTAGATCAGGGGTCTCCAACCTTTTGCAACTTTAAGTCTGAAGGACTTCAGCTTCCAGACTTTGCCCACCCCTGTCCTAGATACATTCCTATCCCCATTTTTATTCTCTAAACTCACATTGAGTTAATTTTTTTTTTTAAGCAGTTGATATTTGATGGTGTTTTGTTGCTGGATTCCTTCTGAAAGTCAACTTTTGCTTAGATGGGCTGCCACGTGCGTGGATGCCAAAACCACCAGCAGCCACAGGGATACATCTCTGAACTTTCAGCTGCCATGTTTTGAATTCCTTCTGTTGACTTTAGCCCACGCAAGTTAGTTTAGGTCATCTGGGAAGTGCTCGTATGAAAAGGAACTTTAAGGCAATTGAAGAGTCAGAAGGCCTAGTACAGCGATGGCGAAGCTTTTTTGGCTCGCGTGCCATAAGTGGGGGGAGCACAGGGGGGTCATGCGCGGGCGTGCTGCACCCATAATGCAATGTGCAACCCCCCAGTGCGCATGCATGCACTACAGGTGTGACCCCCTTTTTTTGCATGCTTTTTTCCCCCTCCCCAGGCTCCAGAGGCTTTATAGGAGCCTGGGGAGGGCGAAAACAGCCTCCCTGCCCTGAGGCCCTCCGGAGGCTTCAGCGACCTTCAGGAGGCTTCCCTGAAGCCTCTGAGCACTCAAAATGATGCGCCAACGAAACCAGAAGTGACGTCCGATTTGCTTGGAGCGTCATTTTGAGTGGTCCGGAGGCTTCAGAGACCTTCAGGAGGTTTCCCTGAAGCCTCCGGACCACTCAAAATGACGCTCCAAGCAAATCGGACGTCACTTCTGGTTTCGGTAGCATGTCATTTTGTGTGCTCAGAGGCTTCAGGGAAGTTCATGAAGCCTCCAGAGGGCCTCTTGTGGGGGAGTGCTCTTTTCGCCCTTCCCAGGCTCCTATAAAGCCTCTGGAGCCTGGGGAGGGTGAAAAGAGTATGGAAAAAAGGGCGAATTCAGCTGGCCAATGCGCGCATGCGCCCTGGCCAGCCAACGGGGCATCACCTCGCGTGCCCTGACAAATTGCTCTGCATGCAACCTGTGGCACACGTGCCATAGTTTCGCCATCATAGGCCTAGTAGGTGTCATAAGAAGGTCTACAAGCAGTGTTAGTGATGGGATTCAGCCGGTTCACACTGGTTCGGGTGAACTGGTTGTTAAATTATCCCACCCACCCCCGCTATCAAAGTGGATCCTGGGCACTGCACTGCAATGGAGAAATGGACGACAGAGCAACCTTTCTTCCTATTCCTTCTCCTTCCCTTGTGCCAGCCAATCCGTTTCCTGTTTCTCCATTGCAACAGTGGTGGTGAGGATCCACTTTGATAGCGGACAGGAGTGGAGTAATTTCACAACTGGTTCGCCCAGGGTCAGGTTGCAGGAGGCTCGTCCCACATATGTGCTGGAGGACAGGGATGAGCAATGCCTCCCACGACAGCCAACCTGACCCCGGACGAACCGGTTGTTAAATAATTTGAATCCCACCACTGCTGCTGTTGGTAGAGGCTAGATGAAATAAATAAGCCGAAAATGAACCCACAGTAGTCCAACATGCCATATTTTATGACCTGTAGAGTCAAGGTGCCAGAAAGGGATGGTGGAACCCTTGTGTGAGTCCGGCTTGCGTTCCCCATTGTCAGAGTCATCGGGAGAGTCAAGGCTGTAAGCTGGGAGATGGAAACCTGGCCAGAAGGAACCAGAAGGGAGCTTCTGAGTCGCTCCCTGGAACAAATCAGGGTTCCGACGGATGCCCTAATTAACTCACGAGCCTCAAGCAGACCACGATTGCTTTGTGAGTTGACATTCTCGCTGTTTCTGTCCCTGCAGACTGGGCTGTGGCTGGCGATTTGGAGGCCTTGGATGTGCATTCCCTGGGCGAGGCTCTCAAGGGGTACCTGCAAGATCTGCCAACCCCCGTGGTACCCCCTTGCGTGCAGGGTGAAATCTTACGAGTGCTGCAAGGTGAGAAGAGTGTCAGGGTATCCAAATAGCATCCAAATGTAAATCAGAGTCCAAGGCAAAGTATTGCTCAAAGTTCCAATTTATTAAGAGAGCCATGTTGGCACATCTGGGAAAACCTGAATATGAAAGCTTCCCGGTTTCCCCCCACCCAGTTGAAAGTTTAAGATCTTTCCCCCCACACCCATAAGTCCATCGCATGGACTTAATTTAAGGAAAACTTGTATAAAATGCTATACAGGTGGTACCTACCACCTGCTCGAATTGCAAATATGTTCCCAAACTCATCAGATAGATGTTGGAAATGTAAAACGGCACGTTCTTTCACCAGTGGTGGACCTGCCCAGTAATCATTCAACTCTGGAAAAAAATACAAGTCTGGCTTTTGGAAATAATAGGTATGAACTTTCCCCTTAAGCCCAATTTGTATTTGCTACGCATTAAACCAAGTGAAATTCAAAATCAGGATTGGTACCTCTTCTCACATATAATAACAGCGACTAGGATGGCGATTGCGCAGCACTGGAAAGATACCAACCCACCATCAGAGCACCTAATTATATCCAAAATCTTCAACTGCGCAGAATCGGACAAATTAACATATATTCTAAAAGGTAGGCAAAACTCAATCTATGCCCAAAGCTGGAATAAATGGTATGCATGGTTTAACAGGAGAATAATGGACACCAAGGAAATCAATTAGATAGAATACTTGAGAAATAAATGTGAGGAATAAACAAGATAATAGTGAATTTGAGAGAAATGTATAGATATATATATATGTAGACATCTACATATAATTGTAAATAATAACTGATAAGTTAGACTGGGAAAAACAACTCTTAAATTGGGGGATTAGTCATATCCCCAGTATGGTTCTTTTTCTTCTTTTACCTTTTTCCTCTTTTTTCATTTTTCCCCCTTCTTTTTTCTTTCTTTTCTCTTTTCTCCGTATGTCTTTCCAGTTACCCCCACCCTATATTTGTTGAATGTTTGATTTTATACTAATAAAAATATTTTTTAAAAAAAAAAAGATCTTTCCCCCCATACCCACAAGTCCATCACATGGTCCAATCTCCCACTGCCACGCTGGCAGCTTCCACCCATCCAGTTCCGGTCAGGTGCAGAGACAAAGGATGACCTTGGCTTTCTAGGAAGAATTTTGTTATGGCTACACAGCATATAACTCCGTACAATTCCCCCCCTCCCGTTTCCCCCCAATAGAAAATGCCTAGTAGAATAACAGAAAGTGTGGCAGGCCAAAGATCCAAAAGAAAAGATGGCTGCAGGCTTGACAAAGAGCTTTGAAGGGAAAGGAAAGCTTCGGAGTGGAGGTTAGGAAGGAGGAGAGAAGCACGAACAGCTGCAAGGTGGGACAAAGAGCAGGAAGTACCGGCCTGGCAGAAGAGGACAGCCTTTAAAAATATATATATAAACACTGACTTAAATCCTTTTTGCCCGCCTTGCACCAGGAAAGGATCAAGCACAGCTTATGTAAAATCAGTAAGAGAGATTCGTCCCAGCATGTAAGCTTACAGCAGAGGCCTACAAACATGGCCACTGTAAGACTTGTGGACTTCAACTCCCAGAATTCTCCAGCCTGGAGAATTCTGGGAGTTGAAGTCCACAAGTCTTACAGTGGCCATGTTTGTAGGCCTCTGGCTTACAGTATAAAATACACATCTTAAAAGAGAAGGAACCAAGCAATAAATCAATCTGGGCATCAGCTCTTAAAGTTCTCTTAATAAAAACATCTCAGAGACGGGAGAAAGCCACAAAGAGCCGGTCGGTCAGCAGGACTGACATCATATCTCAATTCTCTGCCTTTGCTTCGGCCTCTTGTTTTCTCAAACACCCCACAGTCCTTTTCGCCCCCTAACTTTTGGATTCCCTCCATGGTTTTTTTTTCTCTTTTCTCCCGAGATTTAATTTGAATGCTCGGTCGGGCTTCTAGGTATGTAAGGAGTGCTAGTTTCCCCGAGTCTTCCTAGCAGACGTAGACATTAATTCAGTATGCCCAGCCTTTTGGTGCAAAGATGTGTTGGAAGAAAATGTCCTTCTGGGTTCCGTTCCAAGTGGGGAGAAAGACACCGGAAACATGGAGGCTGCTTGGAAAAATGGTTTCATGGTGGACAGGATCATATAGCTTGAGCTCCTGAACAGAAAAGGGGGGATCACATCCTTCCAGATGTTGGGTGAAGAAGAAAAAGCGACCGAGATGCTGAACGTCTCTGGTTTTATGCCCTCTCTTGCCTTTGATCTTGATCTTGTATTCAGATTGGTTGTCAGACCCCCATGGGGCCATGCAGGGGCAACTCTCTAGGCTGTCTCACTGTTCAGGTTTGGTTGAGCCTTGCTTCTTCCCAGGTGCCCTGTGGTGAGATGGGTTAGAGGGCTAATACTATCATGCCTTAATCCCATCACCCTGGAGTGGAAGGGGGGATCTTTGTTATGTAGAATAGACTGGTGTGGGCCTTTTAATGGTCCATTGGCAAAGGTGGGGGCTCTTAAGAGGGAGTCTCTTTCCTACCTAAAAACATGTTTCTCCATTTCTTATCCAGGGAAATATAATATTTTGCCTTCTTAATATTTCCCCGGATATTTCATTCTTCTAGCAGAAGGGTGGGTTCTAACTTCCTAGAGGCACAGATTCTCAAGCCTCTCTCTCTCTCTCTTTTCTTTTTGGGAACCGACTCTTCCTCCTCTCCAGATGTTACCCAGCCGGAGCTTTGTCAAAAGCAGCTGCTTTCAGTGTTGGAGTCTCCAGCCATGCCTCTGCCACACCTCCTCACCTGCCAGTTCCTGCTCCGGCACTTTTCCAAGGTGGCCGAACAAGCCGAAAGCAATGGGTTGTCGCCTCGGACCCTGAGTGAGATCTTTGGAGTCCTGCTCCTTCGGCTCCCTGCAGCTGCCAGGTGGGTGGCCCCCAAATTCCCATCTGCCTTGGGGCAAGGATGCTTCCTTTTATCGGTGCTCCTGAAAATACAACGGGGATGGAAATAGGTCTGGAAGGTTGCTGGATCGGAGGTGGCCAATCCTTCTTTAAATTGGAGCTTTTGTCATTTTAATGCTTCCTATGTTTGTAGTTGTTTTTATAGTTTCTATTCTATTTCTATCCTATCCTATTCCTGTTCTGTTCTGTTCTATTCTATCCTATTTCTATCCTATCCTATTTCTATTCCTATTCCTATTCTATTCTGTTTCCATTCTAATTCTATTCTATTTCCATTCTGTTCTATTTCTGTTTCTATTTCTATTCTATTTCCATTCCACTCCACTCCATTGTGAGACTCACTTTGAATAGCAAGGTAAATGGCATATAAATTTAATAAAAATAAATAGAGGGGGACCCCCCCCCCCAAAAAAAGACCTCTACAACAATGGAACAGGCTACATATGGAGGTTGTGGGTTCTCCATCACTGAAGATGTCAAGCTGCCATGGTTAGGAGCATGGTTTAGTTCAGGGGTCTCCAACCTTGGCAAATTTAAGACTTGTGGACTTCAATTCACAGCTTTGCTGGCTAAGGAATTCTGGGAATTGAAGTCCACAGGCCTTAAAGTTGCCAAGTTGGGAGACCCCTGCTTTAGTTGGTTTTTGGGTGCATTGCCAAGAGTAAGATTAGATGGTCCTTGTTGTCGCTTCCAATTCTATGACGAGACTGGCATGTTTATCTGTGGATTTTGATTCTGAAGAGTCATTGGTGCTCTCTGAGCTTCGTTGGGGGTTTTTTGGGGTTTTTTGCAGACATTTTATTATCCAATAAGCATTGATGATGTTACCTAGTTTGGGTAATGAAACACCTGCAAGAAAACAAACAAGCTCAAGAGAACAGCAAAAACCCTTCATTTCAATCCTGGGCTGCTTATATTCTCCTTTATTTAATTTAGATTCTGTGTTGTGGCACGCCAGCAGAGCTGGCAGCAGATTCAGACAGTGAGGAGGTTGGGGAGGAACATGGGCCAGTCCTGGAGTCTGGGGGAGGCTCTGATGAGGGCTCTGTGTCGGAGGCAGAGAGGGGGACAGAGCCATATGCCAGTTATCAGCTGCCTTCAGAGAGTGACCTAAGTGAGGCAGATGAACAGCTGGAGCCTGTTCCCAGTGTACGCATGTGCAGGGTTGCCAGACGAAAGGAACAGCTGAAGAACAGAGGTCGGTTTAGGAGTAAGGCCACAGGTGGACGATGAATGGCCCCTCCCAGAGGAAATAAAAGGGGAGTCAAAGGGGAGTGGAGTTTGCAGGAGATAATTAGTTGGCTTAATTGGCCTGTGACTCTCCAAGACTCCTTGCCAAGTTTTGCAGATTTCGGCCTGGCAGATCTCCAAGCCTGATAAGGTCTGTAACTATAAATCCTCCCCCAAAAGACTTTGCTGGATGTGAATGAGCAGAATTCACAATTAATAAAAGGGTTGGGTTTTTTTTGTCAAGACCAGGAGTTTGCTTCATGCTTTTGTGGAGCCTAGGTCAGAACATTCTGTCTGGTTTTCCAGTCAGAAATTAGGATTTGCATGGGGTCAGGGCGGATCAGACCTCTGGCAGCTTCTGGCATGAAAGGCACTGATGACTTTACCTCGTTTGAGGTAATGAAACGCCTGCAAGATAACAACCAAGCTTAAGAGAGCACCAAGGACCCCTCGTGTCAGCCCTGAGCTTACCAAATATCCTCTATCAACGAAAGAAGAAAACCTGTAGGTTCAGAAATAGTTTTCCCAGAGTGAAGAGCTCCGGCTCTGAATTTCTTTCCATTAGCTCAGGCGCTCAGCGGCTGTCCCCGGCCACTCGGATGTGTAACTTTCTCCTGTTCCTCCCACAGCTCTGAGACAACGCCTGATTTCCCAAACCTCTTCCTGGAGACCCTTCTGCAGGCAAAGGACACTGAGCCAGACCTTCCCCCTCCAGGTAGGGAAACCTTGTGCCTTCGTGTATGGGGAAGGGGTGCTTGGCCTAGGAGACAGGTAGATGCAGGAGTGGGCTGCTAGGGGTTCACAGGCGTTCGGGAGAGCCTCTAGCTAAGATTCTCTGCAGTTGGGGGAACCCCCAAATCCCACTGCTGGCTGGCCCCACCCACCCTGTCCCTCCCAGGAGTCCCTACGCAGCCCGTTTTGGATGCAGGTAAGTGCAAGGCACGCGTGGAGGCTCAGGGAGAGTGAAAAAACAGGCCTACCGGAACGGTGGGGGTTCTGGAGCTTGGAGATGCTGTTTTGCCCTCCCGTAGGCTCAAACAAAGCCTTCTCCCGCCATTGTGCAAGAGACTGAATAGGCCAGTGATGGCTAACCATTTTTGGCTTGCGTGCCAAACGCGGGGGGAGCACACGGGAGATGTGCATGGGCGTGCCACACCCATAATGCTATGTGCACAACCTCCTGCTTTTGGCGCACTTTTTTCGCCCTCACCAGACTCCAGAGGCTTTCTAGGAGCCTGGGGAGGGTGAAAACAGCCCCCCCCCCCACCTTCAGAGCCTCCAGAGGGCGAAAAACAGCCTCAAAAGAAGGCCTAAATCAGCTGGCCAGCACACACAAGCGTGCTGCAGCTGACAGGGCAATGCCTCGCGTGCCCTAAGAAATGGTTCCGCGTGCCACCTGTGGCACCCGTGCCATAGGTTCGCCATCACCAGACTAGGCCAACCCACCATGGCCACGCCCACCCAACAACCAGGCAGAGAACCCCATGATAAACATTTTGAAGCTCACCCCTGGGTAGATGTAGTTGGAACACGGCAGCAGCTTTCCCCAGGGATTCCTCCAGATGTAGTGAAGAGCCTCGTTGGCTAGGAAGTTGGAGATCAACACATCTGGAGAGCAGAAACACGTCTGACATTCAAAGACAAGAAACGTGTAGTGGTGTTATTTGGGAGTTATGCTGGACAATGAAGTGCAAAAAGAAGTTTATAAAAAAAACCTGGAAAGAAGAATAAAAAGAGACGGGGGCCACAAATGGCAAGAGAGATAAGTCCAACTCGCTATTGGAAAGACACTGGCTGATAATGAAAGTTGTTATCCTTTGATGATTAATAACTAGATAGATTGTTTTAGAATATCATTGAAGGATTATTAGTTAGTAAATAATTAACTACAATAAGAGTAACTAATAATAATGCTATAGCTTAATGATATATATATATCTATATATCTATGTATGTGTAGAAATGCATGAGTATGAGGTTAGACATAAACAATAAGACTGTTATTTCGTAGGAATGTTGATGGATGTAGTTTAACAAAATGGGGGAGAATTTTAGCAAACTTAAGACTGTTTTAGATTGTTATTGAAGAACCACCAGCTAATAAACAATGAGTTATAATAAGAGTAACAGAATAATTATAGATGATATATTTATATAGGTGTATGTATATATGCATGTATGTTTGGAATAGACAATGGATGCCATTACGTGGTTATGTTTAAGTAAGACATGTCTGAAGAAGAAGATAGACCAAACATGGAATATTAGAGGAGAATTCTGGTGTAATGATATTAAGATATATAATGAATCTTTTGATTTAAAATCTATAAAACGAGATTATTCATGAATAATAATGATTCTAGAAATGCACAAGAGTTATGTGTAACCAGTCGACATACTTTCCAAAGGATACAATGTAGAATGATAATTTTTCCTTTTTGTATTTTTGTTTTATTAAAAAATAAATGTTTTTTTTTTTTTAAAAAACCCACATCTGGAGAGCAACCCGTGGAGGAAGGCTAGAAAGGGTGTGTGTGAATGCAAAAGCTGCATGCCAAGTCCCTAGTCTGTTAAACCCCTCCAGGGTGAGTTGCATATAATTGGGAGGAATGGGAGGAGAAATGCAGTGGCAAAGAAAGGGAGCTCTCACCTCACAATCAGGAGGCCGTGAGGTCGATCCTAGGTAGAGGCAGATATTTCTCTCTTTGGGCACAATTATGAATATATCTGCTGAACAAAACTCTGCATCGGGCCATTAAACAGTATTCTAGCTCCATTCAGTTGCCCTGTCCCCAAGGGCCAAAAGAAGGTGATGAATGGGAGGACTTCCTTGTTATGAGATACTATTGGGTCTCCATGCTCCTTTTTAAATAGCACGGTAGTCTTCCAGGATAGAGTTGAATTGAATTGAATTGAATTTATTGGACTTCTAGACCGCCCCCTCTCCCCGGAGGGACTCGGGGCAGTGTACAGGTAAAAATTAAAACCATTACAATGAATAATACATAAAACTAAAATCGAATTAAATAGACCCCTGTACAAATTTATAAAAATTAAAAACTTAACCCTAAAACCAAATCAGAAAATTTAAAAATGCAGACTGAGGTGGGAAAGCTGGAATTAGGCCAGACCGGCCAGATGAAACAAGTGGGTTTTGAGTTTCTGGCGGAAGGAGCGGAGATCCGTGGTCGTTCTAATGTCAGGGGGAAGGTCATTCCAGCGGGTCGGGCCCACCACAGAGAAGGCCCTTCCCCTGGGCGTCGCCCGCTGGCACAGCCTGGTGGACGGCACCCGGAGAAGTCCCTCTCTGTGTGAGCGAATTGGCCGAAGGGATGTATGGGGCAGGATACGATCCCGCAAATAACTAGGTCCTGTGCCATGGAGCGCTTTGAAGATGATAATCAACACCTTGAAACACCTATCATGAAGTTGATAGGGTTCCTTTCAGCCCTCCTGGTCTTCTCTTTTCCAGCTCTGCCTCCGAAGCCACCCAAAGCAAAACCTCCTGCGGTCTCTCTAACCAACGGGAATGGCACAACCCTGCAGGATGCAGAGTGGTACTGGGGAGACATCTCCAGGTAAAGGGTGGGGGGGACACCCAAGGGAGCTAGACTGTAATCATGGGAGGGAGGGGGTATGGGAGGGAGGGAGACATGATAGGTAGGGAGACATGATAGGAGCCTTCCAATATCTCAGGGGTTGCCACAAAGAAGAGGGAGTCAAACGATTCTCCAAAGCACCTGAGGGCAGAACAAGAAGCAATGGGTGGAAACTAATCAAGGAGAGAAGCAACTTAGAACTGAGGAGAAATTTCCTGACAGTTAGGACAATCAATCAGTGGAACAGAAGTTGCCTCCAGAAGTTGTGAATGCCCCAACACTGGGAGTTTTTAAGATGTTGGATAGCCATTTGTCTGAAATAGCATTGGGTTTCCTGCCTAGGCAGGGAGTTGGACTAGATGACCTCCAAGATCCCTTCCAACTCTCCTATTATATTGTATTGTATTGTATGTGGGAGTAACAATTGGGTCAGAATGGGACGTTCTGGAAGTGGGACGGAAGAGTTTTGTTGAGACTTTCCTTGCTCTCTCCATAAACTTTTCAGTAGTTAAATTCAACTGTACATGGGTTTGGCAGTCTTTCTTCTGTCAGAACTGGTGCCTCCAGGTTATTTTTAGTTTAAAAGAAGAGATTTAGAACACGGAACATAGAACAATAATAATAATAATAATAATAATAACCTTTATTGTCATTGTAATAATATTATAATAAAATTACAATGAAATTGGTTAGAATAGAGTTGGAAGGGACTTTGGAGGCCCTCGAATCCAACCCTTTGCTCAAGCAGGAGACGCTATACCAGGGGTCGGCAACCTTAAACATTCAAAAGAGCCATTTGGACCCATTTCCCACAGAAAAGAAAAACACCGGGAGCCACAAAACCTTTCCAATGCCTGACTATTCCCTGAGCGGCTACAAAACTAGCATATGTAGTTGATTCAAAGGTTCTGTTTTCTTCTGAAGCTTTTCTTGGATTTATCCATGCTTGGCCTACCGGAGCTCAGTAAATCGCATGCCAGCGAGTGTTGCCCATTGGCAGTCGTGGCGCATATTTTGAGTGACAGGGAGCCACAGCAGAGGGATGAAAGAGCCACATGTGGCTCCAGAGCCGTGGGTTGCTGACCCCTGCACTATGCCGTTTCAGACAAATGGTGGTCTGAATCATTTGGACCCTGGCAGAAATTGACGCCTCCTTGTGGGTTTTGAGAGTCAGGCGCTGCTTAGCAGTGAAAGGTGCCTGGTATTTTCTGTCCCATTTGCCATTTCTTTGGGGCTGTAGAAGAATTGGGTAGAGAGGATCTGACTCTTAAAAAGCCAGGACTAGCACTAGCGTTCGACGAACAATATTGCACAACCTGAGTCAAGTTCTCAGTGTGGTACACGTTGCCGCAGTCCCTCCCTCTCCACCCAACTTACATTGTGGGATTGTTGTGAGGATAAAATAAAATCAGAAGGGATTAGCTCTTAGGAGAGTGTTTCTCAACCTTGGCCACTTGAAGATGTCTGGACTTCAATTCCCAGAATTCCCCAGCCAGCATTTGCAAATGCTGGCTGGGGAATTCTGGGAGTTGAAGTCCGGACATCTTCAAATGGCCAAGGTTGAGAAACACTGTCTGAGGAGAATATTAGGGAGATGAGTGTCAAACAGCAACTAAACGGTCATTCCAGGTGGATTGGAGGTGCGTATGTGCAGCGCAAACACACAAAAACACACACACAGTCTTTTGAGGCTTGCTCTGTGAATTCCTCCTGAGACATAATACCACCATTTTGCAATTCAATACAATAGCAGAGTTGGAAGGGACCTTGGAGGTCTTCTAGTTCAACCCCCTGCCAGTTCAGACAAATGGCTATCCAACATCTTCTTAAAGACTTCCAGGGTTGGGGCATTCACAACTTCTGGAGGCAACTTCTGTTCCACTGATTAATTGTTCTAACTGTCAGGAAATTCCTCCTCAGTTCTCAGTTGCTTCTCTCCTTGATTAGTTTCCACCCATTGCTTCTTGTTCTGCCCTCAGGTGCTTTGAAGAATAGTTTGACTCCTTTTTCTTTGTGGCAACCCCTGAGATATTGGAAGACTGCTATGATGTCTCCCCTAGTCCTTCTTTTCATTAAACTAGACATACCCAGTTCCTGCAACCGTTCTTCATATATTTTAGACTCCAGTCCCCTCATTATTTTGGGTAAAGGACTTTCCTTCCCTTTCTCCCAAGTCCTACCTTCAAAAGGTGCCCATGTTATTTTCCATTTCTCTTGGCCCATGGCTAGCCCATAGCACTTATTCCCTTCCCTTCTCACCTACGGAGTATCAGGGAAATAAATAGAACAGACTGATAGGGTAGAAAGGATTGAAGAGGACTGGTGTTCTTTCTTTCTTATTTTTTTTCTTTTTCCTTTCCTTTTCCTCTCCTCTTCTCTCCTCCCTTCCCCTCCTTTCCTTCCTTTCCTCTCCTCTCCTTTGCTCCTTTCCTTTTCCTTTCCTCTCCTCTCCTCTGCTCCCTTCCCCTCCTTTTTTCTCCTCTCCTCTCCTTTCCACTCCTCTCCTCTGCTCCTCTCCCTCCCCTCCCCTCCTTGCCTTTCCTTCAGTTGGGCTGCCTTTAAATTGTATAAACAAACAGACTTTACAAGCAGATATGGCCACCCGGGTTAAGCGAATTACTCTGGTGGAGAGATTAACTTTCTAGAGGAGGCCTGGCGCTTACAGGGGCTCCTCCAAGCACCATTGCCAACATGTTCCATGTACGTTGGTGTGTATGGAGATTGTAAGTCTTGATCCAAATCTTCCTGCCTCTCTTTCAGGGAGGAAGTGAATGAAAAACTCCGAGACACTCCGGATGGTACCTTCCTGGTGAGGGATGCTTCCAGCAAGATCCAGGGTGAATATACATTGACCCTCCGGTGAGCCCCAATTTCACTTTGTTGCAGGGCTGATGTGATGGAATATGCAGTTGGAAGAGTGGGGGGGGAGAGACGGGGGACGGACAGACACACAGAGCTTCCCCAGAGAAAGGCTTGGGTTAAGACAGGGGTCTGCAAAGTTGGCTCTTTTAAGACGGGTGGACTTCAACTCCCAGAATCCCCCAGCCAGCACTTTGCAGACCCCTGGGTTAAGAGATTGCATCGTTCCAAACGAGAAAGGGGAACAGGAGAAGAGGCTTAGAGTAACCACACCCTAGAACCAGGATGGCGAACCTATGGCACACGTGCCCGAGATGGGCACTTGAGACACAGAACCAGAACTGGGTTACTGCCGGTTCAGCCCAATTGGCTGAACTAATAATAGCGGCAGTGGGAGGCTCCGTCCAATGCCCGGATGCATGCTCAGAAGCATTGCGCACATGCCGGAGTGCACCCAAACCAGTAGTAAAAAAAATGGCAATCCACCTCTGCACAGAGCCCTCTCAGTGGGCACGCGCATTGGCCACCTGGTCTTTGGGTTTCTGGCACGCGCACCAGCCAGCTGGTTTTTGCATGCACCGGAGCACCAGAAACCTGAAGACCAGCTGACCGGTGCGCAGCCGATCTTCAGCTTTCTGGCGCTCTGGGGCACACAAAGACAAGGTGGCGCGGCAAAAACACAAAAGACGAGGTGGCCGGTCATGTGCATGGGCCTTCCGGTTTGGGCACTGGGTGCGGAAAAGGTTCGTCATCCCTGCCCTTGAATCTCTCAGGATGTATCTAGCAGGTTAGAAAACTGTAGCTTTAGTTTGGCAAGATTCTGTCCACTAGGTGTAAGCAATAGAGAATTAGACTTGACTGCATCTCACTGCCTCTTCTCTGGGCTTGGGCTTTAGAGAGGATGAGGGGCCCAGGCATGCAGTGGGGAAGGAGACAAGGCCTTACGCTATGGTGTGGTATAGGTGGTGTGTTGCTTCCAAGCCTGGATGGGCTGAATGTTGGGTCCTCTCTGTCTCTCGACAGGAAAGGGGGAAACAACAAACTGATCAAGATTTTCCACCGGGAAGGCAAATACGGCTTCTCGGAGCCGCTGACCTTTGGCTCTGTGGTGGAACTCATCAACCACTATCGGCACGATTCCCTGGCCCAGTACAACGCCAAACTGGACACTCGGTTACTGTACCCGATCTCCAAGTACCAGCAGGTGAGAGATGGTTGTTACTCGCTGTGCGCCCACAGAACGGAAACAGGATGCCAACTCACCTGAGCACTTCCTGAGTGGAAGGAAGCCGTCGGATCGGAAGTGGGTAGAGATGTTGGTTGTGGTTGCTAAGGGAAACGTCTTCCTCGAGAAGCAGCCTGATGCTGGATGTTAAGAACTCACGTGGAAGATATCTCCCGTGTTTTTCTGAGTATAGGATGCACCAAGATTTTGAAGAGGCAAATTAAAAAAAAATATTTTTTTGCACTCTGCAGACCTCCCAAAAACAGCTCGTTTTTCACAAAAACGCCCGTTTTTGGTTAAAAAAAAGGGCATGCATAGCCTTTAGGAGGCTTATAGAGTGCTCCTGGGAGCTGGAAGGGGGGGCAAAAACGAGCAAAAAATGGCCTGTTTTTTGCTCATCTTCCCTCCCCAGCCCCCAAGAGCACTCTAGGAGCCTCCTAAAGGCTCTGCACAGCCATTTTGGTGAAGGGGGTGGGGTTTTGGGAGGCCAGAAATGCTGTATTCAGTGTATAAGACGCACTCAGATTTTCAGCCTCTTTTTTGAGGGGAAAAGGTGCGTCTTATACTCCGAAAAATACAGTATCTCCATCTTCGGTTTGGTGTGCGGCCCATTGGAGCACACAGTTGGCCTATGGTCCAAATGGGACCCTGGGCTGGATTTATAATGCAAAGATTAGGCAAATCCATAGGGGAATTTAGCTCCACCTATCAACAAGGCCCCAAAGGTGCTTTTTTTCAAGAGGCAGCAGGACTTTCTGGTTTTTCTTTGAAGATGTTTCGCTTCTCATCCAAGAAGCTTCTTCATAAACTCATGGCACAACATAGGAGGACAAACCCAGCAGGACTAGATTCAGCATTTACATCTGCATTTAAAAGGTAAACGCCACTCTTTTGAAGACAGCAAAGTCCACACATTTTGGACAGAGAGGACCTCTGGCTTGAAACAGGGGTCAAAGAGGCCATCTGGGTCAAAATTGAACAGCCTTCCCTCAGCAGAGGGGGAGGGGTAGGACATCATCTGTCTCCAGCCTACAACACAGTCCTTTCAAGAGCTTCAAGAAGGCTCCACACCCATGTGCCCTACTCAGGTGACCCTGAGGACATGGATAACCCTCCAGGTGGCCTTAACGGCTCTTTAAAAGGATGCAGAGGACCAGCTGTCTGCAAGGAGTATAAATCCTTCCCTTCCCCACCATCCAGTCAGACCTGAAGAAGCTTCTTGGTTGAGAAGCGAGAAACGTTTTCAAAGAAAAAACAAGGAAGTCCAGTTGTCCCCTGAAAAAAGCACCTTTGGCACAACCATGATCTGGATGACTTGAGAATCTCCATAGACCAGCAGTGGGTTCTGGATCCTGTCGCAGCTGGTCCGCTGCGCACGGGGTTCTGGATCCTCGTCGGACGTGCATGCATGCGCACGCCACCCCCCTGTGACACCCAGCTCATTGGCGGAGGTCACGCAGGCACTGCACGCTGTGGGCCGTACCTCCCAGAACCCACCCCTGCCATAGACACTCCTACCAGTATCAACAAGTTGAGATAGCTGAGCGAAGCCTCCACATCTAGCAGCAGTCTACCTTGTGAACTAATTGTGCAGAAGAAGCAACGTGAAGGGAAACGAATCGTTTCCTAGATTTATGTGCTGCCCTATGCAATTTCTTTACTGCCCTCGCTGCCTTCTCTGTGGAAGGAGAATGCTGAGCTAGTTTCCTCATCTGCTAGAGCTGCTAAATTTAAAAAAATGGATTTAGATTAATATATCACAGAGTGACATTCGGCAGCGATTAACCACGGCAGTCTTAGATGCTCGCTGTCCCAGCAACCTGGAGGTATAATGTGCAACTATTTCCATTATTCCTACATTTGGAAGGCAGCAGACTTGAAAAGGCTGACTTGGGTGACCAGACATTAATCTTCAATTAATCAATGGAGGAATTGGTCTGCTGGCCTCACTAATTTACCGAAAAGAACACGGGGGTGGGGGGAGGAATATGCAAGCAATTCACTGTTGGAACAAAGAAGGGAAAAGTGGCTTTCTCCGAACTGAAGAGGAGCCAAGAAACTTAAAACCCAGGAAGGTTAAATTACAGAAAGTTGCCAACTCTGCTTTTCCCAGAGCAGTTAAGCTCACTGTCTTAAGGAGGCTGTCCTTCGTTCAAGACAAACTTGGCAAAGTATTTTGGAGTGTCTTGCTTTGGGGGAGGATGCTCCCTAGGAACATCTCTCATATCGTTTCCAGGGGTAGAATTCACTTACCGTATTTTTGGAGTATAAGACGCACCTTTCCCCCCCTAAAAGAGTATGAAAGTATTGGTGCGTCTTATACACCATTTTTGGCCTCCTGAAGCCCTGCCCTCGCACCTCATTTTTGCAAAAAAACCAGATTGTTTTTTGCAAAAACAGGCATTTTTGCCTTCTCCCAGCCTCCAGAAGCACCCTGCAGACTTCAGCAGGGCTGGGGGAAGGCAAAAATGCCCCCATTTTTGCAAAAAAACGGTCCATTTTCCCCCTTTTTCATAAAAGCAGGGGCGTTTTTGCCTTCCCCCAGCCCTGCTGAAGCCTGCAAGGTGCTCCTGAAGGCCGGGGAGGACAAAACCTTTTTTTTCTTACTTACCTCTTCAAAATCTTGGTGCGTCTTATAGTCCGAAAAATACGGATACGGTACCTTCCCTATTGGTTCGCAAATGTGAGTGCACGGACCTCATCTCCGCATGTGCACCTCCTTCTGCGCATGCATAATGTTCACGCATTACATCAGGACAGGTGGGCGGAGCTTCCCACAGCTGCCGCTACCGGTTCGCCTGAATCGGAGAGTACGGGCTGAATACCCCCTCTGTTGGTGATGGTTGTTCTCTTAATCCTTTGCTCTGTTTTGGCAGGACCAGGTGGTGAAGGAGGACAGCGTGGAGGCGGTTGGGGAGCAGCTGAAAGTCTACCACCAGCAGTACCAGGACAAGAGCCGCGAGTACGACCTCCTGTACGAGGAATACACACGCACCTCGCAGGTACTTAAGCCCTGCCCACTTCTTTCAAATCTTCTTTCAAGACTACAGGAAGTCCATGACCTACAACCTAGTCAAGCATCTAGAACAGCGGTCCGGGTCTCCCAACGTTTCCGGCAGACCGCGGGGGGGAGGGGGGAGAGGAGATGGTTTCACACAACCAGTGGGTGAACTCATGCATGTGTGGAGCTCCCCTTGCACAGGTGGCGAGCATGGGCAGCTGCCACTCACAGAAACGGAGCTGCATGTGCTCGGCAACCTGCTGCGCGCACAAGTCTACATGCTCGCCCGCCACTTTTGCGGGTTGTGTGGGGAGGTTGCAGGTTTGCAACACAATGCACACGCGGGCCCCTGCAAAGTTTCGTTTTTTTCCCCTCAAGCACAAAGTCCAGAAGCGGTTTCCAAATAGAAACAAAAGTATATATTTTTTTCTTTTACCAAAGCAGTCAATTTAACCGTCATGATTTACAATTTGGTGGGTCGGCTCCATTATGGTCATTCAGGATTTACCTGTACCTGCTACCTATTCATGGTGGGTTTCCATCAGGGGTGGGTTCCTGCCAGTTCTAAGCTCTTCTATAGAAGAGGTTCCACAAATCTCCAGTGCCGTTTAGAACTGGTTCCAGCTCTCTCCCTCCCGCCCATCCGCCTATCGTCAAGAGGAAGAGCGAGAGGAGGAATTCTGGGAGTTGAAGTCCACAAGTCTTAAAGCTGTCAAGTTTGAACACCCCTGGGTTGTTTTTTTTCCTAAAGGGTTAGGGGTGCAAGGGTCTTGTAACTTGACAGCTTTAAGACTTGCGTGCTTCAAATGCCAGAGTTTCTGAGCCAACATTTTGGTTGCTAAGCAGGAGCGTTGTTAAGTGAGTTTCACCACATTTTACAAGTTGGCCACGCCCAACCAGTCATATGACTGCCACGCCACTCCCACTCATTCACATGGCCAGCAAGCCACTCCCAGCCGGTCACATGGCCGGCAAGCCGCTCCCACAAAGCAGGCCACACCTACAGAAGAGGTTGGAAGAAATTATGAAGCCCACCAATGGTTTCCCTCGTACTTCCTCTTGACTTCACCGTCCTCTTTCTCCCTCCTGCTCAGGAATTGCAAATGAAACGGACGGCCATCGAAGCCTTCAACGAAACCATCAAGATCTTTGAAGAGCAATGCCAGACGCAGGAGAAATGCAGCCGGGATTACGTGGAGCGTTTCCGGAGGGAAGGGAACGAGAAGGAGGTGCAGCGGTGAGACCCTTTCAGAAGAAAGTTACATCTTTTCCCCTCCTCCCCTGCTGGGCTGAATTTCACACAACAGAGAAGAGGCCCAGGAAAAACCACGATTTCCAGTTAATTGAACTGAATGAAGTGCAGCTAATAGGGTTGATCCCTGTGTGTTTTAATTTTCCCCAGCTGTCACGTTAAAAGCTAGGATTTGCAGGCAATCCTTGGTGCTGCTCTGTGGGCTTCCCAAAGGCTTTTATCGTGGGCCACCATTATTGATTTGAAAAAAAAAAAACCTCAGCAGGACTATTTGGATGGGAAAGCACCAGGAAATGACATTATAGGTTAGACTGGAATTTAAAAAAAAACAAAACGCTGAGACAAACCACTTCTGTAGTGTTGTCAAGAAGGCAAATGTGGTTGTGTCTAAACTTGGGAGGAGAATTTCTCGTTTTTACTGTCTTCTCATCTTGCCGAACCTCAAACCCCAAAAAAGGACACGCAATTCTTCCAAGCTGTGCTCGTTATTGTTTCACACCTAGAGGCAAAATCTTGCCAGACTGAAGGCTCTGCCATCTGCTTCTACAGTACTGTATATTCTGGGAACCATTAAGCAGGGGCCATTCTCACCCTCTTTCTCTCACACAGAATAATATCTGGGCTGAATTGTCTCTTACTCCTCTGGGACAGGGGTCTCCAACCTTGGCAACTTTAAGACGTGTGGACTTCAACTTTGCTGGCTGAGGAACTCTGGGAGTTGAAGTCCACACGGCTTCAAGGTATTGGTCATCATCTTTAAAGCGCTCCATGGCACAGGACCTAGTTATCTGCGGGATCGCATCCTGCCCCATACATCCCTGCGACCAATTCGCTCCCACAGAGAGGGACTTCTCCGGGTGTCGTCCACTAGGCTGTGCCAGCGGGCGACGCCCAGGGGAAGGGCCTTCTCTGGCGGGCCCGACCCTCTGGAACGACCTTCCCCCCGATATTAGAACAACTACGGACCTCCGCTCCTTCCGTCAAAAATTAAAAACACACTTCTTCTGCTTGGCCGGCCTAGGATAATCAACTGTTTTTAGGGTTTTTACGATTAATTTCTAGTTTTAATAATGAGATTTTAGCGCAGGGTTAGTTTAATTTTATTTTATTTGTATGATGTTTGTGATTTTATATGTATTTTAAATTCCCTGTGCCCCGCCTCGAGTCCCTTCGGGGAGAGAGAGCGGGTTATAAATTAAAATTTATTATTTATTTATTTATTATTATTATTATTAAAGTTGCCAAGGTTGGAGACCCCTGCTCTGGAATGCAGCTGTTGGGGATCTCCTGCTAACTCCTCCCTGCTCGGGATCCACCTCCTCATTACATTCCCTCACACATCCTAAACCGAGCTGTTATTTATTAGATTTTTACCCCCACCTTTATTACTTTATAAGTAACTCAAAGTGGCAAGCATATCTAAATCCTCCTCCTATGTTCTCCACAGTAACTCTATGACGTGGGTTTCGGCTGAGAGAGAGTGACTAGCTGATAATCACACAGCCAGCTTTCGTCCCTAAGAATTCTCAGTCTCCCGGCAACTGGCCCAAAGTCACCCAGCTGGCTTTCATTCCTAAAGTGAGACTAGAACTCACTGTCTCCAGGTGATTGGCCCAAGTCATCCAGTTTCTAGTCCCTAAAATGGGACTAGAATTCAGTCTCCTGGTGATTGGCCCAAAGTCACCCAGTCAACTTTCATGCCTAAGGCAGGACTGGAACTCACAGTCTCCTAGTTTCTAGGCCAGCACTTCACCAAACTGGTTCTGCTAAAGCAACTTCTGAGCTTTTTTTGCTTGTCTAACAGCCTCTCCCTATCTTTTTTCCCCCCTAGGATCATGATGAATTCAGAAAAGTTGAAGTCTCGCATTACCGAAATTCATGACAGCAAGATGAAGCTGGAGCAGGACCTCAAGCAGCAGGCCTCCGAAAACCGGGAGATTGACAAGCGCATGAACAGTCTTAAACCTGACTTGTTGCAGCTGCGCAAACTCCGTGACCAGTACCTAGTGTATGTGCTCTTCATAACCATCCTGAGAATTACAAGCATAAATGTGTTTTAAAATCTGCCTTCTCTAACTAAATGTGTTGGATGTTGATACAGGTAGTCCTCATCTTATAGCTGGTCTCTTAGCGACCAATCGAAGATGCAATACAATGTAGAGTAGAGTAGAGTAGAGTAGAATAAAAATAGAATAGAATAGCAGAGTTGGAAGGGACCTTGGAGGTCTTCTAGTCCAACCCCCTGCTTAGGCAGGAAACCCTACACCACTTCAGACTAATCTATATCCAAGCTCTTCTTAAAAACTTCCAGTGTTGGAGCATTCACAACTTCTGGAGGGAAGCTGTTCCACTGACTAATTGTTATAACTGTCAGGAAATTCCTTCTCAGTTCTAAGTTGCTTCTCTCCTTGATTAGTTTCCATCCATTGCTTCTTGTTCTGCCCTCAGGTGCCTTGGAGAATAGTTTGACTCCCTCTTCTTTGTGGCAACCCCTGAGATATTGGAAGACCGCTATCATGTCTCCCCTAGTCCTTCTTTTCATTAAACGAGACATACCCAGTTCCTGCAACCGTTCTTCATATGTTTTAGCCTCCAGGCCCCTAATCATCTTTGTTGACCCAGATTCAAAGTTATAATGGACACACCACACAGAGTCATGGGCACTTAACAACTGACCCTCATTTGCAGCCGTTTGAAGCATATTGAGATCACATGACTGCAACTTACAATTTATTTATTTTTTTGCCAGAAACCAGAATTTTCTTGAGTTTTTGGGGGATGTGGGGGTTTGGGAAAAAGCCTATTGCAGGCAGTGGGTTTGCTTAACAATGGCCACATTTGCTTAGCAACTACTGCAGAAAATGCCATAAAATTGGGGTCAGTCATGTGGCTGCCTTGCCATGATCTTCCTAATGTATGATGGAAAATTCTGGCTGGGGAATTCTGGCAGTTGAAGTCCACCAGTCTTAAAAGAGCCAACTTTGCAGACCCCTGCATTAGGGTCAAAATGAAGAGCTACCTTGATTTCCCCCTGCCTTTCTGATAGCGTAATCCTGCCCCCCAGTGGCCTGTCCGCAAAATGCAAGTGCTCTCCTAATTCAGTGCTTAAGCAAGTACAGAGTTGCAAGGCTTTCAACCGGATTGCTACTGTGTGTAAAATAGTTAAAAGCCTAAGAAAGGTGCTGACGAAAGCTATCCAGTGAGTGGCTTTGGTTATCTGAAGGGCGCGTTGCCTGCTTCTAAAATGTTATTTTTCTGGTTAGCTAACAGAACATTAGGTGGCTAAGACGCTGAGCTTGTCAATCAGAAAGGTTGGCAGTTCAGCGGTTCAAATCCCTAGCGCTGCGTAACGGAGTGAGCTCCTGTTACTTGTCCCAGCTTCTGCCAACCTAGCAGTTGAAAAGCATGTAAAAATGGCAGTAGAAAAATAGGGACCACATTTGGTGGGAAGGTAACAGCGTTCCATGCGCTTTTGGCGTTTAGTCATGCCGGCCACATGACCACAGAGACGTCTTCGAACAACGGTGGCTCTGGCTTAGAAACGGAGATGAGCACCGCCTCCTAGAGTCGGGAATGACTAGCACATATGCGCGAGGGGAACTTTTACCTTTAACAGAACATTATATTAACATGATCTTGGGACAGCAAAGTTTAAAATAGCTATTTAATGATTTTTTTTTAAAAAGCTGTTCTTTTAACTTTAGAATTTTTCCAACCCATTGGGGGAATGCAAATAAATTACCATTTTATAAATATGCACCAATGCCTTCTTGATGTGGTCACAATTGTCGTTTTGATTTACTAGGCTTGGCTGCAGCCTGGAAAAAACAGCTTTTGTGCATGTCCCTTAAAAGCTGTTCGAAAATGAGCAGTTTTTGTTCCTTTTTTTTAATGCCTCCAGATGGTTGACCCAGAAGGGGACTCGTCAGAAGAAGATCAATGAATGGCTTGGTATCAAGAGTGAAACTGAGGAGTAAGTGGCTCCATTCTTATTTTTGCTCCCTGAGGGCTTATCATCTCAAAATCTATGTCTACAGGACACTGTTTTGCATCCAGAAGGTTCCAGATTGAAACGCTGGTATATCCAGTTACAAATGGAAAGCAAGTAGGGGATTGGAAAGGCATCTTCGCTGCACAGACTTCAATTGAGGTTCTTATCATCTTCTGCATCCTGATCTGTCCTGTAGGACAGGGGTCTCCAACCTTTGCAACTTTAAGTCTGAAGGACTTCAGCTCCCAGACTTCTCCAGCCAGCAAAGCTGGCTGGAGAATTCTGGGAGCTGAAGTCCTTCAGACTTAAAGTTGCAAAGGTTGGAGACCCCTGCTATAGGAGGTCTAGCTTTAATTCCTACATCAGGAAGCCAACCCAGTTGGATAAGTGCTTACGATATAGAAGAGCCGTGGTGGCCCAGTGGTTAGAATGCAGTATGGCAGGCTAACTCTGCCCACTGCCAGCAGTTCGATCTTCACCGGTTCAAGGTTGACTCAGCCTTCCATCCTTCCGAGGTTGGTAAAATGAGGACCAGATTGCTGGGGGAAAGGTACTGACTGTATATCGTTAAGAGAGGACTGTAAAGCACTGTGAGTGGTATAAGTCTAAATACAATAATACAATACAATAGCAGAGTTGGAAGGGACCTTGGGGGTCTTCTAGTCCAACCCCCTACCTAAATAGTATTGCTGTTTTGTTTGCAGCAGTTCAAATCCTGATATCCCCAGTTAAAAGAAATGTTTACCAAGACCTAGCTGGGTGGGTGGCTCGCTGTGCTGGATTTAGAAGTATCTTCCACCAGAAATCTGAATGGCCCCATCGCCCCTGGTGTCCAGAAAAGCCATTAAAACAAAGCTGTTCAAGAGAACCTTTATTTATGATCTAGCTGTCAGACCATCTGACAACTTAATGCAAAAATAAATAGTTAAATGAGGTGTTGGTTTTAATGAATGTATTATTTAGGTATTGATTTTTTCCCTTCATTTTGGTTGATTGCTGGGCATCATTCAGAGTTATTATGGAACATGGGACTATTAATAATAAAAGGATCGGTTAACACAAATTGGGCAAGGGCTCTACAATCAGCAGTGGCCTTTCATCTCTTTCCTATGTGAAGTCAGTGCATCGGTCCACCAGGATAAGTATCAGCTCTCCAAGATTTTAAATAAGCCTACCATAAAATGTCAACCTAAGATCTTGGGCTGACTTCTTTTTGTTTTACATAGGCCTGGAATTCCACCACATGTATTGTCCTCTTCAGGAAGGAAAATGCTACTTTGTAATGGGACAGAGTATTCTTTAGTCATATCTCATCATCTGGAAAGAGAATAGAGGGTAACCATTGGTATTTTGGAGGCAATTGTCAGGGTTCCAAGTAACATACCCACAGCTGGCCTGACTGAGGCCATTTTGAGACATTTTGCGGACAGCAATTAACAGTAGCACTTAGACTTACGTATCACTTCATGGAGTTTTACAGCCCTCTCCAAGCAGTTTACAAAATCAGGATATTGCCCAAACAATCTGGGTCCTTGTTTTACTGACCTCGGAAGGATGGAAGGCTCAACCCTATCAGGATCAAACTCCAGGCTGTGGGCAAAGTTTGCCTGCAGTACTGCATTCTAACCACTGTGGCTCTCTATAGGACAGTGATGGCTAACCTTTTTTGGCTCGCGTGGCAAAAGCAGAGGGAGCGCAGGGGGGTCATGCATGGGTGTGCCATACCCATAATGCTATGTGCGTGACCCCCTGCTTTTGGCACACTTTTTTCTCCCTCCCCAGGCTCCAGAGGCTTTCTAGGAGCCTGGGGAGGGTAAAAACAGCCTCCCCCCCCCCACCTCCAGAGGCTTCAGGAGCTTCCCTGAAGCCTCCAGACGGTGAAAAAACGGCCTCAAAAGAAGGCCTAAATCAGCTGGCCAGCACACACATGCGCGCTAGTGCTGACAGGGCAAAGCCTCGCATGCCCTTAGAAATGGTTCCATGTGCCACCTGTGGCACCCGTGCCATAGGTTTTACCATCACTGCTATAGGAAGTATCTTAATGGGATATTTAAGGTACTTAGGATCCACAGTAGGACGTGTCTTAAGACAAATCAAGGTGGAGGATTTAGGCCCATGGTTCAGGACTCTGGCATGAAGGCGGTGGGATTCTCTGTTGGCAATGGCAGTGTCCTTGAAGGGCAGTCTTCTGCACAGCTGGTTTTGGGGGAACTGGCCAGGCTTCCCCTTTACGTTCTCACCCCTAGTTCTGCCTTGCAGCCAATACTCCATGATGGAGGATGAGGAAGAGCTGCCCCATCACGATGAGCGGACATGGTATGTAGGCAAGATCAACCGCACCCAGGCAGAGGAAATGCTGACAGGCAAGCGCGATGGAACTTTTCTTATTCGGGAGAGCAGCCAGCGAGGGTGCTACGCCTGCTCTGTGGTGTGAGTCGTCTTTTTTTTTTTTTTTCTTTCATTCATTTGAAAACCAAGCGTCGTTAATTTTAGTTGACTTGCTTGATTGTCTGACCTGAATCAGTTGCTGCCTGTGTCGTGGTGAAGTTGCAGTCACATAACTTCAAACAAACGTGATTCCTTAATGACCAGAATTGCCATCATAAATCAGGGCGGTTACATGATTTTTTACTTTATGCCCACATTGCTTAGCGACAAGAGTTCCCAGACCTGATTATGATAGTTAACTGAGGATTGCCATATTTTTCAGAGTATAAGATTTCACCCAAAAAAAGGGTGAAAATCTGGGCGCATCTTATACACTGAATACAGCATTTTTGGCCTCCGAAACCCCGCCCCTTCACCAAAATATACATGCAGTGGGCTTGGGAGGCCTGCAAAGTGCTCCTGGGGACTGGGGAGGGCACAAATGAGCAAAAAATGAACTGTTTTTAGCTCGTTTTTGCCCTCCTCCCAGGCCCCAAGAGCACTCTACAAGCCTCCTAAACGCTATGCATGCCGTTTTTGGGGTGAAAAACGGGGCCCGTTTTCACAAAAAACAGGCTGTTTTTTGCTCATTTCTGACCCTCCCCCACAGCCCAGGAGCATTTTGCAATAGAGGCCCCATTTTTCACAAAAAATGAAGCGTGCAGAAGGTTTGGGAAGTTTGCAGAGTGCAAAAACTTAATTTTTTTAAAAGAAATACCTCTTCAAAATCTTGGTGCGCCTTATACTCTGAAAAATACGGTACCTGTCCTTCCAAGAAATGTTCAATGTTATTCTAAATACTGCATCTTGAATAAGATCCATCCATCTCTGTAGATGGGCTCTCATCCCATTCCCAGTTTTCTCTCGTTGCCCTTATGTGGTCCTTTGTCTTTCTTGAACAATAATGTTTACCGAGGCCAAGTGTTAATTGTTAATGAAGTTCTCCATTTCTTGTTCTTGCAGGGTGGATGGGGACACGAAACACTGCGTGATTTACAAGACGGCAACAGGCTACGGCTTTGCAGAACCTTACAACCTCTACGCCTCGCTTAAGGAGTTGGTTTTGCACTACAAGCACACCTCCCTCGTGCAGCACAATGACTCACTCAATGTCACGCTGGCCCACCCGATCCTCTCCCAGCCTCCTCCGAGATGAACGCATCCCTCCCCTTCCACTTCCTACCCTTCCAGAACCCCCGATGGATGGCCTGCCTTTCCTTGACTGCCCCTTGGGGTCAAATAGCCCCCCCTCCAAGATTTCCTTCTTGTGTTCACCCTGCCGATCGTTCTTGCTTTCCATCGGTGGCTCTCCTCTTCTACTTCCTTTTCCTGCCTTTCTCTAAGCTGGATTTTTTTTTTTCCCCACCTTGACAACGTTAAGAGACTTGGACTTTGGCTCAGCACGCTGGCTGGAGAATTCTGGGAATTGAAGTCCATGCAACTTAAAAGTGGTCAAGGTTGAAATTGACTGTTCTAGGCTAACTCCTTTTTTACATTCGCTGATGCATTTGGAATTCCTTCTTCATTTTCTCCTAGTGGCTTTTTTTTTTTTTTGGTGCTAGGGATCCTACCTTATACCGCTGGGCACGATCTCAACAGAGAAGCTGTTCTTCAGGGGGGTGATAGGGGGAGGTGCTTCTGCAAGATGGCAAACCCTAAGAATTCGTGGAGAGACCATTATTTCCTTTCCTCGTTTTCTCCCTCCTGGATTTGCCTGGGAAGGGCCGGATGAGATGGTTTAAGGACCCCTCAGGCCCTGCATCAGGGGTGAAATGCTACCGGTTTGGACCAGTTCACTTGAACCGGTAGTAAAACAATGCTACCAGTTCAGGCAAACTGGTATTTCTGACAATCAGCTGGGCGACGATCAGCTGTGACACGCGATTTATATTAGCTAGAATCGTTAGATTTCCTGCTTTCTTGCTAATCAAAATTGTGTGGCATAGTGGATTACACACACACACACACACACACTCGTTCTACTTACCTTTGCAGACTCGGAAAGCTTCAAAATGTTCCTTTTTTTAGCGCCTGGGTAGCAGACTCGCCAAACCGGTAGCAGACTTCAGAGGATTACACCGCTGCCTTGCATCCATCTGTGTTGGCCTTCACCTGGCAAAACTCCGCCTGCTTTGCAGTGGCTCTCTTCGCCCTGTGCCGGCTTACTTCCCTCTCCCCCCCCCCCCCCCCCCCACGGTGTAGAGTGATAATGACAGTGATCCGTTTTTAGCTTCCTATGCAGCTGCTTCTGTTCTTAAATATGCAAAAGTGGAGAGTGGAAAAGCAAAACTCCATGATCGTGGTCTTCGGAAGCTTCTCCCCACTCTTTCAATCTGCCTTGCTTTCCAAGCACTTTACCTGCTGCTGAATGGGGGGGGGGGGGAATGATGCCCATTCAAATGCCCTCACAACTTCAGCCTTCCCTCCATACCCCACCCCAATGGCTCCATTTAACCAGGATGCAGACGGAGCCTGCCTCTTCTTTAAACCCCTCATGCTGTGGCTAGCAAGCCGTGCTGGAGATCCCCAGGCTTCCCGCAAGAGCAGGGGTGACATCCCTTCTGATAGGGCTCCGCTTCGGCATCCCAGCTGGCCCTGCATGCTCTTCGGCATAAAAGCCATAAACTCATTTCCAAAACTTTTGCCCAAAAGGAAAGGGAGGGAGAAAGTCCTCGGTAATTCTCACCCGTAGGCTTTCGTCCGCCTGTATCTACCTGGCCTGCTCTACGTAGGGCTGGCTTCCATTTCCAAGAGCTGCTCTAAAGCCATTTGGCCCGTACCAGTGGTGGGTTGCAGGCGGTACACCTCGGTATGGCTGTACCGGAGGGCCCACCCACTTGCCCTCACTTCTTACCTGTCCTTTATGCCTTTGGCGCTTCCATGCACACTCATGGTGCGTCCGGCGCCTGCACAACGCTCCGTCGAGCAGCTGGAGCATCGCAGAGGCTTGGGGAAGTGTCACAGGCAAGTCTGCGTGCCTGTGCATGTCGGTGGCACCAGGGCGGTTCCAACTGTACCAGTTAGAATGGAATCCAGAACCCACCACTGGTCCGTACCACCCATATCGCACACAAGCCGTTGTGATTTTTGTGTCATGCAGGCGCACCCGCAACCAACGATTTCTGATCTGAGCCTGCATTTTTTTTCTTTTGTCTTCCTATCGAAGCCCCAGTTTGATGCCACCACTGACCTCTATTAAAGGAGGGAATTATGATTTTTTTTTAAAAAATTCATCGTTCTTTTCCAGTTAGGGAGGAGGGCTTTTTCTTGGTTCATGGCCATATACGCCTCTGGATCTGTGTGCTCCTCCCATGCAGAACAAGGCAATCTCGGATGAATGGATTCCAGCAGCAAAAGTTTTCCCCTCCCCCTTTTCCCCCCCGCGCGCGCATGTGTGTGTGTGTGTGTTCTCATCCTAGATATATGCAATAATACCAACCGCCTCTCTATTTCCCGTCCTCACATCATTCCAGCCATCCTTTCCAGGCTCCTTCACTTTAAAAAAAAAAAAGGAAAGAAATGTTTATTACATCATTGTAAGCTCCAGTATTTGCGTCAGAATTTGTTACTGTAAGATAAAAAGAAAATGAAAAGTTTTGTACGGTACTTCAACATAAAAAAATAATAAAATGAAATGTGTTATCGCAAAAGTGCACATAACTTATGTTCCTCGCTTTGCTCCTCACATGTTTGATTCTTAAAATGGAACAAAATAATTCAAGTTTTTTTTAAAAAAAATTTGCAGAGAGTTGGAGGATGGAAGGCCTGTCAAGCAAGACCAAGACAGAGCAGTGATAATTTTTAAAGAAGGTTTTTTCCTGAGAAGGAAGTGGGTAGCCTGATGCTTTTTGTAGAAAGGAGAAGTGAAAAATGATGTCTCTGCACATGAATCAGGGTTCTCAAACCATAACAAGTACCAAGCCCTCATAACTGCCGACACTGGTGTCTTTTTGTAACTTGATACAAAAGTTAAAAACAAAGTTACCAAACTACAGCATTAAATACAATTTTATTCTTTGAACTTAAAAGGTTTCATTGTGGCCCTCTTGGCTGGCAACTTTTTCAGTAACTAGCTTACCAATATTTAGCTTTCTTTCTGGGTTTGGTAGTGCATACTGTATTATTTTGTGATGACCATTTATAAAGTGGCCAACTATGAATTCTGGCTGTTGAAGTCACAGGTCATAGAGGTTCTCATAGTCGCCCATCCTTGATTTATAGCAATAGCACTTAGACTTACATACCACTTCATAATGCTTTACATCCCTCTCTAAGCGGTTTACAGAGTCGGCCTCTTGCCCCCAACAATCTGGGTCCTCATTTTACCGACCTTGAAAGGATGGAAGGCTGAGTCAACCTTGAGTCTGGTGAGATTCGATCTGCCAAACTGCTGAAGTAGCCTGCAGTGCTGCACTTTAGCCACTGCACCACTGCTCTATAGCAGAGGTGGGTTCCTACCTGTTCAGTCCAGTTCGGCAGAATAGGTAGTAACTCCGGCAGACATGTGACCGTATACTGAATCTATGATCGATGGCGCCATCTTGATTTTCTGTTCTGTACATGTTCAGAACAATCTTCATTTTAAAAATGTAATTTTTATTCGTTTTTTTTAATGTGCATGTGCGTGGATAGTTTTTAATGAAAATGTGCATGCTTGTGGAGTGCATGTCTGGCACGCGTGCTTGCTTTGCTCACATGCGTGCAAAATTGTTTACTACCGAACCGGTAGTAATGGCCGGAACCCTCCCCTGCTCTATAGCAGGGGTCTCCAACCTTTGCAACTTTAAGTCTGAAGGACTTCAGCTCCCAGAATTCTCCAGCCAGCAAAGCTGGCTGGAGAAGTCTGGGAACTGAAGTCCTTCAGACTTAAAGTTGCAAAGGTTGGAGACCCCTGCCTTAGAGCCCTTCAGATATGCCATCCATAATTTTTGCACCAATCGTTCAAAAACATGCCAGTGTTATTATCCCAAATTGCAGTTGGAAGGATCCTAATCCCAGAGTCGCTGATTGGTTCTGTTGACCCAACATACTTCACCCTAAATTTAAGATAGCAATGTCCCACGCTTTCTTGGGTCACATACTACCCTCATATAAACCTGTTTTGCTTACTGTGATGACCTTGTCACACAACTCATTAAGACAATCAGTGGATCATGTCCCATATCAAGCTGAATCACAAACTGCGCACGTCATTTGAACCCACTGTCAGGAGTTTCAGGAATTCAGTCTTGTTTCTGTTCATTCCTTTCATTGTGATTCGAGTCCCTTCGGGGGGAGAGAGTGGGTTATAAATTAAAATTATTATTATTATTATTCTGCATTAATAATAGGTCACAGTAGCTGTATTAATGTATTAATGATAAGAGAGAAGTCTGGGAGCTGAAGTCCTTCAGACTTAAAGTTGCAAAGGTTGGAGACCCCTGCTCTATAGGGTTAGGGTTTTATAGGATAATTTAGGGAGCCTACTCCCAAAACCTACCCAAATGTGCTTCCCTTTCCCCCCACATGCTCAGTGCAATCAGAAAGATCTCCCGCTTCCTGAGCTGGCAGAGCGACTCTTACAGTTGAGAAGCCAGACTCGGCCTTCCTCGGCCATCTTGTTCCCCATTTGCTCAGGCAGTGCCAGCTTCTGATCCCTCTTTCCCTGGCTAAATCCTGCTTTGCCTCAGCTCCCCGTTGTCACTGCCTGAAGATCCCAATGCTGCCTGAGAAGCAGTGCCCTGCCATTCTCGAGAGAAAGGGCTTCCTGGAAGTTGGTGGCATGCGTCAGTCAATCAATTTCAGCTATTGCCAGGAGCCCCATTGAGTTAGGCTGAAGCAAACTGCTAGGCCGCAATTTGTTCCTCTTGCTGGGATGCTTCTATGGCTCCAACTGGGCATCCTAGTGGTGCTCAGCCAGGCTTTTCTTAATTTATTTGCTGTTTTATTCAACTGTCCTACTATCTGTGGGAAATTACACGGAAGGAGACTCCGTTATGTCATGACTTAGCCCAGTGATGGCGAACCTTTTTCTTATGGTGTGCCAAAACTATCCTTGTGCGTGGTATTGAGCGTGCACACGTGCCCACACTAATTTAATCCTCCCCGCTCACCTGCGCATGCACATGCAACCCCTCCCCTCCCATGCATGCATGCATGAACCCTCCGTAGGTTCTGGAGGCTTTCCTGAAGCCTGGGAAGGGTAAAAATGGCCTCTTCTGTAGGTGGGGCCTGCTTTGTGGGAGTGGCTTGCTGGCCATGTGACTGGGTGGGAGCGGCTTGGTAGTCATGTGACTGGACGGGCATGGCCAACTTGTAAAATGTGGTGAAACTCACTTAACAACGCTCTTGCTTAGCAACCAAAATGTTGGCTCAGAAACTCTGGCCTTTGAAGCAGACAAGTCTTAAAGCTGTCAAGTTACGAGACCCTTGCATCCCCTAACCCTTTAGGGAGAAAAAATCCCCCAGGGGTGTTCAAACTTGACAGCTTTAAGACTTGTGGACTTCAACTCCCAGAATTCCGCCTCTCGCTCTTCCTCTGGATGATGGGCGGACGGGGGGGATGGGGTGGAAGGGAGCTGGAACCGGTTCTAAACGGCCCTGGAGATTTGGGGAACCTCTTCTATAGAAGAGCTTAGAACTGGCAGAAACCCACCCCTGCCGCAGACCCCTCAGAGGCCCTCTGGAAGTCAGAAACGGATCATTTCCAAACTTCCAGTTGGCCTATTGGGGCCGTTTTTTGCCCTCCCCAGCCTCCAGAAGATTTCCTGAAGCCTGGCATCTCCCGCACTCTGGTACGCCAAAAATCAGCTGACATGCCAGAAAATATGGCTCCGTGTGCCATAGATTCATCATCATGGCCCTAGTCAGTTCCAGATTGGACTACTGTAATATGCTCTATGTGGGGCTGCCCTTGAAGAGTATCTGGAAGCTTCAGTGCAGAATGCAGTGGTGCAAGCAATTATGTATGTTCTGCTTTATGACATGCTGTGGCTGCTTCTGGGTCCAAAGCACTATTTCTGACCCTTTAAAGTCTTTCAAGGCATGGGAACAATTAACTGTGGGATCACCTATCCCCGATTATGTCAGGCTGCCCCTTTAGAAGCCACATTATGGGTTCCATGATCTATCAGATAGGGAACTTGCTGGGTCCCAGGAGTTGGGCCTTCTCGGCTGTGGCTCCCTCCTTATGGAGCATGCTCCCCCTGAAGTTAGTCTCTCTTTCCTTGCCATTATTTAAGTCGGTTATATCATCAGGCCTGAGAGGTCTCTATGAACCAAAGACAGATCACTGTGATTGATATTCTTGCTCTTTCTGTGGAGTGTGTGTGTGTGTATTCTATGCAAAATTCCATGCAAAATCTGCCCTGCAACTTACATAGGACAAACTAATAGGAAAATAAATGCACGCATCGCAGAACATAAAAATGCAGTAAAAAAGCAACTTTTTATTATTATTATTATTTATTTTTCAAATTTATACCCCGCCCTTCTCCTTGCAAGGACCCAGGGCGGTGCACAGGCAGTATTAAAAACTTAAAACCTCATCCCTCTACCAGCACTTTAAAGCTACAGGACATATTGACTTTGTTAAATTACTAACAGCGTTGTTAAGTGAATTGGGCTGCCATGTTGACTTTGCATGTCAGAAGTTCACAAAAGGTGAACATGACCCCAAGACACAGCAAGCATCCTAAAATTTGAGTCAATCAATCAGAATAGAGTTGGAAGTGACCTTTGAGGTCGTCTAGTCGAATCCCCTGTTCAGGCAGGTGACCATATAGCATTTCAGACTAGTGATTGTCCAGCCTCTTCTTAAAGACTTCCAGTGTTGAAGCACCCACCACATCTGAAGGCAATGCTGTTCCACTGGCTAATTCTTCTCAGTTGATTAATTCTTCTCACTTGATTAATTCTTCTCAATTGTTAGGAAGTTTCTCCTTGATTCCAGGTTGCTTCTCTCCTTGATTAGTTTCTATCCATTGTTTCTCGTCCTGCCTTTTGGTGCCAAGCATCTGAATTTTGATTATGTGGGACCATGGGGATAGTTGTCATGAAAAACAATCACAAATCACTTTCTCAGTGCCATTGTAACCTCAAACAGTCACTAGACAAACTTGTACGTTGAACTCTACCTATAAAAAGCATGATGAGGGTTAAGAGCTTGAGGCAAATGGTCAGTTGTGTAACTCTTCTGCAGAGGTCATTATGCTGTGGACTTCTTTAACTTCCATCAGTGCACCTTGAACAGGCTGGAGGGGAGAAGAGAGGAGAGACGGTTTATGTATATGTGGCAATTTTGCTTCGCTCTCAAATCAGCCATTTGTGGAATTTGCCCTTAGCTGTTCTTTGGCCAATGGTCTCATAGTAGTCTTTGCCTCAGCAGTATTTGCTTCAGGAAGCCTGTTTTCAAAATAATTCCTCCGGCTGCCATTTTATCATCAGATTAGCTACTGATTTACTTTTTGCTTTTGTGTTTTTTGGGCCATTTTCCAAGTTGCTCTTGGTGCAATTTTTGCAACGTTCTTGTTAGCCTTTCTCCTCCTTCTGCTATTTGATGACAATCATGCCAGCATCTAAAATCTAGGTTTTTGTGGTCTCCAGAACTTTCTCTAATCAGTGTTTCTCATTCTTGGCAACTTTAAGTCATGTGGACTTCGACTCCTGGAATTCCCCAGCCATAACGCCTTAAAAGTTGCCATTCTCCTCACCTTGGTAGCAACAACAGACTACTGTAATGCTCTCTACATGGGGCTCCCCTTGAGGTGCACCCGAAGAATACAGCTAGTTCAGAATGCGGCCGCGCGGGGAATCTTGGGAGCCTCAAGGCATTCCCACATAACACCGCTCCTGCGCGAGCTGCACTGGCTACCTGTGGCCTTTCGGGTGCGCTTCAAGGTGTTGATTACCATCTTCAAAGCGCTCCATGGCACGGGGCCTAGTTATCTGCGGGATCGTATCCTACCCCACACATCCCTTTGGCCGATCCGCTCCCACAGAGAGGGACTTCTCTGGGTGCCGTCCACTAGGCAGTGCCAGCGGGCGACGCCCAGGGGAAGGGCCTTCTCTGTGGCGGGCCCAACCCTCTGGAACGACCTACCCCCCAAACTCAGAACTATCACGGACCTCCGCTCCTTCCGCCAAAACTTGAAGACGTATTTCTTCCATCTTGCCGGCCTGGCCTAATCCACACCATAAAGCTTGCAGACTGAAGCCTAAATTGTTTTAATTTGGTTCTTAAGGGGTAAGAGTTTTAGGATTTTTAGCACAGGGTTATTAGAATTTAATCTGTTTTTAGTATTTATCTATTGCTATGTTTTTATATTTCCATTTTAATTTCCTGTGCACCGCCCCGAGTCCCTTCAGGGAAAGTGGCATGTTTTATAAATTTAATAATAATAATTTTTTAAAAAACCATTGATTTTTGGTGGCATAATATTCCTTGCTTCCTTTCTTCTAAAGTTCCAATCCTTCTTTTTTTTTCTCCTCCAGCTGCAAAAAAAGCCACCTCTTCACAAAACAAATAGTTGGCATGGTGTCTCCTGTGGCATACAAAACCAGAACATTTTTTTAAAAAAAATGAACTTGGTCCTAGTCACCAAAATGCTCACTTGTCCCAACTTATAAAGTATATTGCCTGTCTCTTGTAAGCGTGGGAAGCCAGATTCACTTAACAACCCTGCTACTAACTTAACAATGGCAGTGATTCACTTAACAACTGTGGCAAGAAAGGTCGTAAAATGAAGCAAAACTCACAACAAATGTCTCATAGAAACATAAATTTTGGGTTTAATTGTGGTCGTAAGTCGAGGATTACCGTATTTTTTGGAGTATAAGACGCACCCTTTTCCCCCCAAAAAGAGGCTGGAAATCTGGATGCGTTGTATACACTGAATATAGCATTTTTGGCCTCCTAAAACCCCGCCCCCTTCACCAAAATGGCCGTGCAGAGCCTCTAGGAAGCTTTTAGAGAGCTCCTGGGAACTGGGGAGGGCAGAAATGAGCAAAAAATCCCCACCCCAGGGCCACTCTATAAGCTTCCTAAAGGCTATCCATGTCCTTTTTTTAAATGAAAAATGGCCCCATTTTCACTAAAAACGGGCCTTTTTTGCTCAATTTGGCCCCCCACCTGCACAGGAACACTCTGCAAGCCCCCTAAAGGCTATTGATGCCTTTTTAAAAAAAGAATGGGCCAGTTTTCACGAAAAACGGGCAGTTTTTAGGAGGTTTGCATAGTGCAAAAAGTTTTTTTCTTTTATTTGCCTCTTCAAAACCTTGGTGCGTCATATACTCCAAAAAATACAGTACCTATATTGACTTCACTTGTTGGAAACCATCTGGAAAGTTCACAAATGGCAATCACATGATCCTGGGACAGTGCAATTGTCATAAATACATGCCAGTAGACAAGCGCCCAAATTTTATCATGTGACCATGGCGATGCTTCCAGAGTTGTGTGAAAACAGGTCATAAGTCACTGTTGTAACTTCAAATAGCAACGGAACATATGGACGTAAGTCAAGGACTGTCTGTACTTGTGTGCCAAAGCCAAGATGGTGGATGTGACCATATGAATAAAGCTCCATCTTTATTTATATTCATTTATAATAGCTGAATAGCTGTCCCTCTCTTATAAAAGTGACTCTGATTCACACTTAATTTAAAAAAAAAATAGTCACAATTAAAAAATGATTGTAAACAAGGCAACACAAATAGCAAAGGATGATAACCGCAGTGAGAGAACCCGCTCTAAGCATCACATGCAACATACATAAAAAAGGAACAGTTTGCAGTTTCTATCTTGACTTTTTTCGGGTGGATAACTTCTGCCTTTTTAAAAAAAAAGTTAGAATTTTTCAATTTAATAAAGCTAGAAACAGTTAAAGAAAATAAAAAGGAAATAGAAAATAAGAAAAAAGAAGTAGAGAAGGACAAAATAGAATTAGCCTTCCTTTTATCTGGTAACTGCCATCTTATTCTGTATCCTTGACTGTGTTTTTATTTATTTATTTATTTATCATATTTATATACCACCCTATCTCCCCGAGGGGACTCAGGGCGGTGCACAGAAATCATAAAAACAGTACATACAAAAAACAATTTAAAATAGATTAAATTTAAAGGTCTGTGCTAAAATTTTAGTTAAAACCTTATAAAATCAAATAAAACTATACCATTAAAGCTATGCCAGGCTGGCCACATAAAATAGATGTGTTTTTAGTGCCCGGCGGAAGAGGCGTAGGTCCGGATTGGTACGAAGGTCGGGGGGCAGGTCGTTCCAGAGGGCAGGGCCTGCCACAGAGAAGGCTCTCCCCCTGGGGGCCACCTGCCAGCATTGTCCGGCAGACGGCACCCTGAGGAGGCCCACTCTGTGGGAGCGGACAGGTCGAAGGGAGCTATGTGGTAGGAGGCGGTCCCGCAACTAACCAGGTCCCATTCCATGGAGCGCTTTGAAGATGGTTACTAACACCTTGAAGTGGTTACTAACACCTTGAAGTATGAATTCAGTTCTTTCTTCTGTCCATAAAAAGTCCAGATAAGTCTTTTTAGCACCTTTGCCATTTTAGCAGCTTTTGTTAATTTTATAATCCAACCCTCTACTCTGAGTATTCTATTATTCTTCCATCACCAGCTTGACTTTTTATGAACACCAAAGCAGGCGCTCAACTTACAACCATTCATTTAGTGACTATTTAAAATTACAGCAGCGCTAAAAATAGTGACATAACTCCACGGTCCACAACTTTTCCGGATTGGTGGCTCAGCTGGCTGAGGGGGAGGGGGGATGATTCTGTTTGAGTGGCAGGCATGGGCGTGCCCAGCTCCATTTGTGTGAGCAGAGCTTTGGGCACAAGTGCAAGTGTTCACCGCTCACGCGAGTGGCGCTTTGTGTGAGTACAAGCGCCCAATGCTCAAGGGAGGGGAGCTTCACGCATGCATATTCCCTTGCTTACGTGGTCCGTTTCCTAACGGGCTTCAGTCCAGGGGAGCCCTGTTAAAATTGATCTATGCACTTCCAACCATGGCAGCATCCCTAGTCATCTGATGAAAACCTGGGTGCGTTGCAAGTATTTACAATGGCTGTAACATCCCAGTGTCCTATGATACCTATTTGTGACCTCTCCAGCCAACTTCTGACGAGCAAAGTCACTTAATGACCATAAGATTCACTTAACAACTGCCGTGATTCACTTAAATGTAGCAAAAAAATTTTTTTGCAAATACGGGTGTGACTCATTTAACAACGGCCTTACTTAGCAGCAGAAATTCTGGTCTCAGCCTTTCACAAGTCCAGAAAAGAGTATTGCAAGAGTTTGTTTCTCATTCACAGATAGATCTCAAAAAACTCAGACAGGATTATAGCTGGTTAGTGTAGATCAGACTGGGAACAAATTAGTGGCAAACCACCTCAGTGGTATGTTTCCATGAAAACAATATGAACATATCCATAGGGGAAACCTCCACTCTCTTACTTTATCTTACACAACTAGATTCCCCCCCTCCCCATTTGCTAATCTAGTTTCCATAACAACGTAACACTCAAGACTCATTTCTTCCAGCAAGCTGGACTAGCCTAGAATTTTAGACCTCATATACGCCAAAACTCCAACCAAACTAGTGAATGGTTAATAGGTTAATGGGAATTTTAGTACAAGTTAATTTAATTAATTTTAATTCTTTTATTGTATATGTTATTATTTATTATGGTAGATTTATCTGTACACCGCCCTGAGTCCATTTCGGTGGAGATAGGCGCGATTTACAAATCGAAATTAAAAAAATATTTATGGATGAATTTACTGTGGAATTAGTTTTTAAAAGTGTATTACCGTTGCCTTGATTATACATAAAAGAATACATTTTTCTTCTTCTTTTCAAATGTCCATCTTGGTGACAGAATTGTTGGCAGAAGTGAGCCTTTAAAAAAAACGTGTGGATTGGGTGAGTCAGAACAATCTACGTTCAGTTCCAGATTTTAGAGTTGTGAAAAGTGATGTGATATTTTCACTTCAGCAAACATCAGAGGTTTGGTTGGCCAATCAGTGCTTATCAAATCACTCTGCATGAGAATGTAACTTGTCCTATTACTTTGGTTTTGAATTCTCTTCTGGAATCCAAACGTAGCTTTCTTGGAATCAGCAAAAATGTCCCAAAGGTGCTTTTTCAAAAGGAAACTGGACTCTGTTTTCCTTGAAGACGTTTCACTTTTCATTGAAGAATCTTCTTCAGTTCTGAAGTCAGATCTTTGGGGCAACCATGATCTGGATGACCGAGAATCTCCATAGACAATCAGCAAAAATAAATCAAATTTTGCCCTACATCCTGTGAGTTCAATATCTGACATCCCTCCTTTGATTTCTACAGACAAGTAGTATCAACTGTTAACTGTGTGAATGTGGAGATGAATAATTCATTTCACATACATTATAGTGCAGGGATGTCCAAACTTGGGAACTTTAAGACTTGTGGACTTCAACTCCCAGAATTCCCCAGCCAGCTATGCTATCTAGAATCTAGATCACGTGAAGTGTTAATGCCACTGTATGGTGCCTTGGTAACGCCACACTTGGAATACTGCATACAGTTTTGGTCGCCACGATGTAGAAAAGACGTGGAGACTCTGGAAAGAGTGCAGAGAAGGGCAACCAAGATGATTAGGGGACTGGAGACTAAGACATATGAAGAACGATTGCAGGAGCTGGGTATGTCTAGTTTGATGAAGAGAAGGACCAGGGGAGACATGATAGCAGTGTTCCGATATCTCAGAGGGTGCCACAAAGAAGAGGGAATCAAACTATTCTCCAAGGCACCTGGGGGCAGGACAAGAAGCAATGGGTGGAAACTAATCAAGGAGAGAAGCAACTTAGAACTAAGGAGAAATTTCCTGACAGTCAGAACAATTAACCTCTGGAACAGCTTGCCTCCAGAAGTTGTGAATGCCCCAACCCTGGAAGTCTTTAAAAAGATGTTAGATAGCCATTTGTCTGAAATGGTATAAGGTTCCTGCCCACGCAGGGGGTTGGACTAGAAGACCTACAAGGTCCCTTCCAACTCTGCTATTGTATTATTGTATTATTGTATTATTGTAAGTCTTAAAGTTCCCAAGTTTGGACATCCCTGTTATAGTGGATACCATGTCCTTCTACATGTACAGAGGGAGACCTGATGCTGGTGAGAAAGAATGTTGTTGATGGGACTCAATAATGGGAAAACGTCATTTACCTTTAATCCTATTTATTTTACATACTTTTTATGTGACATATATATATAATGCTTTTTTATTTTTTTATATTGAAAAAGTTTTATTGGTTTTACATTTTTTCTATAGGGTAGGGTAAGGGATACAAAGAAATTTTGAGAGCATTCACGTCAGAGTCGTCGGCCCTTCCGAGACCTCAAAATACACAATAAAAAAATAACAAAAAAAAAACATTTTTCATAACACTACAAGGTAAAAGCAAGTACATATACCTAAATTCTCAATTCCATGCTGTCAGACATTTACAAAAAATCCAGAAAATATTATGCAAAATTGTTCAGGAAAATCAAGGCAAAGTTATTTTTTAGATCTAAGTCTCTTGGCTATTGTATCTTCTTTTTCTCCTCCCTGGCCCCGAGCGGGCGGGGCCGTGGCCCCCTCTGTCCCCCCTGGATCTTCCCCCAGGATAGAGGAATGTTTTTTAAGAAAGGCTTCCACCTCAACAACTGTTTTAATCCTCACTCTTCCTCCTTCCCAGAACACCAGCATCCCTTCGGGTGTCACCCACTTGAACCAAATCCCATGATCAAATAAAATTTTAGACAAGAAGGAAAATTTCCGTCTTGCTTCTCGAATCTTTCTAGGAATCTGCTTCAAGATAGTGACCGTTTTTTGTTGGTAAATTAAGGGGTTCCCTCTCTGCGCCTTCAAAATTTCCTCTCTGGTTGACCTTCTAACAAATTTCACATGTATCTCTCTAGGCACTTCATTTATCCTGGCATATGCTGAGTTAATTCTATAGGCTAGGTCAATGTCCCCCCTGATCTCATCCTTAGGTTTTTGTAAATAGTCTGCTAAAATTGTGCTCATAAGATCAGGGAGGCATTCACCAGGTTGCTCAAAAACATTCTGAAATCTCAAAAAATATGTCATTCTTTCCATATCAATCCTAGACACATGCCCACTTGTTTCCTCAACCTCTTTAGTAACATTTTTAATCTCTCCCTTAACCCCCACCAACCCCCCTTCCAATTCTTCAGTCTTCTGTGTAATTTCCAGCGTTTGCTTCCTTATGTCCAATAGCTCCTTCTTGAAATTGATGTTTTCAGCCCTCTGGGCCTGAATTTCGTTTACCAAAGTTTGTATAACAGTTTCAAGAGAAGCCATCCGTTGTTCTAAACTTGCCAGTGCTGTTTCTTGAGCCATGATTAACTGTTAAAGTCAGTGCCACCAAAATGGCGTTTTCAGGGTGGGGTTGGTGAGACTAACTGGGAGCCAAAAGTTCTGATCAAGGTTGGAACGTTGTAAAATTCAGGAACCAAGAGAGAGCCAATTTTCCAACTCAATAGTTATAATAACGAAGGTAATCCAGAAAGGAACCACAAATCCAACAGAAAAAAATTCTTCATTAATATCCAGAGAGAGTCCCACTTATAAAGAGACGCTGGGAATTTTCCATAGTTAAAATAGTCAGGCAGGGACAAAGAGAAGCCACTTTTCACCGCCCATCTCAGAGCCCAGAGGAGAGAGTAGTAAAATAAAATTTTTTTTTAACCAGCCAGACCTAGAAACAATGTTGCAAATAGCCGCATTCCACTTTCCCTTGTTAAAGACAGTCCGGATTTAAGATTTCCGCTTTCTCTTCCAGAGAAGCCATTTTTAAGTGCCGCTTAAGTCCGAGGGGTTTTTTTTTAAAACAAACACCCCCCTCCCAGTCTATTCAGCCTGGCTGGCAGCAAGGAAAAAAAGTCTTTTTTTAAACTCACTCTCCCTCGCAGCTGAAGCCTCTGCAGACCTTCCGATCTCTTCCGCTCAGCCCTCTTCATTAAAGTGAATGGCGCCGAAAGCCGTTGGCGAAGGGAGAACCCCCCGCAGCATGTTCTCCTTCACCTAGGCCGCGGCAAAAGGGTCGCCTCCCCCACCGCCGTGAGGGGGGGCGTCCCTGCCGAGCCGGCCCTACGGGAGACCCCCAAAAAAGGGGCGTCTCGCCCCCGTGGGGGGGCAGAAGAAGCAACAAAACGGCGAGCGAGCGCTAGGCTCGCTCGTCACCGCAGGAGCCGGAACCGGAAGCCCCATCTTGCCTTTTTTGACCACACCTTTAAACACCCCTGCAGTGGGGGCACAAGGAGAGATGGGATGGAGGGTGCAGAAAGGAGAAAAACCATCCAGAGGAGAATTGCCCGTGCCATGGGTTTTGGCTGTTCTAAATCCTATTGTCAAAGATTTAATTACCATATTTTTCGGACTATAAGATGCACCGGAGTATAAGACACACCATGATTTTGAAGAGGTAAATTTAAAAAACAAGTTTTTGCACTCTGCAGACCTCCCAAACCCTCTGCACGCCTCATTTTTTGTATTTAAAAGAAGGGCATGCAGAGCTTTGGAGGCTTCTAGAATGTTCCTGGGGTGTGTGTGTGTGAAATGGCCCGTTTTTTGCTCTTTTTTTTGCCCTCCCAGCCCTCTGGAGCACATTGCAAGCCTCCCAAACCCTCCCAAACTGCAAAGGGGGTGGGATTTTGGTAGGCCAAAAATGCTGTGTTCAGTGTATAAGATGCACCCAGATTTTCACCCACTTTTTTGAGGGAAAAAGGTGCGTCTTATACTCCGAAAAATACAGTAATGTTAACAGGTGGAACCAACATTTAAACAAGCTAGTAATTCTGAAAAAAATAAGACATAAGAATCTTTCTTTCTTTCTTTCTTTCTTTCTTTCTCCACCAGCTCCTTCCGCCTATCATTTATGGTCTTTCCCCATGCTGTGCTTCTCAACCTTGATAACTTTAAGATGTGTGAACTTCAATTCCCAAAACCATGTGGCTGGGGAATTCTGGGAGTTTGATTCCAACATTTGGAAGTTGCTAAGGTTGGGAAACACCCTTAGAGCAAATAAAGTACAGGTAGTCCTTGACTTACAAGCTCATTTAGTGACCGCTTGAAGTTACAACGGGACTGAAAAAGTGACTTGTGACCGTTTTTCACACTTATGACCATTGCAGCATCCCCATGGTCACGTGTTCAAAATTCATTAGCTGGCTGGGGAATTCTGTGAGTCAAAAGTCCACCAGTCTTAAAAGAGCCAACTTTGCAGACCCCTGCGCTAGGTCATTCCCACATCTCACCCTCAACTATTCTCACTTTATCAGTTACTCTATAAGCACAAACCTCTATCGTGTTCCCCAAGCATTCCTCTTCGCCATGCTGGCATTCAAAGTGCCATTTTGTGGCCTCTTTCTTCTCCTGTAAGAGGATAAATGGAGTGGATGAGAAATCTGGACAAGGCTTTTTTATTTTTAATGTAGTAATTCCATCTTCAATTAAACATTGTGTTATGTGGGTACAAATCTTTTTGTAAAATAATAATCAAATAATCCAGTGTTTACAGCAATGTTCATATACATTAACATTAATTCTATAATATTAAAATAATATTAAGCATAATCATAATATTTGCTTCTCTTAACGTATCTTCTTTATTTCACTAATCTTTTACTTTTGTTTCCCTGTTTCTAACTTCCGTTTTTATTATCTAACCATTGATAAAATAAGACCCATGTTAGGTCTGTGCTATATTTTTATGACCTGTTTTACACCTTTTTACTTGGTCAATGTTGAATGTTACATGTCTATAAATTGACGGTGCTTCTGACACAAATAAACAAAGATCAACTATCAAACATCCATATATCAGAGGTGATATTCAGCAGGTTCTGACCAGTTCTGGAGAACCGGTAGCAGAAATTTTGAGTAGTTCGGAGAACCAGTGAATGCCCCCTCTGACTGGCCCTGCCCCCATCTATTCTCTGCCTCCCAAGTCCCAGCTGATCAGGAGGGAATGAGGATTTTGCAGTACTCTTCCTCTGGAGTGGGGAGGGAATGGAGATTTTACAGAAGACTTCCCCTGCCATTCTCACCAAGCCATGCCCACAGAACTGGTAGTAAAAATGTTTGAATCCCACCATTGCCATGTACCATCATCAATAAACAGTAAATACTACAGGGATGAAAGAAAGATACACGGACCAAGAGAATTCTGCACTTGTACTCTGAATCGTCTTGGTCACACAGTATCATTTGGCCTTGGGCACAAAAAGTAGAGTTGATGGCAATGCTCCAGAATAGGACGAAGGGATGGAGAGAAGAACTGTGAATACCAGCCCAAACTTTGTGATTAGTCTAAATATGAAACATCAAGCCATCTACCAATAAAGCTGCAGTTTCTCTGAAAGTGCACTAGATCATCAGATGAATGAAAATATACAATTGTTGCTGTGAGATCAGTGAATGGGTGCAATGTCATCTGATCATCAATTATGGTAGAGAATGGAAATTGGGACATTCTAGGAGCTCTGGGGACACGGAGATAGGGGAAACACAACACAACATGGGGAGGAGCTGAAAGACAACAATCTTCACTTTATCCACATTCAGCTCATTTGTGCTAACTTGTGAAACACAGTGTCACATGTTTGTTGAGTCATAATAGTTATAATCCCATGTCAATCATACCACATGATACTTGGGGCTTCTGACATGGCTAAATATTGCATAGAACATATTATGAAAGCATAAATCTCATCATCACCACTCACAGACTCACAATTTTTCTGAGGTTTGATAATTTAGGTGTCTATATAGACTCTAATCCATTGCGCCATGATGACTCAGTGGCTAAGACGCTGAGCTTGTCAATCAGAAGGTTGGCAGTTCAGCAGTTCGAATTGCTAGTGCCGTGTAACAGAGTGAGCTCTCGTCCCAGCTTCTGCCAACCTAGCAGTTTGAAGGCATGTAAAAATGCAAGTAGAAAAATAGGGACCACCTTTGGTGGGAAGATACATGAGCCTTCATCATTTAGTCATGCCGGCCACATGACCACGGAGACGACTTCAGACAGCACTGGCTCTTCGGCTTTGAAACGGAGATGAGCACCACCCCCTGGAGTCGGGAACGAGACTAGCACATACGTGCGAGGGGAACCTTTACCTTTACCTTATAGTCTTATCTGCCAAGATGACTGGAGATTTCAGGCAACTTAAGTCTACTCATATTAAATGGCTTAAGGTTGAGAAACACTCATCTAAACCTAGAGGAATGGCCTTCTCTTTGAAGATGATTCTCCCAATGGCAAACATTCTTACATTTACATGAGGAAGAGGTGGAGGAACCTGAATGGCGATCCTTTGGTTTCTCACCTGAGCTTGCATATATGTCACATCCACTACATCTATTCTTGCAACGTCTTGGATCATTTAAATCCCATTCCTCAAAATGTATTTTCTTAATTTGACAAACAGGCAACCTTGACTGATCTTTCTCTTAATTTCCTGCTCTGTGTTAGCAAACTTCCACAAAGACACCAATTGCTATTGGACCACCAGAAATAAAATAATAATAATAATAATAATAATAATAATAATAATAATAATAATAATAATAATAATAATAATAATAATAATAATAATAATAATAATAATAATAATAATAATAATAATAATTTATTAAACTTGTTGACCGCTCCCTCTCCCCAAAGGGACTCGGAGCGGTGCACAGGGCTAATAAAACAATAAATACATACATATAGTTAAAAAACAAATTAAATATTTCCCTGCGCTAAAAATCCAATTAAAAACTAAAATCCCCATCTAAAATTTCTAGCAGCCCCATCGAAGAGAGACTATCCTAGGCCGGCCAAGCAGAACAGATATGTTTTTAGTTTTAGACGGAAGGAGCGGAGGTCCGTGGTAGTTCTAATGTCGGGGGGAAGGTCGTTCCAGAGGGCTGGGCCCGCCACAGAGAGAGCCCTTCCCCTGGGCGTCGCCCGCTGACAAAGTCTAGTGGACGGCACCCGGGGAGAAGTCCCTCTCTGTGGGAGCGAATCGGCCGTGTGGATGTGTGCGGCAGGATCCGATCCTGCAAATAGCTAGGTCCCGAGCCATGGAGCGCTTTAAAGATGATGACTAGAACCTTGAAGTGCACCCAGAAGACGACAGGCAGCCAGTGCAGCTCGCGCAAGAGCGGTGTTACATGGGTACACCTTGCGGTTCCCATAATTGCTCGCGCGGCTGCATTCTGGACTAGCTGAAGTCTCCGAGTGCACCTCAAGGGGAGCCCCATGTAGAGAGAGTTACAATAGTCCAGTCGGGATGTCACGAGAGCATGAGTGACTGTGCGAAGGGCGTCCCGATCCAATAGGGGGCGCAACTGGGTAAAACGCCCTCCTGGCCACGGCTGTCACTTGATCTTCCATGGACAGCCGGGCATCCAGGAGGACACCCAAGTTGCGCACCCCATCCACTGGGGCAAGATGTTCGCCCCCAATGGCCAGCGATGGAGTCAGCTGGTTGAATCGGGCAGCCGGAAACCACAGCCACTCGGTCTTGGTCGGGTTGAGCTTGAGTCCGTTTCTTCCCATCCAGATCCGTACGGCTTCCAGGCACTGGCACATCACCGCTATGGCATCGTTGGGGTGGTTTGGGGTAGATATATACAGCTGAGTATCATCAGCGTAGAGATGGTACTCTACCCCAAAACCACGGATGATCTCACCCAGCGGCTTCATATATGTGTTGAACAGGAGAGGCGAGAGGACCGACCCCTGAGGCACCCCACATGTGAGGGGTCTCGAGGTCGACCTCTGCTCTCCTGCCAACACAAATTGCGATCGGCCAGAGAGGTAGGAGGAGAACCACCGTAAAACGGTGCCTCCCATCCCCAACCCCCCCCCAGCCGATGCAATAGGATACCATGGTCGATGGTATCAAAAGCCGCCGAGAGATCTAATAGGACCAGGATGGAGGAACAACCCCCATCTCTGGCCCTCCAGAGATCATCGACCAACGCGACCAATGCCGTCTCGGTGCTATGCCCGGGCCGAAAGCCGGACTGGCGCGGGTCTAGATAGTCAACTTCCTCCAGGTGATGGGGAAACTGTTGTGCCACCACACTCTCAACAACCTTCGCCAAAAAGGGAAGGTTGGAGACTGGACGATAGTTGGTTAATAAAGCTGGATCCAAAGAGGGCTTCTTAAGGAGGGGCCTCACCATAGCCTCTTTTAGGGAGGCAGGCAAGGAACCCTCACTTAAGGATGCGTTAACAACCTCTTGGAGCCAGCCTCGTGTCACCTCCCAGGATGCCAGTACAAGCCAGGAGGGACACGGGTCCAATAAACATGTGGTGGCTCGCAGTCGCCCACGTAACCTGTCCATATCCTCGGAAGTAACGGAGTCAAACTCCTCCCAAACAAGATCTATCTCGTGGCATCCCACTGGACCATCAATGGGGGCTAACTCGTTCTGTATCTGAGTGATTTTCTCCTGCAGAAAAGTCACAAATTCCTCTGCTCTACCCTGTAGCGGGGCTTCCCGCACCCTCTGTTGAATGAGGGAGCGGGTCACCCTAAACAGGGCGGCAGGGCGGTTGTCTGCGGATGCTATGAGAGTGGCACAATGATGACGTTTGGCCACTCTCAGCGCCACAATGTAAGTCCGTAAATGGGCTCTTACCTGTGTCCGGTCAGATTCAGATCGGGTAGACCTCCATCTTCTCTCTAGGCATCTCTTGTGGCATTTCATCCCCCTCAGCTCCTCGGTAAACCAAGGAGCCAGGGTGGCTTGGCGCCGCAAGAGAGGCCGCAAGGGCGCGACCCGATCCAAGGCTCCCGTGGTCGCAGTATTCCATGCGGCCACGAGGTCCTACATTGGGGCGCGGGTCAGGGGTACAGGAAGTGGCCCAAGTGCCGCCTGGAACCCATCAGGGTCCATCAGGTGCCTGGGGCGGAACCAGATAGATGACTCAGGTTCCGCCTCCCCGCGGAGGGGAGTAGCGGTTGGAAAGTCGAGCCGGAGAAGTGAGTGATCTGACCATGACAAGGGCGTGATGACTATATCCCCTATACCCAGATCACTCTCCCATTGGCCAGAGACAAAGATGAGATCCGGTGTATGTCCACCCTCGTGAGTGGGGCCTTGAATTAATTGGGTCAGGTCCATGGCCATCATGGAAGCCATGAACTCCCGAGCTACCTCGGATGATTCGCCCACCGATGGCAAGTTAAAGTCCCCCATGACTAAAAGTCTGGGGGTCTCAACTGCCACCGTAGCGATCACCTCCAGGAGCTCGGGCAGGGCTGCTGCTACATAGCGGGGAGCCAGGTATACAACCAGCAAGCCCAACTGCCTCCCTAGGCCCCACTTCACACAGAGGGACTCACAACCGGTGGTCTGAGGCACAACGGACTCTCTCGGCTCAAGACCTTCCTTTACAATAACCGCTACCCCACCACCCCTGCCTAGGGCCCGAGGCTGATGAAAAGCACGGTAACCTGGTGGGCACATTTCAACGAGGGGGAGTCCACCCTCGTGGCCCAACCAGGTCTCCGCTATTCCTGCCAGGTCCGGCTCCCCCTCTGACACAAGGGGGGCTTTGTTGACAACGGACCTGGCGTTACAAAACATCAGCCTCAGGCCCTGGCTCTGTATTCCCTGACCACCCAGCCTGCAGGGGTTGTGACACCTGACCGTATGCAACCAACGGCCACGTGTCCCCAACCGGGAGGATGGAACTTGCCTCCCCTCGGACCTGCCTCTCCCCACGACCGTCGGGATGGAAATGCCCTCCCTAGGGACGACTCGCGTTTCCCCCCCCCTCACGGATCCTTCCGCTACCCTCCGTCGGCTGCTGGCCTGGCCCTCTCTTCCTAACTGTTTATACCCTCCCCCCTCCCTGGTACCCCCTAAAATAGACAGTAATCTAAAAACTAAAAAACCCCTAAGGCCGCGCTTCGCCCAATGAATCAGAATAGAGCTGGAATAGAGCTGGAAGGGACCTTGGAGGTCTTCTAGTCCAGCCCCCCTGCTCAAGCAGGAGATCCCATGCCATTCATGTTCTCTTGGCTCTTCTGTGTTGCTCGAACTCCATGTCCTGAAACCACCAGCAATAGTGGTCAGATATGGTGTTGTTTGGTTGTGTTGGAAGAAATGTCCATCTAGGTTCAGTTCCAAGTGGGGAGAAAGACACTGGAAACATGGAAGCTGTTTGGAACGATGGTTTAATGGTGGGCAGGACCACATGGTTTTGAGGTCCTGAGCAATCAAGCACATGGGTGTGTGTGTGAGAGAGAAAGATTTATACCCTCTCTTAGGCTTTGAACTTGCGTCCTGTTCCTGTGAAAGAAATGTATCCTGATAGGGTGTCAGACTCCCATGGGGTAGGTTGCTTTGAGTCCCAGGCTTGGTTGAATCTTGCTGGGTGATGTAATGAAGGGGCTTTGGGCAATTCCTATTATGGTGTTGAAAGAAATGTCCTTCTGGGTTCAGTTCCAAGTGGGGGGGAAAGACACTGGAGACATGGAGGCTGCTTGGAAAGAAGGTTTAATGGTGGACAGGACCACAAGGCTTGAATCCTGAACAGAAAAGGGCAAACACATGCTTCCAGATGTTGGGGGGGGGGGAGAAAAAGAGAAGGAAGGGCTGAGATGCTGAAAGTCCCTGGTTTTATGCCCTCCTTGGCCTTTGATCTTGAGCTTGTATTCCGATTGGTTGTCAGACTCCCATGGGGCCATGCAGGGGCAACTCTCTAGGCTGTGTTTGAATCCAGGTTTGGTTGAGTACTCAGATGCCATGTGGTGAATGGGTAAAGGTTGGTCATGCCTTAATCCCATCACCTTTGATTTGAAGGGGAGAACTCTTTATTTTGTAAAGGGACTGGCTTGGACATCTCAATGGCCCATTGACAAAGGGGGATGGGCAGGAAGCTGCAGGGAGCTACATGTTTCTCCCTTTTCACATCCACAGAAATATTCTGCCTTTTCAATATTTGCTAGGATATTTCATTTTTCTGGGAGAGGGCTGGGTGATAACTTCCTACAATGTCTTAATGGCTTTATCCTGGTTTGGCTCCAGTGACGGCTAATCCCCTCACCCTGGAGCTGAAGGCCTTTTGTCTTGTAGATAAGCTGGCACCAAAATATCTGCTGGGGCTGAGTTTTTGTGTCCCTTAAGATTTCTATTTCTCTTGTTGGAAGTAAAGAGTTCAGGGTTCGTTCCCAGCCGGGAATCACCACCGACGCTAAAAGAGAATTTCGTGAAGGCAGCTGCCTGGAAGTTATGAGCTTTATTAAAGGAAAGGAAGGACGGGAAGGACGAGACGCAGCTCTGTTGTTCCCGGGTCTGCAGGACACCATACATGAATTGGCTTCCCACCTTTATACAGTTTTCCTCCTTTGAGGCCTTTGTGTACGTTTCTGATTAACAAAGATTTATTTATTTGGGATGATTTCTCTGATGTTGATTCTGTTCGGCTGGTGTCTGGTCCTTGGGGTTAATCCTGTCAGAGAAGGCAAGGAAGGGTGTTTCCTGTGAGTAGGTGCCAGCTTTAGGTAAATGATTATGATGTTTGTCTTGCTTTAGATTAGATTTTATGTCTAGTGGTTATCGCCAGACTCGGGGTTTTCCTGTGCTTTGGTTATTCTTAATCCTTTATATTAAGTTTCCTTTTGTGATTACACCCATTTTGGCTATGTGGATGGTTTTTCTTCTGGCTATGGCTCTTGCCCATATGTATTTATTAATTTCTAAAATGAGTTTCCCGGTACCTTCCTACACTCTTTTAGGGAAAATATTCTGCCTTTTTAATATTTCCTAGAGTATTTCATTCTTCTAGGAGAGAGGTGGGTGCCAACTTTCTTCAGTTATCACCCAGGTTGTCTTCTGGGTTGGGCAATGATCTAATGATGATCTAATGCTCCTTCTCTTTTGCAAAATGACAATTTGGGATCTGTTTCTTTGAAGGCCTGTCTTCTCCTCTCACTTCCCAACTTTCATTTTCCAACTTTTCACCCATCGTTCCCCATCATGCCTCTGGCAGCAAGAAACAAGTTTTGAATGGCAAATTCAGGAAAAAAATTAGACATTTGGTACATAATACCTGTGCACTGCAGCCAAGCTAAGGTGTGCTGCAGAAGTTTCTCCTTGGGGTTAATATAGACCAGTGTTTCTCAACCTTGTCAACTTGAAGATAACATAAAACGTGAAGAAACATAAAAATGCAGCCCCTGCAGAAAACTCAGTTCATTAGCCTCCCTGTAGCCAGTGTTGTTTTGAGTCCAATAACAATTAGAGGATCAATTATTGAATGAATTAAAGAAAAAAATTGTTTACTAAACCACTCAGAAAATTCAGCCTGCAGCCAAGTAAGTTGCCTCCATTACATTATTTCTCAATACCACCCACACCTCCCCCATTCAATTTGGAGTCCAAAGACAATTACCTAGAATTTAGAAATAGTAAGGAATGAACTAAACCCTGGCCTGGATCTCCTAGTGACCAATGGCTGTTGTTAAGTCCAGAAAATGAGAATCAGAATAGAGCTGGAAGGGACTTTGGAGATCTCCTAGTCACGCCCACTGCTCAAGCTGGAGACCCATTTCAGACAAGTGGCTCTCCTATCTCTCCTTAAAAACCTCCAACTTCTGAAGACAAGCTCTTCCACTGGTTAATTGTCCTCATCGTTAGAAAGTTTCTCCTCAATTCCAGGCTGCTTCTCTGGAATGCATAAATTATCATTTTTAATATATCAGAGAGATGAGGCCAGAGACAAATTAAAGTAAGCTTCCTACTCCTTATACAAAGATGCAGTTTTTTGTTTGTAAAATCTGGAAACCCCATTTACTAAAAAAAAGACAAAAGAAACTTCCAAAAATACACTTATTCAAGTGTGCCAGCCTGGTTAGAAAACTAGAGCCATCTTCTAAAACTAAAGCTATCTTTGACTCAGTCAAAGACCTAGGATTACTCATCTCAAAAGATCTACAGCCCAGAGCTCACTGTTGCCAAAAAAGCATCAAGAGTTGTTAACCTAATCTTGCGAAGCTTCTTCTCTGGAAACATTATACTGCAAACTGGAACATACAAAACTTGCCAGACCAATTCTCGAATACAGCTCATCTGTCTGGAATCCACAAAATATATCAGACATTAATACAATCGAGCGAATCCAGAGGTATTTCACAAGAAGAATATTCTACTCCTTATGCCGCCAGGCTTGAAATTTTGGCCTTGGACAACCTAGAACTACGCCGATTAAGTTCTGACCTAACCCTAGTACACAAAATTGTCTGCTACAACATCCTACCTGTCAATGACTTCTTCAGCTTGTACCACAATAATACTCTGGCAAACAATAGATGCAAACTTCAAGGTAAACCGCTTCAAACTCAATTGAAGAAAATACGACTTCAGCCACAGAGTGGTCAATGCCTGGAATGCTCTATCTGACCCCGTTGTTACATCCTCAAACTCCCATAACTTTGGAGAGCGTTTCCGGTTTCAGATGTGACGGACGTGTTTTTCAACGCTGTGCTCCTTCGACGGACACCTTCGGGAGCAGGGGAGGCATAGAAAGCCCCACCTCCATAAGGGCGACTGCGGAGAGGCCCCCACCTTGATGGCGGTTGGGGGGGCTGGCCCACTGCACCCCAGGAGTCGAAGGATGGAGTGCGGGGGGGTGTATTCCCTTTCGCTGAAGGAGCCGGAACAATGCAGGATTTCCTGTGAGCTGAATTACCAGAACTGAATGACTGAGCCGAGTTTCTGGACTTAAAGCAATTGGAATGTTAGTTTTTTATTGTTTATCACCTTCTACATTCAAATTCTTGAACAGAAGAATTCAGGGGGGAAATTCCCCCCTTGGAAATAAAAGCGGCATTTTAAAATCACCCCCGGGATCGGGAGGAAGTGAATTGACATCCGATTGACCAGCTTTAAAGGAAATGTCTCATTAAATAAGGAATTGCTGTATAAATGCTGTATCTGGGTCTTGCTACAGTTAAAATGGATTTGTTACAAACTTTGCTTTTTCCACCACTGCCAGCAAGGCGGAAGATGGCGCTTCTTTGTTCCCAGAAGTGAAAGTTCTTTGATTATAAGCATTCCTCTGGCTTAACAAGCTAAACAAGATTAACCTAAAATATATACAAAAGAGCCTACTCTAGTGACTTTTAGTGTTCTCACCTATTGTGAAGCCTATTTCTATTCTGCTCTGGAAAACACCATTTGCTCTCTTCTTTGGACTGTGCAAAAACTAATTGAACTTTGATAAGACTTTCTCTTTGTTCCCTTGTCTCGGACTTCACGGACTGTCTGCCCACCGGCGCGATCTTCCTTTCTTTGTTCTCATAAAGATTTAAAACTTTTAACCATGGCAGCGAGAAAGCCTCCACCAGGGAAATCACACTCTGCCCCAACATCTACAAGACCAAGTCCATCCTCACAGCCAAAAATTACTGAACTGCTACAGAAATAAAAGCAGTGGAGGAGAAATCACCATCAATAGAGGAGATGTTCCAGAGAATAATAAATGAAATGCAACAAATTCGGAAAGACAATTTGAGCACAAAGCTGGAACTGTTGGAGGCACAAAGAGAAATAACAAATAATAAGCAAAAAATTGAGGGGCTGGAGGGCGGGACAGTTGTGATGAGGGAAGAGATAAAGGATTTTAAGAATGAAATTACAGATATTACAGGTCATATGTCTAGAATCGATTTTGAATGCATGTCTTTCTTTTTAAGAGTTCAAAATGTTCCTGAGTCAGATACAGAAAATTTAAGAGGCTATGATCCTAGCAGATTATACAAAAAATAATAATAATAAAGAATATCTGGGGGGACATTGACTTAATTTACAGAATCAATTCAGTATATGCCAGAATAAATAATGTGCCAAGGGAGATACACATCAAATTTACAAGGTCAACAAGGGATGAGATCCTGAGAGCGCAAAGAGAAGGGCCCTTGATGTATCAGCAGAATGAGATAGCCATATTAAAGCAAATCCCGAAAAAAATCTGAGATATAAGAACGAAATATTCCTTCTTATCCAAAAAATTACATTAAAAGGGGGTTTGGTTAAATGGTTGATGCCTGAAGGAATGTTGGTATTCTGGGAGGGAGGAAGAGTTAGAATGAAAACAGTAGATGAGGCCCAGGCCTTTCTTAAAAAGCACTCCTCAATCCTAGATGACGAAGATATGGGAACGGGAGGGGCCACGGCTCTGCCTACTGGTGTTGTGGAAGAAGAAGAAACAATAGCAAAAAGACTCAGATCACAAAAATGATTTTTTTTTCTTTTTTCTTTTATATATGGTAATTCCTGTTAAGGATGTTTATAGAAAAATAATAATTGAATGTATGGAATTTTAGATTATGAAATTTGCGATTTGAAATTTATGCACCTCTTCCTATTTTTTTTCATTCTTTAATGGAATCGATATTGTAAGAAGACTCGGAGGCGGTCACCAGCACTGATATGGAAGCTCTAAAATATTGTTAAAAATATCCTATTTACCCCTTTCCGTTTATAAAATTGTAAAACCAATAATTACTTTACAAAAAAAAAACCACCAACCCCCATAACTTTAACCTTACACTGCCTAGCGTGGACCTCACCCCTTTCCTAAGAGGTCTGTAAGGGGATGGGTGCATAAGCGCACCAGCGTGCCTACCGTCCCTGTCCTATTGTCCCCATTTTTTGGTACTCATTTCCCGTGTTCAGGTCCATGTTTATACATATACCTGTTATCTCGTACATGTTTGACTAAATAAGTAAGTGAATGAATGAATGAATAAATAAGTAGGTAGGTAGGTAGGTAGGTAGGTAGGTAGGTAGGTAGATAGGTAGGTAGGTAGGTAGGTAGCAGTGGTGAGTTTCAAATTTTTTAGAACCTACTCTGTAGGTGTGGCCTATTTTGTGGGCTTGGCTTGGCAGTCATTTTAAAATGTGGTGAAACTCATTTAACAACGCTCTTGCTTAGCAACCAAAATTTTGGACTCAATTGTGATGATTCTTTCTTTCTTTCTTTCTTTCTTTCTTTCTTTCTTTCTTTCTTTCTTTCTTTCTTTCTTTCTTTCTTTCTTTCTTTCTTTCTTTCTTTCTTTCTTTCTTCCTTCCTTCCTTCCTTCCTTCCTTCCTTCCCTCCCTTCCCTTCCCTTCCCTTCCCTTCCCTTCCCTTTCCTTTCCTTTCCATTCCTTCCTGTTGGGTCACTACTTCCAGGTACGCCGGTGGAACCCCCTCTCACCGGTTCTCTAAATTTCACCAACCGGCTCTCGCGAGTAGGTGCGAGCCTGCAGAAACCCACCACTGGTAGATAGGTAGGTAGGTAGATAAATAGATAGATAAGTAGGTAGGTAGATAAATAAATAGGTAGGTAAGTAGGTAGGTAGGTAGCTAAGTAGGTAGGTAGATAAATAGGTAGGTAGGTAGGTAGGTAGGTAGGTAGGTAGATAGATAGATAGATAGATAGATAGATAGATAGATAGATAGATAGATAGATAGATAGATAGATAGATAGATAGATAGATAGATAGATAGATAGATATCTTCAGCTTTCGGTACCAGCTGGGAAGCAGAAGTACTACTAGCCCTCTTCCCTTGGTAGTCCAGAACTGGACAGCTATGCTGGCTGGGGGATTCTGGGAGTTGAAGTCCACAGGGTTTAAAAGTCGCCAAGGTTGCGAAACTCTGCTTTAAGGGAAAGGAGCAACGGTCCTCCCAAAAACCTTTTGTGAGAACGGCGGTTATATTTCGACACCCCCCCCCCTTTGCAAATCCGCAAATCACCTCGCTCGTCTGCAATCAATCGCTGGTCGTGGCTGCATTCCCCACCCCCCTCACCACCCCAGATAGCAAAAGGCAATCACGCGCCTGGGTGACGGCCTCAGCCACTCCCGACCTTCCCAGAAAACGGGAGGATTTCAAAAGGGGGGAAAAGGCGCCCAAGACCGGGGGGGGGGGGGGGGGGGAGGCGGCCTGAGGCACGAAGAGCCGCCCGAGAGGAAAAACAGGTTGCCCGGAGCAGGAAAAGGGGCGGGCCGAGGCGGGGAGAGTTTAAAGCCCCGCCAAACTGGTCTTGGCTGCCGAGATTTGAGAGCGCTTCGCCATGGGTGGTTGGCTTCTCTTCCTCATCGCGGGCAGTCTGTGGGCGAGCTCCTGCGGGGAAAGCAAGAGGCCGCCGGCGTGCGGTTATCCGCCGCAACTTTGGTGCAGTTCCAAAGAGATCGCCCGAGCCTGCCAGGTAAGCCGGAGGGTTGCCCGGGCTTGCACGCCGATAAGCCGTCTGCAATGAGGCATGCATGCTGGGCCGGCTTCGAACTCGGTGCTTTGCAACCTCCTGCTGCAGAAGGCTGCTTGTTTTCTCTCTCCCCCACCCGCCCCGTTTCTCTGCTAGCCTCCCAGGAACGACCCCCGAAAAGTTGCAGCCCATGCTTCCCGTGAGACACCGGGAAAGGGCTTTGATTTTCGGCAGGTTTGACTCTGATTTGTGGGGGATGACGAGAGAAAGCGCCCGGTCCAGGGTCGTCCAGTTGGCATTTGGGGGCCCGAGGGAGGACTCGAACCCAGATCTCCCTGTCCTGAGTCAGGACCTTGCCCCCTTTCTCTCCCCCCCCCCCCCCCCTTGCTGGCTCTCCGCATTGCCAAAAAGAACAAGTCCATTCTTAAAAACAACCCTTCAAAGAAAGGAAGAAGAAGGCAAGCAGTTCAAACGGCCAAGATGGTAAAAAACGACCCCGGTTGGAAAAGATGGGACGTTTTATTATTGGTGTGTGTGTGTGTGTGTGTGTGTGTGTGTGTGTGTGTGTGTTTGTCGTTGATGCTCTCTGAGGTTGGTTATTGTCTTTTTTTTTTAATTAGATAAACATTAAAAACATTGGACATAGTGCGACAATTCTGCCATAAACATTTCCATATAGTGTTTGGCTCTCAAAAAAAATTACATTTTATATCCATTACATAGGTATGTGTAGTCAGTCAGATTACCTGTCCATTGATCCTTTCTTTTATGGAATTACTAACCATACAAATGGTTATTTTCTTGCAGGCGTTTCATTCTCCAAACTAGGGATCATTGCCAGTGCACCCCTGTAATTCTACCCTGAGCTACAAATATTCTCCTTTATTGGTCCGGTTTATTTTCCAGTAGGAAAGTAATAGACAGATGTGTGCTAAAGGTTGGTCTCTTTGCGTGGTGTGTGTGCAGTATTGATCTTATTATGAATGCCAGAAAAAAGAGGGAGCAAAGGAAGGGAGGAAAGAAAAGGGAGACAGGCAGGCAGGCAATCAGGCAGGCAGTGAAATCAAGCAAAGGACTTTTGTGTCAGGGCTTCCAAAGAACGCATGCTGTCAGTGAAGAATCACCAGACATTACTATGGTTTTCCTTCCTTCAAGAGTTTCATGCTGAGGATGATCAGATGGAAGAAATGCATAACAGAAGGTCCAAAGACCCATGACATTCCCTGAAAGAGGGAAGATCTTGATAACTCTCCGACCCCACTCATAGGAGTTGGCCAGACATTTCTTTTAAAATACTTCCTGTAGAGTCCAACAAGGTGAAATTTTGACTTAAGTTTCTTAAGCCCTTGCTGGTGTTAAGTATCGCTCATTATCCAAGGAGAAGGGTGGAGCCATAGCTCAATAATAACCTGCAAGTCATTGGGGTTTTTTCACCCTTCCTGCTCCTCCTTTAATGCCAGAGGACTTGAGTTTTTTTAATTTCTCCCAGCTAAGCAATGGAGAGGACAGGGAATAGGCAGAAATTCCTGGAACCTTTGCATAAGGAATAGTGGGTGGAAAAAAGCAGGCTTGATCAGGAAATAAAAGGCAATATATAGTACATATTAAAAGATGGTCTCACAGAACTGGGCCTGAATTGTGTAGAAACCAGCATCCTCTCCAAATTTTAAAGCCAAGGTGTCTAGCACAGGGGTCTCCAACCTTTGCAACTTTAAGTCTGAAGGACTTCAGCTCCCAGAGTTCTCCAGCCAGCTTTGCTTTGCAAAGCTGGCTGGAGAACTCTGAGAGCTGAAGTCCTTCAGACTTAAAGTTGCAAAGGTTGGAGACCCCTGTGCTAGCACCCTTGGCAACTTTAAAACTTGTGGACTTTAACTCCCAGAATTCCCCAGCCACCCCTGTTTCAAAACATCCCTTTTGCTTACCTTACTCTCTAGAGGTGTGGGCCTCATTGACTGGCTGTGATGAAAATTGTATTGTGATGCATCTGAATTATATTCTGGTGCAAAGTGCAGAAAACGGGCGAGCAGTAATCAAAGACACGTTTAAAAGAAGTGAACAAAATACTGCAAAATCATACCAATTATGTACTGTTCCTCCCTTATAAATTATCCATCCTTTCACCATGTCCATACGCTAATACATATTTATCTATCACCTCCCTACCTCTCTCTCCTTCCTATAATTTGCTTCCATCATAAACTGCTGTTAGTGCACTCAGTAACTACAGTATTTTTCGGAGTATAAGACGCACCAAGGTATTGAAGAGGCAAATAAAAAAAAGTTTTTGCAGTCTGCATACCTAAAAAAAAAAGGCTTGTTTTTTGTGAAAACGGGCCCATTTTTGGTCAAAAAAAGGGCATCGATATAGCCTTTAGGAGGCTTATAGTGTGCTCCCAGGGCTGGGGGGCAAAATTGAGCAAAAGATGGCCCGTTTTTTGCTCATTTCTACCCTCCCTTGCCCCTGGGAGTACTCCGCAAGGCTCCTAAAGGCTATGCAAGGCCATTTTGGCAAAGGGGGCAGGGTTTCGGGAGGCAAAAAAATGCTGTATTCTGTGTATAAGATGCACCCAGATTTTCAGCCTCTTTTTTGAGGGAAAAAGGTGCTTCTTATATACTAAAAAATACGGAAACTAACGTTTGGCTCCATGTCTGACATGTAGAAAGCTTTGTGTGTGTGTGTGTGTGTGTGTGTGTGTGTGTGTGTGTGTGTGTGTGTGTGCGCCGTTTCAGTCAACATTGACTCCTGGCAACCGCCTGGACTAGTCCCTGAAATTGTTTTGGCAAGAGTAGTTTAATTCAAGCTTATTCACATTTTGGTACATTTTGTCTGAATCTACAATCATATACTAAGTTTTCTGTCAGCTGGCATACAATTGTGCTTTCTGTTTGAATAGGGAACAGTAATGGCATTGCACTAATTGCCAGGCACAGATGAAGTCTTAATGTGCAAAGTCAATGGGGGAAATTGGATCTACTTAACAAATTGACGATTCACTTAATGATTGCAGTGATTTGCATAACACATGCAACAGAAAAGGTTGTGACATCTGGTCTGATTCACTTAATGACCACATTGCTTAGTGAGGAAAGTTCCGATCCCAATTGTGGTCATAAGTTGAGGACTACCTGTAATGTCGGCCTGTTTTCCCCTGCAGTTAGAACGTTGGGAGTCTTTGCTCCCAGTTCAAAAGCTCCCTTGCAAACAAAACCTTTGCAGCTAGGCTGCAATAAAAGAGACTTTGCCCAGCCTGCTTTAGCCCAGCCCATTTCATAAGGGAAAATTCCAGACCGAAAACCCCACGGTTAATAAAATGAATCAGCTCACACTTTCACTTCTCTTTACAAAGAAAGGAGGAAATGGCTAAATTCTTAGGAGCGGTGTAAATCAAAGCATTTAAGCTTTTTTGTTTGTTTTTATTGTCACCTTCCAATTGGTACAATTGTTCATAATTATCATATTTCCCCCAAAATAAGGCAAGATCTTATTTTCTTTTGATCCCTGAAATAAACACTTGGCCTTATTTTCATGGAGGTCTTATTATTTTTGAGGTGCAGGAGGCGGCAAGCGTGGTCACCTCATGGCTGCTGCAGTGTTGCAATATTTTTGAGGAGGGCTTATTTTCAGGGGAGGGCTTAGTTTAGCGCATGCGTGCAAAAGCCCAATTGGGCTTATTATCTGGGGAGGTCTTATTTTGGGGGAAACAGGATAGATCTGTCAAAAAAAAAAATTCAAATTCGGATTTATTAACCGCACCCTCTCCCCACAGGGACCCGGGGCGGTGCACAGGAGAAACTAAAAACAATATAGAATAAATATAAAATACATACTTAAAACATAATTAAACAGTGTTACCCGTGCTAAAACTGATTAAGAACCCATTAAAATACATTTGGAATCAATAGACAGAGAGAATTATTCAAGGCCGGCCAGTCGAAAGAAATAGGTCTTCAATTTCGTACGGAAGGAGCGGAGGTCAGTGGTCGTTCTGATATCAGGGGGAAGGTCGTTCCAGAGGGCCGGGCCCGCCACAGAGAGAGCCCTTCCCCTGGGCGTCGCCCGCTGACAAAGTCTAGTGGACGGCACCCGGAGAAGTCCCTCTCTGTGGGAGCGAATCGGTCGTGAGGATGTATGGGGCAGGATCCGATCTCGCAGATAGCTAGGTCCCGAGCCATGGAGCGCTTTGAAGATGATAATTAACACCTTGAAGCGCACCCGGAAGACGACAGGTAGCCAGTGCAGCTCGCGCAAGAGCGGTGTAACGTGGGTAAACCTGGTGGTCCCCATAATTGCTCGCGCGGCTGCATTCTGAACTAACTGAAGCCTCCGGGTGCACCTCAAGGGGAGCCCCATGTAGAGAGAGTTACAGTAGTCCAGTCGGGATGTCACGAGGGCATGAGTGACTGTGCGAAGGGCGTCCCGATCCAATAGGGGGCGCAATTGGCGTACCAGGCGAACCTGGTAAAACGCCCTCCTGGCCACGGCTGTCACTTGCTCTTCCATAGACAGCCGGGTATCCAGGAGGACACCCAAATTGCGCGCCCCATCCACAGGGGCAAGATGTTCGCCCCCTATGGCCAGCGTCTGTGTATTGTATGGCAATCAGGCTGTGTTTATAACAGTTCATACTGGTTGCGGAAGGAATTTTTTTCCTGAATAAAAAACATCCTAAGGTTTAAAACAGGGAAGTAGCCTGGGGATACATCATTATTTATTTAGTATATGGCGTCTATGGAGGTCATGCAATCACTGATGGAATGGAACGGAACGGAATGGAACAGAACAGAACAGAACAGAATTCTCTATTGGCCAAGTGTGATTGGACACCTAAGGAATTTGTCTTTGGTGCATATGCTCTCAGTGTACATAAAGAAAAAATAAAATAGAATACATTCATCAAGAATCATAAGATACCACACTTATTGTTAGTCATAGGTTACTAATAAGCAATCAAATCATACTAGGAAACAAATAAAACAATATAAATCGAAAGACACAACCAACATGGTTATAGTCTCAAGTGGGAAGAGATAGGTACTAGGAAGGACGAGAAGAATAATAGTAATATAGTTTTAATAAATAATTTGACAGTGTTGTGGGAATAAGTTGTTAGTGGAGTGATGGCATTTGGGGAAAAACTGTCCTTGTGTCTAGTTGTTCTAGTGTGCAATGCTCTATAGCAGGGCTTCCCAAACTTGGCAACTTGAAGACTTGTGGACTTCAACTCCCAGAATTCAGGAAGTTGAAGTCCACAAGTCTTCAAGTTGCCAAGTTTGGGAACCCCTGCTCTATAGCGTCGTTTTGAGAGTAGGAGTTGAATCAATTTATGTCCAGGATGCGAGGGGTCTGTAGATACTTTCACAGCCCTCTTTTTGACTCCTACAGTATACAGGTCCTCAATGGAAGGCAGGTTGGTAGCAACTGTTTTTTCTGCAGTTCTAATTATCCGTTGTAGTCAGTGTCTGTCTTGTTTGGTTACAGAGCCAAACCAGACTATATAATACAACCAAATATATAACCAGATATACATCTTCCCTCTTGTTTGTTAATTTCACATGATTCCACACTTGAGGGCTGGCCCAAAGGTGTGGGAAAGGAGGAGCAGGGACATCAGCTCTGACAAGGGAATATTTGTAGCTCAGGGATGAATCTTGGAATCCTTCGTGCTTTCTGAGCTTGGTGGTTTTCTTGCAGACGTTTCATTACCCAATTAAGTAACGTTACTCTTCTACCACTGAAGATCTTACCTAGTTGCATAATGAAACACCTGCAAAGGAAACGATCAGCTCAGAGAGCACCGAAAACTCCACAAGACGGACAAGGTCCTGAAGTCAGACCTTCCCCATTGGGGCTGCAGAGGTCTTAGTGATGGATGAAGTCCATGCTGACTGGAGACAGGCTGAAAGGGTGGAGATTCGTTCTCCAAGCTTATGGGTTGGTTTCTGAAGGATTTTTGTACCAGCCTCAAGCAGAATTTAGGGGGATGCCAATGTCGGTGTTCTTCTGCTTAGAAGGGCTTTGTGTGGTCAGTAGGTCTTGTGATGGGGAGGCCATATGAGGTGAGGGTCATGTCAGGTGAGGTCTTAGGATGGATCAGGAGTGGTTCATGTCAGGTGAGGGTCTTGTGATGGGACCCACACCAATCACAAGACCTTCATTTGATGTAACCCTCACCTGATGTGACCTCCTCAGCATAAGACCTATTGATCACATGAAACCCTTAGAAGAATACTGACACTGACATCCCTCTAAATTTCATTGAAGATATTACCCAGATTGATAACAAAATGTACAGAAACCAACCCACAACCTTGGAGAAAGAGGTTGCCACCCTCATGACAGAATTATTCAGATGCTGATTTATCTTTCTTTCCAACCATTTAAAGTTTCTCATTAACAGAGTTGGAAGGGACTTTGCAGGTCATCTAGTCCAAGGGTCTCCAACCTTTGCAACTTTAAGTCTGAAGGACTTCAGCTCCCAGAATTCTCCAGCCAGCCTTCAGACTTAAAGTTGCAAAGGTTGGAGACCCCTGATCTAGTCCAACCCACATCTGCCTCTACCTAGGATTGAACTCACAACCTCCTGCTTCTGAGGCAAGAGCTCCACCTCTAGGCCACAGCAGTCTTTTGAATGAGCCAGCAGAACATATACAGTATTAGCCCGTGATGGCGAACCTATGGCATGCGTGCCAGAAGTGGCACACAGATCCATCCCTCCGGGCACGCAAGCCATCACTTGTTGCTTTTTCAGGTTCCAGCATGCCGGCCAGTTGGTCTTCATGCGTGCATGCGTATCGGCCCCCTGGTGTTGCGGTTTCTGGCATGCATGTGCATGTGAAGACCAGCTGGGAGGTGTATGCATGTGCCAGAAACCGGAAGATCATCTTTCCAGCGCATGCAAGTGCTCCGGGCGGCTGCCCTTCCGATTTCTGGCATGCGCATGCATACTGGGCAGCTGGTGTTTGTGCATGCATTGTGCTCCAGAAACCTGAACACCAGGCAGCCGGTGTGCATGTGCATTCACTCCCATTTCGGCACTCAATGCCAAAAAGGTTCACCAACACTGGTATAAGCTATGAAAAATACCGTATTTTCCGGAGTATAAGATGCGCCCGAGTATAAAACGCACCAAGGTTTTGAAGAGGCAAATTTTAAAAAAAAGTTTTTGCACTCTGCAAACCTCCCAAAAATGGCCTCTTTTTTGCGAAAATGGCCCCTTTCCCCCCCATAAAAGGCATGAAAAGCCTTTAGGGGTCTTGCAGAGTGCTCCTGGGGGGGAGCCCTCCCAATGAGCAAAAAACGGCCCTGCCCAGCCCCCAGGAGCTCTCTGAAAGCCTTTTATAGGCTCTTCATGGCCATTTTGGTGAAGGGGGCGGGGTTTCGGGAGGCAAAAAAATGCTGTATTCAGTTTATAAGATCACCCAGATTTCCCCCCTCTTTTTTGAGGGAAAAAGGTGCGTCTTATACTCTGAAAAATACGGTAAGTATTTTCTTTGGCCCTGTCCAAGTAAGACAACTGCCTTTTTGATTTGCTGGCATACCAGGCAGTCAATCCAGGCACAACCCATCTTGATGCAGACTTTCCTTTCTTGCAGGTGGAGAAGCATTGCACCGGTTTGATCTCCAACACCCCCCCGAAAGCCGACCTTGTCTCTGTCAGCCTCTACTATGAATCCCTCTGCTCTGGTTGCCGCGAGTTTCTTGTGCTGATGCTCTTCCCCACTTGGCTGATGCTAAATGATATCATGAACGTCACTTTGGTCCCCTACGGGAATACCGAGGTAGGAGAAGAATGACTGAAGTGAGTGTAGCAGAATGACTTAAGATGTTATGGAGACCAATCCTTGTCCAGATTTCTCATCCACTCCATTTATCCCCTTACAGGAGAAGAAAGAGGCCACAAAATGGCACTTTGAATGCCAGCACGGCGAAGAGGAATGCTTGGGGAACACGATAGAGGTTTGTGCTTATAGAGTAACTGATAAAGTGAGAATAGTTGAGGGTGAGATCTGGGAATGACCTAGCGCAGGGGTCTGCAAAGTTGGCTCTTTTAAGACTGGTGGACTTTTGACTCACAGAATTCCCCAGCCAGCTAATGAATTTTGAACACGTGACCATGGGGATGCTGCAATGGTCATAAGTGTGAAAAACGGTGACAGGTCACTTTTTCAGTCCCGTTGTAACTTCAAGCGGTCACTAAATGAGCTTGTAAGTCAAGGACTACCTGTACTTTATTTGCTCTAAGGGTGTTTCCCAACCTTAGCAACTTCCAAATGTTGAAATCAAACTCCCAGAATTCCCCAGTCACATGGTTTTGGGAATTGAAGTTCACACATCTTAAAGTTATCCAGGTGGAGAAGCACAGCATGGGGAAAGACCATAAATGATAGGCGGGAGTGGCTGGTGGAGAAAGAAAGATTCTTATGTCTTATTTTTTTCAGAATTACTAGCTTGTTTAAATGTTGGTTCCACCTGTTAACATTACTGTATTTTTCGGAGTATAAGACGCACCTTTTTCCCTCAAAAAAGTGGGTGAAAATCTGGGTGCATCTTATACACTGAACACAGCATTTTTGGCCTACCAAAATCCCACCCCCTTTGCAGTTTGGGAGGGTTTGGGAGGCTTGCAATGTGCTCCAGAGGGCTGGGAGGGCAAAAAAAAGAGCAAAAAATGGGCCATTTCATACACACCCCCCCCCCCAGGAACATTCTAGAAGTCTCCAAAGCTCTGCATGCCCTTCTTTTAAATACAAAAAATGAGGCGTGCAGAGGGTTTGGGAGGTCTGCAGAGTGCAAAAACTTGTTTTTTAAATTTACCTCTTCAAAATCATGGTGTGTCTTATACTCCGGTGCATCTTATAGTCCGAAAAATATGGTAATTAAATTTTTGACAATAGGATTTAGAACAGCCAAAACCCATGGCACGGGCAATTCTCCTCTGGATGTTTTTTCTCCTTTCTGCACCCTCCATCCCATCTCTCCTTGTGCCCCCACTGCAGGGGTGTTTAAAGGTGTGGTCAAAAAAGTCAAGATGGCAGCCATTGTGATGCCTTTTTATGCCCATTGGCTTCCTGTCAGCCTGGAAGCCATTTTTTGCTTTAGGCCTTCTGGCCTGCTGTGGGGAAATGGGAAGGGTGGTTTTTTGGGGAGAGATATATAGTCAAAATAACATTCCTTTCTCAGAGAGTCAAGGACATCTTGCCCTGCACAGGGAGAGGCATGATTAGGAGGCATCTCCAGTTGGGACGGTTCCTGATTGGGCCACGTGACGGACATGTGGGTCACGGGTGGGTTCTGGCAGAGATTACTGCCGGTTCACTCAGGGACGTGCCATGCACACATGCACATGCCCAGTACAACTAAAATTGCACTGTGCATGCGCAAAAGCAGAAAACAAGATGGCGGTGCCTATGGCTCTGCTGAGAGAACCGGTTCAGAGGTGTAGTGGGCCTGGGTCACTGCCGGTTCCAACGACCCAGACTGCCAAGCTACTACTGGTTCGTCTGAACTGGTAGGAACTCACCACTGATGTGGGGGGCTTGGACTTTCTTTTGGGTGGGGAAAACCTGGAAGCTTTCAGATTCGGAGTTTTCCTAGATGTGCCAATAGGACATCTCTAATAAAATGGAACTTTGAGGAACTTCAAGCCTCGGAGTCTTCTTTTGTTGGGGGTGTTCCTTGGAAACCTGACAGATTACCTTGATGCAGAAGTGTGTTGTAGCTGTAAGCTTGATCTTCTGACCTTGTTCTGTGGACAGCCTTGCCCTAACCCTTGTGCTCTGTCTTCCCTAGGCCTGTGTCAGCCACCTGTACCCGCTGTTCGATTTTGGGCTCATCTTCTGCATGGAGTCAAGTGTAGATGTCATCGCCAGCTTGCCATTGGTATGCCATGGGTCTTCCTGCCATTCTGATCTGAGGAGGGATAGCAGGGAGACCTTGGAGGGAGGGATGGTAGAACACTAAGGCTGAACACTCGGTTTTTAACTTGGCCGAGGGACTGTGCCATGCCAGGCATTTGTTTTACCCATGAGGATGGCTATCGCCTATTTAAAAGCACCAACACCAGGAATGTTGGCTTCTGTAAAGAGAATAAATAAAATTAAGGAGAATAAATAAAAGCTGAATACAACCGAGAAAGCTGGGGGGGAAAAATCGTAGCAATCAGATGTCCATACTCTATGTGTGAACTCTATTAGGTAGAGCAGTCCAGAAAACCAATTCCTCTGGAAGATCAATACTAGTTTTATTGAGATTGCCTATCATAATATCATCCTGCATACCTTCAACCTTCCCCTTTTTATAATCCAGTGAATCCGGGACATAATTGCCTGAGCCTCTTTCAAATATCATCTCATTGCTCAGGACTTAAAAACGTTTCATCTCCTTTAATCCAGGAAATGCACAAAATGCCTTGCATATTTCTGTCGAGATCATCTTCCTTGCTTCCTACAGCAAGAGTGTCAAACTCACACCGTCACAGCGTTGTCAACGTGACATATTGTGATTCCCCATGACGCATCCGGTCTGCGGGCCACGGGTTTGACAGCCCTGTTCTACAGTATGATCAAAGAAGTTTAAATGGTAGCCTCTGATAGTAAAATTGATTCTCCCAGGTTGCAACTTCTTTGGGAGCTATATTTTGTCCCATTTCCACTGTCAAGAAAGGTTTTCCTTCTTCTCCCCCACTGTTTGAATTCTGCTAACAATCATTTTAATTTTAATTTAATTTGCTTAATGCTATCGTGTTTCCCCCGAAAATACATGTCCTGGAACTAAAGCCTTGCCACATTTTTCGGGTGGGCAAAAATATAACCCCCCCAAATAAGCCTCCTGGACAACCCCACCCCCCCTCCGGCCAGGCAGAGCACCGCTCACCAACCTAGCGGTATCCCGAAGGCCCCAAGCCATGTGGTGTTCTGCCCGCCCCCAGGCCCGCGGCTTGGCACATTCAGGATACCCCCTATGTCAGTGCATGGAGCTCTGCCCAGCTGGAGTGGGGGTTTGCACAAGCCCCTGTTCCACCCAGAGCTCGCTTGCCTTCCAGCCTCACCATGCCCTGGGCCAGCTCTCCTTGCAGGACCAGCGCGCCGCTGCTGCTGCTGCCGCCACTACCACCAAACTCTGATAAAACTGTCTGGTCCGGCAGCCGACCCACGAAATATGGCCTTGGGCTTATTAGAGGGGGAGGGCTTATAGTTTTGGGGTTGCCGGGCGGCTGCTCCCTTGCGAGCAGGCTCCCAAAGAGCCGGGCACAGCCTCAGAGGCAAAGCAGCCATGAGGTGACCATGCTCACAAGCAGCCACCTGGCAAACCCCCTCTCCAGCCGGGCAGAGTCCCCCCATGAATGAATGAATGAATAAATAAATAAATAAAAAACCATAGAGCACAATCCCAGAGTGGCCGCTGCTGGAAGAATTGGAAGCCGAGTTCTGGAGTTTGGAAGCCGGAGAAGACGTTTTCTCGGAGCTTGGCATTAGTGTCAGTGGCACCCTGGTCGTGCAAGGAGAGCTATCTATCCCAAATGTGCCAAGCTGTGGGAGCTGGGGGGTGGGCAGAGTGGCACATGGCTTGGCGCCTTTGGGATATTCCCCTAGGTGAGTGAATAATGCTCTGCCCGGCTGGAGAGGGGGTTTGCCAGGTGGCTGCTCGTGAGCATGGTCACCTCATGGCTGCTTTGACTCTGAGGCTGTGCCCGGCTCTTTGGGAGCCTGCTCGCAAGGGAGCAGCCGCCCGGCAACTCCAAAACTATAAGCCCTCCCCCCCCTAATAAGCCCAAGGCCATATTTCGTGGGTCAAAAAAATATAAGACCCTGTTGTATTTTCGGGGAAACACGGTAGTAATTGGGAACGGAATTTCTGTTACTAAGGGATGGAATCATAAAGCATGATGTCATGTGACCATGCACTTAGCAATGGCAGTCCCAAGAGACCCTGGTTACAGTCGTTAAGTGAATCGCTGTCAAGTGTTATGGAATTCTGACTTCCAATTTCCTGCTGGCTTCCCCATTGATTTTGCTTGGGGGAAGCCATCAAGAAAGGTTGCAGATTGTAATCGCATGGCCATGGGACGTTGCGATAACTGGAACTTTGAGGACCGGTTGTAAGAATCCCTCATTCGGCACCTTTATAAGTTCAAATGGTTGCTGAAGAAGTGGTCATATAACCAAGAACTACCTGAAATAGATGCCATAAGTCAGCAGTCCCAATCTTTTGGGCTCCATGGATCGGCAGTAGCAGAGGGGGTGGTTTTATGCGTGCCACCTAATTCCATGCATGAACCAATGGAGCTTTGTGTGCTCGTCTTTGGCTTACGCAGCCCAGTTTCCAACAAACCGAGGACTCTAGTGCAGGGGTCTCCAACCTTTGCAACTTTAAGTCTGAAGGACTTCAGCTCCCAGAATTCTCACATGATGTGATCGAGTTTGACACCTGTGCTCTAGAACAGGGGTCTCCAACCTTTGCAACTTTAAGTCTGAAGGACTTCAGCTCCCAGAATTCTCACATGATGTGATCGAGTTTGACACCTGTGCTCTAGAACAGGGGTCTCCAACCTTTGCAACTTTAAGTCTGAAGGACTTCAGCTCCCAGAATTCTCACATGATGTGATCGAGTTTGACACCGGTGCTCTAGAACAGGGGTCTCCAACCTTTGCAACTTTAAGTCTGAAGGACTTCAGCTCCCAGAATTCTCACATGATGTGATCGAGTTTGACACCTGTGCTCTAGAACAGGGGTCTCCAACCTTTGCAACTTTAAGTCTGAAGGACTTCAGCTCCCAGAATTCTCACATGATGTGATCGAGTTTGACACCTGTGCTCTAGAACAGGGGTCTCCAACCTTTGCAACTTTAAGTCTGAAGGACTTCAGCTCCCAGAATTCTCACATGATGTGATCGAGTTTGACACCTGTGCTCTAGCTTTGCTGGCTGGAGAATTCTGGGAGCTGAAGTCCTTCAGACTTAAAGTTGCAAAGGTTGGAGACCCCTGCTCTAGTGAACCGGGGTTGGGGACCCTTGCCCTAAGTGACCAGCAGATTGAAAGCAAACTGTACATTGCACAAATATAGTAATAATAAATAATTTATTTTTAAACCTTTATACTACTTTTTTCCCAGGCACTCATATAGCATTTGTATTCCATTTTTTAAAATCATTTCTATAAGCTGGATAGGTCTGAGAGAGAGCCCAAATAATACTTTAGCTTCTACAGCAGTGGTAGTCAACCTAGTCTCTACCGCCCACCAGTGGGCATTCCAGCTTTCATGGTGGGCGGTAGGGGCTTTGTCCGATACTGAAGCACTTTCCTTTTTTTAATTTAATTGACTTCCCTACTTTATAAATCCATTACTGTGGAACCGGTGGGCGGTTAGAAAATGTTACTACTAACAGAGATACAAAAGTGGGTGTTAGGTATAAAAAGGTTGACTACCCCTGTTCTACAGCAACAGGATTTACAAAGGCAGTCAAATCCACCTTTGTCTTTTAATGGTTGCAATTAGAGGCTCCAGGGATCAATGAAAGAGGTTTCATAAAACTGCTCGTTCTGGTTTCAAAGTAATAAGGATTGCCCATTCTGTTTCCGCAGTGCCTGAAATTATATGCTCCTAACGCCTCTCTAGCAGAAGTCAATGCATGTGTGAACGGAGACCTAGGTAACAAGCTTATGCATAGGAATGCTGAACTCACCAGGGCTCTGAAACCACCCCACGAGTATGTGCCATGGATTCTCATCAATGGGGTAAGTGTTAATCAGGGATGGTACCTGTGTTTTCCTGAAAATAAGACAGGGTCTTAGTTTCTTTCGACCCCCGAAATAAGCACTAGGCCTTATTTTCAGGGAGGTCTTATTATTTTTGAGGTGCAGGAGGTGGCAAGCGTGGTCACCTCATGGTTGCTGCTGTGTTGCAATATTTTCAGGGGAGGGCTTATTTTAGTGTATACACTCAAAACCCCAGGGAGGTCTTATTTTCAGGGAAACAGGGTATTTACTTACTTTCCCTAGCGGTTTGCAAATGTGAGCGCATCTGTGCATGTGCTCAGCCTTCCACGCATGCGTTTTGGCTTTAAAAAGGATCTTAAATGGGATACCAAAGAGGGGCAATAGGCTGCTACCGGTTCAGGTGAAACGGTCTGAACCTGCAGAATTGTATCCAAGATGGCAGCGCGCTTAGACACTGAGGCTTTGAGCTCCTGGTGTCCCAGTGGAGTTAGGCAAAAACTAGTCTGTACCCTCACCAATTTCGTTGTGTTTATTTTGTAGAATGACACTAAAGACTATACTACTAATACCACCTCTGGTGTTAATGGAGGCAGGAGGTAATGTTCCAGGGGTGGGTTTCTGCAGGCTCGCACCTACTCGCGAGAGCCGGTTGGTGAAATTTAGAGAACCGGTGAGAGGGGGTTCCACCGGCGTACCTGGAAGTAAATCTAGCCCGCCACTGCCAGTGACCCAACGGGAAGGAATGGAAAGGGAAGGGAAGGGAAGGGAAGGGAAGGAAGGAAGGAAGGAAGGAAGGAAGGAAGGAAGAAAGAAAGAAAGAAAGAAAGAAAGAAAGAAAGAAAGAAAGAAAGAAAGAAAGAAAGAAAGAAAGAAAGAAAGAAAGAAAGAAAGAAAGAAAGAAAGAATTTATCATCACAATTGAGTCCAAAATTTTGGTTGCTAAGCAAGAGCGTTGTTAAATGAGTTTCACCACATTTTAAAAGGTGGCCACTCCCACCCTGTCACATGACTGCCAAGCCACGCCCACAAAATAGGCCACACCTACAGAGTAGGTTCTAAAAAATTTGAAACCCACCACTGTAATGTTCCCTTCTCATGTCTTCTTATATTAATCTTAGAAGAGAATAATTGTAGCACAGGGTTAACCTCTGGGATCTCTGAGCTTGGTGCTCCAATAGTGATGTTCCTTGATCATGAAACGTCTGCCAGAAAGCTCAGAGAGCACCAAGGACCCCACGGTGTCCATCTTCTAGAAACCCCAGATATATCAAGCCTTGCAAAGAAGTTGCCACTACACCATGATGTTCTTCTTTCGTTGGAGACCTTCTAATCTCTTGATTTGGGTTGGAGTGTGTGGGTGACTGAATCCCGTTCATTGGATGGATGCTCTTCCTTCAAATCAATAGTGCCTTTTTAATTACATAGTTCAGATGGTCCTCAACTTACGACTACAATTGAGACCGGAACTTTCCTCGCTAATACAACGTAGTTGTATAAGTAAGTTGTGCCCCATTGTACAACCTTTCTTTGCCATGGTTGTTCAGTGAATCACCCACTCATTAAGCAAATCTGGCTTCCTCCGTTGACTTTGCTTTTTGGAAGTCCTCGGGAAAGCCACAAGTGGTGATTGTGTGATATCACTGTCATAAACACATGCTGGTTGCCAACTGTCCAGCTCACGATCATGGATCCACGAGGACAATGTAACGGTTGTAAGTGCAGGACTTGTCCCTAAGTCACTTTTTTCGGTAGTTGTAACTTTGGACAGTTGCGAGTTGCTAAATGAAGGGTTATAAAAAGAGGACTGTCTACTTAGCAATAGCAATGGCACTTATATACCGTTCCATGGTTCTTTACAGCCCTCTCTGAGCAGTTTACAGAGTCAGCCTATTGCCCCTAACAATCTGGGTCCTCATTTTATCAACCTTGGAAGGCTGGAAGACTGAGTCAACCTTGAGCCTGTCAGGATCGAACGCCTGACAAAGAGCAGAGTCAGCCTGCAATACTGCATTTGAACCACTGTGCCACCATGACTCTTTTTAGACCAGTGGTGTCAAACTAATTTCTTTGAGGGCCGGATCAGCATTGTAGTTCTCCTCCATGGGAAAGCCAGGGGGCTGGGCGGGATGGGACGGATGCCTCCTGCCTTCTCCTCCCACATGTGCCCCCCTGCCCATGCCCCATTTTGGCTGCCAGAGGCACCACCTTGCTAGATTTAAGCACTCCGTGGGCCACATCCAGCTGGTGGGCCTTGAGTTTGGCACCCCTGCTTTAGACCTTTGAGGCCGATACTTAGATTTTTCTGTTTCCTTAACTTTCTCCTTTGAGATGGGCCTTTGGTTTGCTCCTGAATGTTGAGCTGATTGTGATAAGAGGGCCCTGATTCACGCTGCCCTTTCTTAAGAGGTTTTCCCTTCTATCATCTTCTTACTTTTTTTGCTTTAGTGTCAATCGTGTTGCGTTGTAACGTCAGGAAGCATCCAGCATTCCTTGATTGCTATTTGGTTAAAGGGGTGAAATACTACACTAATATAAAAACGGAAAGGATTATCTTTTTTCCCTTTACTGCGCTAAGAGAATAATGTTCAAAGTTCTAAACTTCCCACCCAAATTCAAAGTGTCTCAAGATTGAAACAGGTTGATGTGACGATATTGGATCCCATCTTGTTGGTGTTATTTGGATCATTGACAAATAGTTGCCAGGTTGAAAATACCCTTTTTGCTCAAAATTGGACTCCTTTGAGCTTGGAGTGTGCTATGAATGACTGTTTTGAGCATTTGAATGCAATTCTTAAACATTTTGCACAGTGCTAATACAGATAGTCCTGGACTTACAGCAGTTCATTTAGTGACCATTCACACTTGCAACCATTGGCGCATCTCTATGGTCCTGTTGATCAAAATTTGGACACTTGGCAACTGGTTCATATTTATGACAGTTGCAGTGTCCTGGGGGTCATGTGATCAACTTTTTGCGATCTTGTGACAAGCAAAATCAGGTTCACTTAACAACGGTGTTACTAACTTAACAGCAGGGGTGGGATTCAGCCGGTTGGGACCAGTTCGGGTGAAACGGTAGTTCTGGCAATCAATTGGCTCTGCCCACCCGCCCCTGCTCTATTCCATCCAATATTTCCTTTGCTTGAAGCCCAGCTGATCAGCGCAGCAAAGCCGATTGTTGCGTCTCAGCTGTTTCACTCACTGGATCTACAGGAAAAGGTAAGATTTAGTGCTGATTTCAAATGCAAAGCGTACACGAAGCGAACCGGTTGAATCCTACCGCTGCTTAACAGCCTCGGCAATGCACTTAACACCTGTGCAAGAAAGGTCTTAAAAAGGGGCAGAATTCACTTAGCAAATGGTTTGCTTAGCAACATACATTCTGGGCTCAGTTGTGGTCATACGTCAAAGACTACCTGTGTTCACGTCTCTTGATGGAATCTACTTGCAGAGTAATCAGACTCCTCGTTGTACTGCCATGGTGAAAATGTCTCCCTCCCCTTTGTTTATTTTGCTCAGGAGCACTCGGAACAACTTCAGACTCAGGCGCAAGAGGCTCTCTTCAATTTGGTTTGCAGCTTGTATAAGGCAAGTATCACTTTCTTCCGAGGACTATTCCTGGTTGCTTCCCCCCTCATCTTGAATGGATAAAAAGAGGTTAGGGAGATGTTCATCTATGAGCTATTCTGCCTTTGTTTATATTGCACTAAGTTAGCATCATATTATTTACTCAGCCATGCATTGCTGTGGCCCAGTCAGGAGGGACACAACCCGAGGGTGGAGTTTCCCCCTTTCTCTCTATCCCTCTACCTACCTACCTGCCTACCTACCTACTGTATGTCTCCCTCTCTAACCCCCTACTTACCTACCTACCTACTGTATTTCAACCCCCCTCTCTCTATCCCTCTACCTACCTACCTGCCTACCTACTGTATTTCTCCCTCTCTTTCTCTATCCCTCTACCTACCTGCCTACCTACCTACTGTATTTCTCCCTCTCTCTATCCCTCTACCTACCTGCCTACCTACCTACTGTATTTCTCCCTCTCTCTATCCCTCTACCTACCTGCCTACCTACCTACTGTATTTCTCCCTCTCTCTATCCCTCTACCTACCTACCTACCAACTGTATTTCTCCCTCTCTCTCTCTCTCTCTCTATTCCTCTACCTACCTGTCTACCTACCTACTGTACTGAAATTGAAATACAGTAGGTATTATGACATTTTGTATTATGTCATCCTGTGGCTCACTGCTCTCTCTGTATCCATCTACCTACATGTTTTATATTTCCATTGTGTGTACCTGGCACAGGTGTGACATCTACAAAATCATTGGTGCCGTATTTGTAAGGAACGTTGTGTAAAAATTTGGAAGCGATCGGTGCAGTACTTTCGGAGGTTACCTGTTTTGAACAAACTCATAGTTACATTTTTATTTATATAGATTAAATTAAAAATATGAATGTATTTATTTAAATTTATTGGCTGCCCAACTCCAGTAGGCTCTGGGTGGCGTAGTAAACTAGGAAAAATAAAATGATCAAAAATAATCAAACAGAGAGCCCAAACTAAAATACAGCCATTTGTCTGTGTAGGACAAGAGTAGGACTATATAGTCACAGCAATAGCACTTAGACTTATATACCGCTTTACAGTGCTTTACACCCCTCTCTAAGTGATTTACAGAGTCAGCCTATTGCCCCCAACAATCTGGGTCCTCATTTTACGCACCTCAGAAGGATGGAAGGCTGAGTCAACCTTGAGTCTGGTGAGATTTGATCTGCCAAATTGCAGGCAGCTGGCAGTTGGCAGAAGTAGCCTGCAGTACTGCCCTCTAACCACTGTGCCACCATGGCTCAGATCAGGGTTCCCCAACCTTTCCAACTTTGCAGACCGGCAGAGGGGGGAGGAAGAGGGAATGGTTACATGTGAGCAGTGGGCGAGTGCATGGACAAGCTCAGGCCTTATTTGCATGAGTGGTGGGCTTGCATAATGGAGCTGCGTGCGTGCAGGTGCTCACCCACCACTTCCATGACCCGGTTCCGAATGGCCCAAGGCCTGTGGGCTGGGGGTTGGGGACCCCTAGACTACATGACCTCCAAGGTCCCTTCCAACTCTGTTATTCTACTCTAAAATAAGCTAGTAGAAAGCAAAAACTACAACACAAAACGGGGGCTATCGAACAAATGTATGAAACCTGTGTTCTTCTCTGGCCTGTTTCTTCTTTACCAGAAGAAAAAACGTCATAATTCCAAATGATAAAGAATCGGTCCAACCCTTGGTGTATTTTATGTGATATGGCTGAAAGTCACTCTTCTCCTGGGTGATATGAAAATCTGAAGGTCTACTAGATCTAAACCCAGAATGTATTTGTCTATTTATTTAATACTAGTATTAAATAAGCAAACAAATACATTCAGGGTTTAGATCTGTCTTTTAACTTGGGAGATACGGTTCTTTTTAATCTGCACCAATAAAATTTTTAAGAAGTATTCCAATATGTTGGGTTTTGTCCTTTGCTTCTGCTTATGGTGTTATTAAGTCTTTTGGAGGAAAAAAATTACCATAATGCAGTGTGCAGTGGGAAGAAAATGGGAGATCCCTAATCTCATACTCTAGATTTGCGTTAACACATTAAATTAGGTTAAATTGAAGTTGGGCAGCTGGTGGTTGGGCCTATTACAAAACTTAAACAGGTTTCTAAACATGCTGTGTAAAATACATGCTTTGATTTATGAGCTCATTGATCTAAGATAAGTCTTGTTTAGCAGAAAATAGGGTAGCAAATAGAGCAGCAAGAAAGACTTTAAAGAACTTGTTACTACTCTTTAAAGCAGGGGTCCCCAACCTTTGCAACTTTAAGTCTGAAGGACTTCAGCTCCCAGACTTCTCCAGCCAGCAAAGCTGGGAGCTGAAGTCCTTCAGACTTAAAGTTGCAAAGGTTGGGGACCCCTGCTTTAAAGTCCTTCATGACCTGCTGAGATCCTGAGCTGAAATGCTACAACTTCTTGTGACATCAAACTTCTTTGCATCTTCTGTAGTTGAATTGCAACAGAACTTTGTCCACAGTTGTAAATCAATTGACATAAAAACTTAGTTAAAACAAAAACATGCACATTACATACATTAAGAGCTGTGATAACTAAGAATCAGTATTATGTCGTTGGGATAATCCTTCTTCCTCTTTATAGCTCTGATTTTTGCCTACTTTTGTTTTTTGCAGGGAGATCTGCCACCTGCCTGCAAAAGGCCAAAGGAACTTTCTTTTCTTCCTTTTCCCCCAAATCACACTTCCGTGAGGAAGTCCGCCTCCGACTTGTCCAAGGGAGAGGAGACAGTTTATCAGTCTGCCCAAGGAAAAGCAAAGGAAACCTTTTAGGATTTTAATCCTGCATCTGTCAGATTTCCCTGCTGCCAGGTGGAACTTGGATCGGGAATGTAGTGAAGTCAAGGAACTCTTTCAAGGAGGCAGAAGAAGAAAAATCAGATGTTTTGGGAAGAAGAGTGGTGTCTTGGTTTTCTTGGTGCTATAAGAATAAACCTCTGGAAAGGTAGCTTCTGTCACTCTTTAGCAGGAATTGCATATTTTAACCTCATAAAAATTGCTGATTTTATCCTCATTCCTGCTTCCTGTTGATTGTACCCCCCAAAATAGAAATGTTGTCTTTAGAAAAAAAAAAACCCATGTCATGTCTTCAGAAGGACAACGTTGATCTCTTCTTACCAGCATCCAATCCTGTTGGTGATCTGAGAGATGGGAAGCTGCCTTGTCACCTGGGGAAATGGGAGCAACATCTTCCTAAGGACCAACCTTGACATCGGCTCTGTTAATATTCCCGAAGAGTCTGTTTTGCTAGATAAAGGTGCATCAAGACAGCCAATATAATGTGGTTTTCCTCCCGCATGGGAGCACAACATCATTTGGTAGCTGGTCTCTATTCCTGCTTTTGTAATGCGGCTGGCGAGTGGTGCTCTTATGACAGAGCGTGTTAAGGGGCAATGGTTGAAACATCTCCTGGTCGTGGGAAAAACATCCTTCGGGTGCTCTCCCTGAAGCAGGCTAGGCAGAGGTGGTATCCAGCCAGGTCGGACCAGTTCAGGCGACCCAGTAGCGGAAATTTTGAGTAGTTTGGAAAACCGACAAATACCACCTCTGGCTGGCCCCGCCCTCCCACCCTTGCCATTCCGTGTCCTATATTCTCTTGTTTTTCCCTTGCTCAGCTGATTCGCGCAGCAGAGCAGATTGCCATGCCTCAGCTGAGCTAAAAAGCAGCTCAGCTCCTCCGCGCTGACACCGAGGGCACTCTTTGAGAGCTGCGTGTGCAAAGCACACTCTCATAGAACTGGTAGGAAAAGATTTGGAATCCCACCACTTTGTCTAGGGATGGGGGAGAAGGCGGGTTTCAGTAAAAGGCTGGAATGACAGGTTTAGCCATCTTATTGAAACCCAATCTGCAAATTGGGTGGAAGGTTTACTATTTTGCCCATTCCTTCTGTGGATAAAACTTCAGATGATCGCTCTTACGTGGTCTCTTGTTCCATTGATGTCTTCTACTTGCCTTTTCCAATGGTTGTCACCTTCTCTCTTTTATTTATTTATTTTATTAAATTTATACCCCGCCCTTCTCCTTGTTAGGACCCAGGGCGGCGCACAGGCATTATTTAAAAACACAAAATACAATAAATATCAATTAAAATGTATTAAATTAATAAACCCGTGCTAAAACCCAATATTAAAACCCTTACCAAATTATAAATTTTTCTTTAAAAAGTCAGAAACGGGGGACTATCCTAGTGTGGATACACGTGTGTGGATACACGCAATTGCAATGCATGGGCTATTCTATTTAATACGGCGTTACAGATAGTCCTAAAACTAATGACAGCAATTGAGCCCAACATTTTCCTGCCTCTCTCACACTAATGTGCATGCTGCCACTCTTGAACTCAGTGGTCTTTTTCACTTGATTGTCTTTCACCCTTGTCAATCACTCACATTCATCCATCTGTCTCTTGTTCTTCTTCTCCTCTCACTCACTCAATTTCGCTTATTTTTCCCAAATACCGCTGATGGGAGTCAGGTGACAGATTGAGATGGGAAAACAGTATGCATGAGCCCACTTTATGAGACACCAATCTAATGTTTTGCATGAAGTCCCTAGGCTGATATAAATAAAACCGCTACATATGTTTTGCTGCACCCTCAAATTCCTGATGCCTAATCAAGCCTGCTGCCCAGATCAGAATGTTCATGGAAGGAAATCACAAACAAATGGAGGAGTTGTGTTGCATTGTCAACTTATTCTATCTATCTATCTATCTATCTATCTATCTATCTATCTATCTATCTATCTATCTATCTATCTATCTATCTATCTATCTATCTATCTATCTATCTATCTATCTATCTATCTATCTATCTATCTAAGTGAAATACCACTGACGCATCATCACAAAATCTCCAGAAATGTAAAGCCTACAAACTTGAAATTTGGCACGTGTATTCCTCTTGGCTTCTAGGTGCTCACTAAGAAAGGATTTTTTGAAATCACCATCAGATTATTAGTATTTCTTATATTATTATTAACACACTCTGATGTTAAGGAGTTAGACGTTCTACTCCCCCTCCCCACATGAAAAGAACTCTATTCTAACTGCCATGTGGATGTGGCGCTGTGTGCCTCATCCGGCCTGCGGGTTGGGAGTTTAGACATTTTACTCCCCCTCCCCACCTGAAAAACGCTCTGATGCCAAGGAGTTAGACCTAGGGAAAGGAGGGGATAAGATAGGAGAAGCCTCTGTGGGGCAAGCCTGAGGGAGAGGAGAGGCCAATCGTAACTACTCATTAATTTTAAAGCTGTAAGTATCAGTTTATCAAGCCTGATCACATAGTTTTGTAGCGGAGCACAGGTATCTAGTTAGTAGACATACACCGCTTCGTACTGCTTTACAACCCTCTCTAAGCAATTTATCATATTATTAGCATATTGCACCCAACAATCTGAGTCCTCATTTTACTCACCTCAGAAGGATGGAAGACTGAGTGAACTTTGGGCTGAGAATCTTGAGCTGGAAGCCGGCAGTTAGCAGAATTCGTCTGCAGTGCTGCATTCTAACCACTGCACCACCATGGCTCTTTTAGTAGCACCTACAGGGGATGGGGGGGGGGGAAATACCACTAGTCTCACACCTTTTAGTTTTGCACTTTCCCACTGCACATGCACCCTGAAAGGGCAGACCTTGCAGGCAAGGCTACAATGCTGCTTTTGTTATGTTGCATCCAGATCCTGCAAATGCCCCTGTGTGGCTTTAAGATAGGTGTGATTAATTCATTAGGATGTTGATTGGAGCTTCGAGCTTGGCAATTTGGTTGCAAACATTTCATCACTATTCAAGGAGACATCGTCAGTGTGCTTTGAAGTGTGCTTGTCTGTCAGAACACAGGTTTTTAAATACCTTTCCCCCCCATTTTTCATGAATGATTCATTCACATTTCCTAAGCATGTGGGTGAGTCAAGCCTACACATTAAATCATAATGTTTACTTACATGTAATTCTATGCCATCACCTATGATTCCAGGTGGCTTATTGTAAAACTGGTAACACAGTAAGGTAAACATAAAAGTTCCCCTTGCACATATGTAATACACTGTGATACACTGACGCAGTGGCTCAGTGGCTAAGACGCTGAGCTTGTCGATCAGAAAGGTTGGCAGTTTGGTGGTTCAAATCCCTAACACTCTGTAATGGAGTGAGCTCCCGCTACTTGTCCCAGCTTCTGCCAACCTACCAGTTCAAAAGCATGTAAAAATGCAAGGAGAAAAAGAGGGACCATCTTTGGTGGGAAGGTAACAGCATTCCATGCGCCTTTGGGGTTTAGTCTTGCAAGCCACATGACCACGGATTCATCTTTGGACAGCGCTGGCTCTTCAGCTTTGAAACGGAGATGACCACCGCCTCCCCCCCCTAGAGTCGGGAACAACTAGCACATAAGTGCGAGGGGAACCTTTACCTTTACCTCGGCTTCTAGATTTTGTGCTTGAGACAGAAAAAAAATGAAGCTCTGATTTTGGAATTTGCTGATTACATATGTTTATTGTTATAGAAATGGCTAGTTTATACTAGGAATGTAAAGATAAAAAGTTGAAGCTGCGATGTTATTAACCTTTATTCGACTGCACTGAGAAGAATTGGAAGTGAATGGGTTTTTTCCTGCTTTTCCCTTTACCCCACACAATTCTCTTCCACTTCTCACCCCCCTTCCCAACTTTCTCACAATGTTTATTTGCACTTGTATTTTATGTTTTGATCAATTTAACAAAATTACATATATGAAAAAAATGAGTAGAAAAGCCTTCCTTTCGATTGCCTTATGCAATTCCTTTTGCTACCAGAAAGAGGCAGTCATGGAATGCTTTAAAAATATATATCTTGATTTCTGAAGCATTGAGAATTTCTGCAGGAGAAAAGGTGAGGGGGCCCGTAGAGATTCTGGAAAGAGTGCAGAGAAGAATAAGCTACAGGAAGTATGTGCAAGGTGAAGTTTTACCTTTACCTTATATGTGTCTTTTTCTTCTTTTTAATAAAACAATTAAAAACCTACATAAAAACTAACCCAACTTAATAGCAATAATCAGGGGAAAAGAGACAAAAATAAATCAGTGATAAAAGAATAGTGCAAGAGAAGAAAAAAAAAGTTACAAAAAATTGAAAGCAAAGAAAAAAGTATAAAGAAGTGGCTTCTGATATTCTTCACAATAGTCATAACTGTATAATGTTATATTCTATGTAGCCATAGACTGAAGCCTGAAGATGGCAAGTGAGATCTTGCCAAAACATTGCAAAGAAAATCTCATTCTTACACGGGAAAACACCCGAATACAGCAAGACCAGCATACCTACATCTGTGAAAATCTACGTATATATATATAATTATTCCACAACTTCCTGTAAGGGCCCCATTTAAGGGAGGAGACATACTGTTTCCCTCTCTGCCTGTCGGCTCATCACCAGAGACCATCTAGACAGAGAACCATTTTTTACTTACGTTGTGTAATATTTTTAGATATGTGTTAGTTTTTATGAGCTGATCAATAAATTTTAAATTTGTGGAAACAATTATCTATACTAAAATACTCCTGGATTAGCTGATGAAACAGGGTAGAACCAATTAGGCTGGAGTGCTAGGCTTCTGCCTTGGATTCATTACAGCCCCGGTTCGAATCCCAGTGGGGTGTGGCCAACTGATGAGAGCTAATAAGCTCGAAATAGATCTATCTCGGTCTCTCAAATTTAAAATTTATTGATCAGCTCATAAAAACTAACACATATCTAAAAATATTACACAACATAACTAAAAAATGGTTCTCTGTCTAGATGGTCTCTGGTGATGAGCTGACAGGCAGAGAGGGAAACAGTATGTCTCCTCCCTTAAATGGGGCCCTTACAGGAAGTTGTGGAAACAATTATCTATACTAAAATGCTCCTGGATTAGCTGATGAAACAGGGTAGAACCGATTAGGCTGGAGTGCTAGGCTTCTGCCTTGGATTAATTACAGCCCCGGTTCGAATCCCAGTGGGGTGTGGCCAACTGATGAGAGCTAATAAGCTCGAAATAGATCTATCTTGGTCTCTCAAATTTAAAATTTATTGATCAGCTCATAAAAACTAACACACACACACACACACACACATGTATATATATATATGAAGAATAATTATCACAGCTCCTGTGAAGAGGTCCTTTAAGGCAGTGCTTCTCAATTATTTTCTGTCATGCCCCCCTAGGAAGAAGAAAACATTTCGCGCCCCCCGCGCGACTGTACATAGTATCATCCGGGTCTAAAAGTCACACGGGCGGGTTTGGCTAATCAGGATAGAGCATCATGTCTATCCAATCGGGTCTGTTCTCCTCGAAAGGGAGGAGCATGCGCAGTCACATGTACTGGCTTAATGCTCACTATCGATGCAAATGTCAGCAGCGGTAGCCCGATTTCTTTAGCAAGTTTGATTAATTGGGGCAGCGTTATGTTTCACAGGAGAAGGTCCTTGTCAGCATCTGACTGGATACAGAGACATAAACACGGGGCTTGGCTTGTTATGACAGTGTTTGCCGAGGTCAAACGCGCCCCCCTTTACGGAGCCTCGCGCCCCCCCTGGGGGGCGCGCCCCACTATTTGAGAAGCACTGCTTTAAGGGGAGGAGACTCAACGTCATCCCTCTCTGCCCTTCGACTCAACCCAGAGTCATCCAGACAGAGAACCAAATTAGATTACTGCTGTGTGACATTTTTTAGATATGTGTTAGATTTTTTAAGGGCTGAAAATAAAGAGACCAGGATGGATCCATTTCAGGCTTATTAGCCTTCTTCAGCTGGCCATACTCCTTCTACTGGGATTTGAACCAGGGCTTTCCAGCATTTGAGGCAAATCCCAGTAGAAGGAGTATGGCCAGCTGAAGAAGGCTAATAAGCCTGAAATGGATCCATCCTGGTCTCTTTATTTTCAGCCCTTAAAAAATCTAACATATATATATATGGAGATGTTATTGCAACATTTCGACAAGATAATAAAATAATAATAATAATAAATTTTTATTTCTAACCCGCTCTCTCTCCCCAGAGGGACTCGAGGCGGGGCACAGGAGAATTAAAAAACAATAAACACAGAGTACAAAATTTAAAAAACACAATTAAACATATCCTGCGCTAAAAACATCTATAAAAACTAAAAACTGTCCCTAAAACCCCTTAACACCATAACTAATTAAAATTACCCTAGGCCAGCCAAACGGAAGAAATGAGTTTTTAAAAGCTGTCGGAAGGAGCGAAGGTCAGTGGTCGTTCTGATTTCGGGGGGAAGGTCGTTCCAGAGGGTCGGGCCCGCCACAGAGAAGGCCCTTCCCCTGGACGTCGCCCGCTGGCACAGCCTAGTGGACGGCACCCGGAGAAGTCCCTCTCTGTGGGACCGAATCGGTCGCAGGGATGTATGAGGCAGAATGCGATCCCGCAGATAGCTAGGTCCCGTGCCATGGAGCGCTTTAAAGATGGTAACTAACACCTTGAAGCGCACCCGAAAGACGACAGGCAGCCAGTGCAGCTCGCGCAGGAGCGGTGTTACATGGGAGAACCTAGAGGCTCCCATAACTGCCCGCGCGGCTGCATTCTGGACTAGCTGAAGCCTTCGGGTGCACCTCAAGGGGAGCCCCATGTAGAGAGAGTTGCAATAGTCCAGCCGGGATGTCACGAGGGCATGAGTGACTGTGCAAAGGGCACCCCGATCCAATAGGGGACGCAATTGGCGGACCAGGCGAACCTGGTAAAACGCCCTCCTGGCCACGGCCGTCACTTGATCTTCCATGGACAGCCGGGTATCCAGGAGGACGCCCAAGTTGCGTGCCCCATCCACAGGGGTAAGGTGATCGTCCCCTATGGCCAGTGATGGAGTCAACTGGTTGTACCGGGATGCCGGAAACCACAGCCACTCGGTCTTAGACGGGTTGAGTCTGAGTCTGTTACTTCCCATCCAGGCCCGCACGGCTTCCAGGCACTGACACATCACCGCTACGGCATCGTTGGGGTGGTTTGGGGTAGATATATACAGCTGCGTGTCGTCAGCGTAGAGGTGGTACTCTACCCCAAAACCACGGATGATCTCACCCAGCGGCTTCATATATGTGTTGAACAGGAGTGGCGAGAGGACCGACCCCTGAGGCACCCCACAAGTGAGGGGCCTAGAGGTCGACCTCTGCCCTCCTGTCAACACAAATTGCGACCGACCGGAGAGGTAGGAGGAGAACCACCGTAAAACGGTGCCTCCCACCCCCAACCCCTCCAGCCGATGCAATAAGATACCATGGTCGATGGTATCAAAAGCCGCTGAGAGGTCTAATAGGACCAGGATGGAGGAACAACCCCCATCTCTGGCCCTCCAGAGATCATCTACCAACGCGACCAATGCCGTCTCGGTGCTGTGCCCGGGCCGGAAGCCGGACTGGCGCGGGTCTAGATAATCAACTTCCTCCAAGTGACGGGGAAACTGTTGTGCCACCACACTCTCAACAACCTTCGCCAGGAAGGGAAGGTTGGAGACGGGACGATAGTTGGCTAATAAAGCTGGATCCAGAGAGGGCTTCTTCAGGAGGGGCCTCACCATGGCCTCTTTAAGAGAGGCAGGCAAGAAACCCTCACTCAGAGAAGCGTTGACAACCTCCTGGAGCCAGCCTCGTGTCACCTCCCAGGATGCCAGTACAACCCAGGAAGGACACGGGTCCAGTAAACATGTGGTGGCTCGCAGTCGCCCACGTAACCTGTCCATATCAGACAGGCTTCTGTCTGTGACTGTGACTGTGACTGCGGAGGCATCGCCCCTCTTTAAATCTTGGTGGGGGTGGTGGAGTGCTGACTATTGTTGTGAGTGGGTTGATTGGCTGTGCAGCTGCATCATGACTGGTAGATTGATGCTGATTCGTCTCATTTGTATGTTTCTCCTTGTTTTGAATTTCAACGGCTTGGGTGGAGGGTGGGGCTCGTCTGCTGGTCAATGCTGGTTTCCAGATGTCTGGTAGGTGGGAGGTATCATCACGTTTGTTCATACTGTTAGATTGCTTCTCTATTTCAATGGCTTCTCTGATTATTCTCCTGTTGAGCTGTTCCGCCTTGGAGATCATTTTAGTTCCTTGAAAGTCAATGTCATGTCCTGTAGTTTTGAAATGTTGATAAAGAGATGAGGTATTAAGATGATTTTTTAATGCATTTTTATGTTCAGCAATACGTGCACTAATCCTTCTGTTGGTTTGTCCTATGTAAGTGGCAGGGCAGATTTTACATGGAATTTTGTAAACTCCTTGGCTTTCTAGCTGGATCTTGTCTTTGGGGTTCCTTAGGATGTTGGTTATTTTTTGGTAATTTGGCCACATGGGAAAGAAAAACTGGACAACTTCCTCACACACCTCAACTCCCTACACCCCAAAATACAATTCACCATGGAAATAGAAGCCAACAACCAACTCCCTTTTCTAGACGTCCTAATCTACAAAAAACCTAATGGCTCCCTGGGACACACCATCTACCGGAAAAAAACACACACCAACCGCTACCTAAATGCACAATCCCATCACCACCCTGCACAGATAAACTCTGTAGCCAAAACCCTCATACACAGAACCAAACGCCTAGCTGACAAAGACCATCTGAAAACCGAAATACACTTCCTCACAAATACATTAATATCCAACGGATTCCAAAGAAAAACATTCACCAAACTAATCCAACAAGAGACACCCCCCAAGAACCAAGACAAAGAACAGGAAAATGGCATTGCCCTCATCCCATACATTAAAGGTACCACAGACAAAATCAGCAAAATTCTCCACAAGCACATCAAGACAGCTTTCAACACCGACCAAAAAATATATTTTCCTCTTTAAACAAACTCATCAGTTTAACCATGCCTGCTTTATCTTCCTTGCTATGGAAATAGTACGTATTTCTATTTGCACCTAATATTCTTTGTGAAGGGTCACCCTTTTTATTAACAAGTTCATTGTATTCTTTCAAATTCTTTGACCATAAGGAAAGAAAGAAAAATGGCAAATCCTTGGGGTTCTGAATTAATGCCTTAACATTATACCAAACATTCCTAGCGTAACTAGAGGACATCAGACTGGGACACTGGGTTGGTATGTTCATTTGTTTATGTCCTATGGTCATAGAGTTAACGTGAACCAGTTTGATGCAGCGGTTAATGAGAGGCGGTGAGTCCTCTTCCCTTAGGCCTGTGATGGCAAACCTATGGCATGCGTGCCAGAGTGGCATGCAGAGCCCTCTCTGTGCACATGTGCGCCATCCCACCTGGTCTTCCAGGTTCTGTCACACACATGCGCCAGTGGTGGCTTCTGGATTTTGTAGCAACCAGTGTGCTGCGACAGGGCCAGGCTTCCTCATTGGGCATGCACACACCACCACCCAGTGACGCTCAGTTGCTTGGCAGAGGTGATGCAGGTGCCGCACACTGTGCGCACATGTGCAATTGGCCTGTTTGCATCAAAAAGCGGTAAGAAATGAAGGCGGGTGGGTAGGCCAAATGAGCCACCGTTCCGGTACAGTGGCCGCTGCTCCCAGCTACCACCGGTACATCCATACCGGGCCATACCGCCCGGAACCCACCACTGGCATAGGCGCAGCCAGCTGCCCTCTTGCAGATTCTGGAATGTGCATGCACATTGAACTAGCTGGCCAGCACGCCTGAGCATGTCGGAGTTCAGAAGAGAGCACCAGACCAACTGGCGGCATGCAAGCATGTGACAAAACCCGGAAGAACAGCTGGCCGCCAGGTGCATGTGCACCAGCCACTGCTCTTTTTTGGGTTCCTGCGCTTCCAGTTCATATGTGCTCCAGTTTCAGCACTCAGTGCTGAAAAGGTTAGCCATCACTGCCTTAGGCAGGAAACCAACTCGGTGACCTTGGGCCAGTCATTCTCTCTCCGCCCTCGGGAAAAGATAATGGCGAATCTCTTTTAAAATCTTGCCAAGAAAATGTCAGGGACTAGCCCAGGCAGTTTCATTAAATTATAGAATATAAATTGATGATGATGATGATGATGATGATGATGATGATGATGATGATGATGATGATGATGATGGATGAAAGCAACATAATAATAAAAAAAATACAAGCATCAAAATTCAATATACTTCGGTTACTGGACCGGGGAGCCCTTCGCACAGTCACTCAAGCACTTGTGACGTCCCGGCTGGATTACTGTAACGCTCTCTACATGGGGCTTCCCTTGAGGTGCACTCGAAAGCTACAGTTAGTACAGAATGCGGCCGCGCGGGTGATTATGGGTGCCTCAAGGCAAACCCACGTAACACCTCTCCTGCGCGAGCTGCACTTACTGCCTGTGGCCTTTCGAGTGCGCTTCAAGGTACTGATGACCATCTTTAAATCGCTCCATGGCTCGGGGCCTAGCTATATACGAGACCGCCTCCTGCCCCATACATCCCTTCGCCCGATCCGCTCCCACAGAGAGGATCTTCTTCGGGTGCCGTCGGCCGGGCAATGCCGGTTGGCGACACCCAGAGGAAGGGCCTTCTCTGTGGCGGGCCCGGCCCTCTGGAACGACCTACCCCCCGACCTTCGCACAATCTTGGACATCCGCCTCTTCCGCCAACGTCTTAAGACGTACTTATTCCAACAAGCCGGCCTAGGATAGCCCCCCGTTTCTGACTTTTTAAGGAAATTTGTAATTTGGTAGGGTTTTTAATATTGGGTTTTTTAGCACGGGTTAATGAATTTAATTATATTTTAATTGACATTTATTGTATTTTGTGTTTTTAAGATGCCTGTGCGCCGCCCTGGGTCCTAACAAGGAGAAGGGCGGGGTATAAATTTAATAAAATAAATAAATAAATAAATAAACCAGGGACCCACACCAATCACAAGATCTTCATTTGATGTGACCCTCACCTGATGTGACCTCCTCAGCATAAGACCTATTGATCACATGAAACCCTTAGAACAGGGATGTCCAAACTTGGGAACTTTAAGACTTCAACTTCCAGAATTCCCCAGCCATTCTGGGAGTTGAAGTCCACAAGTCTTAAAGTTCCCAAGTTTGGACATCCCTGGGTTAAACCAAAGGATTTGGTAAAAACAACTATAAAGTCCATACGTTGTTTTTAAAAAAGAGGACAAAGATGGGGAGAAATGTGAAACTATAAATCATTACGTTATTTTATAAAAGTCGATTTTATAAAACAAATTCAAGGGCACATTCACATCAAAGAATTATTGTCCACCTCAGATATTGACCAGATGGGACTATGTAGCATCCCCTAACTTCATGCCACTTGATTCTGGCCGCTGCTTTGTTTCCCTCTGCTACAATGGTACTAAAAGTCTCTCCTCATTGCATGCCTGAGAACTAAACTCTAAGCAAAGCTTAGCCATCACACTAACTCCCAATTCTGCATTTTTAAGCTAATGGAAGCTTATTGGATTACCTCGGCCTCCTTCCTTCCTAAGAGTAAATGCCATTTCTTTTTTTTAAAGAGATCTGGAAACTTACTCTAAAAATGGTAAACATACCACCGGCTGAGTCGCCAGCGCCAGCCCATTAATGAGCCAGCTCAGCGGCAAAAGATCGAACGGCGCTGGTGAGCGTTAGTGCAATGAACCAATTAAAGGCATTTCGAGTCATTATGTGAACATTTCTGCTCCATTCACATAAATAATTTTCAGGTTGTTTATTCTGCCACATGTAAATATATTCTCCCTCTTACCACCCACCTCTTCTTTTAGGTCGTATATTTAAAATACAATTGTAAAACTATTCCAGAAATATGCTTGGTTTACTGTTTCAGCATTTCCTCTTCAACATTAATGCTCAGGGCATGCTACTTAACAGATTCCTGCTTTTGCAGTGCTTGAATTCTTAGGGAGGAATGAAAGTAGAAGTTATTTGATTTTACAGGAACACTTCTAATTAACCTCAAATATAAAAATCTGTACATCAAGTTAATCCCCTTAAAAAGTGACTTGGAACGGTTAGATTGTTATCGAATTAGCTTTATTAATTAACATATTTTTGCCAAAGGGAATAAAATATCTAATTAAAGATAAACAATGCTGATAGAAACTATGCCTCCTCTTAGAAAGGTTTGTACATTTTAGGTAGCAAACCTTTAGAAGCAAACAGTCCAAAAATGCCACTTTTAAAGTAATAATAGGTAAAGGTAAAGGTTTGCCTTGCATATATGTGCTAGTTGTTCTCGACTCTAGTTGTGCTCATTTCCATTTCAAAGCCGAAGAACCAGTGCTGTCCGAAGATATCTTTGTCCGTGGTCATGACTAAATGCCAAAGACGCAGGGAACAATAGAATACAATAGAATACAATAGAATACAATAGAATAGCAGAGTTGGAAGGGACCTTGTAGGTCTTCTAGTCCAACCCCCTGCATGGGCAGGAACCTTATACCATTTCAGACAAATGGCTGTCTAACATCTTTTTAAAGACTTCCAGGGTTGGGGCATTCACAACTGCTGGAGGCAAGCTGTTCCAGAGGTTAATTGTTCTTACTGTCAGGAAATTTCTCCTTAGTTCTAAGTTGCTTCTCTCCTTGGTTAGTTTCCACCCATTGCTCCTTGTCCTGCCCCCAGGTGCCTTGGAGAAAAGTTTGACTCCCTCTTCTTTGGGGCACCCTCTGAGATATCGGAACACTGCTATCATGTCTCCCCTGGTCCTTCTCTTCATCAAACTAGACATACCCAGCTCCTGCAGCCGTTCTTCATATGTCTTAGTCTCCAGTCCTCTAATCATCTTGGTTGCTCTTCTCTGCACTCTTTCCAGAGTCTCCACGTCTTTTCTACATCGTGGCGAACCCTGTTACCTTCCCACAAAAGGCGATTTCTATTTTTCTACTTGCATTTTCGAACTGCTAGGTTGGCAGAAGCTGGGACAACTAATGGGAGCTCACTCCATTAAGCGGCACTAGGGATTCGAATCTCCCAGTTGCCGACCTTTCTGATCGACAAGCTCAGCATTTTAGCCACTGAGCCACCGTGTCCCTGTTTTAAAGCAATTGGTTATCACAGTACTAAGGAATAATACAGTGTGCAAATCCTTATGGTTTGTGAACTACGGTTGGTTTCTTAGGGTAAGTTTGGATCTTACATTATGCTAGAAACAAACAATACTCTGGCTTAACACACACATGAACACGTTGCATTTATTTTGCTGCCTGATTTTGTTTTTCTTAAAAATCACTTCCTAATATTGTTTCTTTCTCAACTGAAGTTTGGCTCTTCCGAAGCATTGTACAGACCTAAAATAAATTCGGGTTACTTTTTAAATTGTTTTGTGGCTTAGGGAAAGGTCAGCTACAAAGTCTGTGATTAAGGACTTCGGTTTCCCAAGTCAATCCTACTACTTCCCATTCACTGCACTTAGAAATACGTGTTAGAATTCCCATTGGAATCAGTGGGAACAACAACAGAGAAACTTAATTAAAGGAAACAAGAGCTGCACTGAGGTCATAGTCAAGCAGGGAGGGATTAACAAATGTATAATCCGTTGCCATAAAATGAATAAATCTTTCCCTAGATGAGGCAACATTTCTACCAATACTAACCTAGCAAATTGAAATAAATAAAACGTAAGAATTTTGGGCAGCTGAAAATAGGGATTCAGTCTTTTTTCCAATTCTCCCAGTCCTTTCAATAGCTTTAAATGCCATAAAGCTCTTCGGAGAACTTTTCTGAACAGGATATCCTTTGAACAATTCCTGATCATGGTTGGTCGATTCCTTCTAGAACAATGTTTCTCAACATTATCAACTCCAACTGCCTACCATGCTAACTAGAGAATTTGTAGTTCACTAGCTAGGCAGTTGGGATGTGGTGGCTCAATGACTAAGATGCTGAGCTTGTTGATCAGAAAGGTTGGCAGTTCGGCGGTTCGAATCCTAGCATCGCGTAACAGAGTGAGCTCCCGTTACTTGTCCCAGCTACTGCCAACCTAGCAGTTCAAAAGCATGTAAAAATGCAAGTAGAAAATTTAATTTAATTTAATTTATTCAAATTTATACCCCTTCTCTGTGGCGGGTCCTACCCTCTGAAATGACCTGCCCCCCGAACTGCGCACCATCTCAGACCTCCGCCTCTTCTGCCAGCGTCTTAAGACGCACCTATTCCAACAAGCCGGCCTAGCATAACCTCCCGTTCTTGACTGGTTTTAGATAGATTTTAACTTAGGGGGTTTTTTACACTATTTTAGCACAGGGTATGGGTTTAATAGTTTTTTTTAAAAAAAAATGTATTTTTGTATATTTGTATTGTTTTTAAATTTCCTGTGCGCCGCCCTGGGTCCTTTTTTAGGAGAAGGGCGGGGTATAAATTTAATAAAAATAAAAATAAATAAATAAATAAAAATACAGGGCAGTTGCACCATTTGTCTGAATTTTGATATACATGACCTTGGGGATGCTGCAATGCTCCTAAGTGTAAAAATTGGTCATAAGTCACTTTTTTCAATGCCTTTGCTGTAACTTCGAACGGGTGCCGTTGTAACGTCAGTCACTGAACAAATGGTGGTAAGTCGAGGCTAACTGCATTTGCTTTTTTTAAAAATCGCTTGCAAAATGGCAGAGACCTTTTCTGCATGTGACCTTTATTCCTCTTAAGCGAAAAAAAATAAAAAATATCGGTGTTAAACTGGATAACTTAGCACAGCTCTGGTCAAAATGAAAGCAAATTGCACCGTTCTATAGGCAGCCTTGCCTCATTAGGATATTTGTAAGATTCAGCCGACCTCCAAAGCTCTTGGGGGAATTTGGCAACTGTCAGGTCTGTGAAGTCTACAAACTGTACAAATTCGGTGTGACGAGGCACACATTCTACCCAATTTCCTTCAAGGTCTCAGGTCAGCCTTCCAACCCCCAGCTCCACCTTCCACAGCTGCATTTACTAGCTGCTAATTAAGTGTTTCCATTCCTTTGTAGCCCAACTAGCTGAATTAATCAGCTTTGTCTGCTCAAAGCCAACTTCCTGAATAGAGTAACTATTCCACTGCGTTGTGGCTCTTGATTTTAAAGCAAGATCGTTTTGCGAAGGAGTACATTCTCTCCTCTGCTTGTGAGATCCCATGAAAGAGTCTCCATTTATTTCTGAGATTGGTATCTAGTTTAGAATTGAATAGAATAAAATAACAGAGTTGGAAGCGACCTTGGAGATCTTCTATTCCTGTGATGGCGAACCTACGGCATGCGTGCCACAGGTGGCATGCGGAGCTATATTTGCTGGCACGCCAGCCATCAGCTCCTGTGCGCGACCTTCCGGAAGGCCAGGGAGAGGCTGTTTTCACCTCCCTCAGGCTCCAAGAAAACCTCCGGAGGCTGGAGAGGGTGAAAAACGGCCCCAACAGGCCAACCAGAAGTTCCTTCCTGAACTTCCGGTTAGGCTGTTGGGGCCATTTTTCACTGTCCCCAGCCTTCAGGAAAGCCTCCGGAGACTGGGGAGATCGAAAAACGGTCCCAATGGCCCAACCGGAAGTTCAGAAATGATCCATTTCCGACTTCTAGAGGGCCTCCCAAGGGGCTGGGGGAGGCCGTTTTTGCCCACCCCAAGCTTCAGGAAAGCTTCTGAAGCCTGGAGAGGGATTGTGTGTGCATGCGCAGTGGGGGGGAGGTTGCACGTGCATGCTCAGGTGGGTAGGGGAGGATTGTATTGGTGTGCGCATGCACAATGTTGGCATACCGTAAGAAAAAGTGTTGCCAACACTGTTCTAATCCAACTCCCTGCTTAGGCAGGAAACCTTATACCTATACCATTTCAGACAAATGGTTATCCAATCTCTTTTTAAAACTTCCAATGTTGTAGCACTTACAACGTCTAGAGGCAAATTGTTCCACTGACTAATTCTTCTGTCAGGAAATTTCTCCTTAGTTCTAGGTTGCTTCTCGGTTTCCATGCGTTGCTTCTTGTCCTGCCTTCAGGTGCTTTGGAGAGTAGCTTGACTCCCTCTCCTTTGTGGCAGCCCCTGAGATATTGGAACACTGCTATCATGTCATCCCTAGTCCTTCTTTTCGTAAGACAAGACACACCTAGTTCCAGCAACCGTTCTTTATATGTTTTAGCCTCCAGTCCCCTAACTATCTTTGCTGTGCTTCTCTGCACTCTTTCTAGAGTCTCCACATCTTTTCTACATCGTGGCGACCAAAACTGGATGCAGTATTCCAAGTGTGGCCTTACCAAGGCATTATAAAGTGGTATTAACACTTCACGTGATCTTGATTCTATCCCTCTGTTTATGCAGCCTAGAACTATGTTGGGGTTTTTTGGCAGCTGCAGCACACTGATAGGTCATATTTAAATGGTTGTCCAGTTTCTGTTTGATGTATCTAAAGCAGGGCTGTCCCATCTTGACAACTTTAAAACTTGTGAACTTCAACTCCCAGAATTCCCCAACCAGTCAAATTGGACGGGAATTCTGAGAGTTCAAGTCTACTTAAAATCGCCAAGGTTGGATACCTTTGATCTACAGCCAGTTTTTGTGTAGTGGTTAAGGCACTGGACTAGGAATTGGAAGATGATGAGTTCTAGTCCCACCTTAGGCAGGAAGCCACCTGTGTGACCTTGGTCCAGCCACTCTGCCTCAGCTCCAGGAAGGAGACAACGGCAAATCACTTCCCAAAAAAAACCCTTCTAAAAAGCTGTAGGGATGAATCCAAGCAATTGCCAGGAATTAACACTGACTTGAAGAGACAGAAATCTAACTCCGGGGGAGAAAAGAAATGATTGGTCAGCCACAAGGGCCAGCCCCAGGGACCTTCATGGGGACAGCAGTGGTAAAGTTTAGGATGGTAGCCATCATCATTCATTTGAAATTCCCCATCTTTTTTACAAGCATTGTGTTACATATTGACAGCAAATATGGTAGGTTCCACCAAGGTCCTCCGATCCGGCAGGAAATTACTTGAAGCCGATTGGGCGAGCCGTTTGACAGCTCCTTATAAAAGGGCTAGCTGTCAAGCGGAGCGGGGATGGATTATACATAGTTATTCCAAAAAAAGCTGTTGTTTGTCACTGAATCCTGAGTCTGCCTCATCCATTCACCCGATCTAACACGCTGCATGTAAACTTTTGCAAACTGCAAACACAAAACATTTCATACGGGTGTAAAAGCCAAGCACACATTTAATGTGGCAGAAATTACTATTGATTCAAAAATAAAAAAGGGGTGGGCTGCATATGTTCATGTGGTAGACGCCCGGCCCCGTTGCATCATATGGATTGCACCTGGATCCGGAACCCACCACTGGTGGGATGGATGGGGCTGGGTGGCTGAGGCCAGCCAGGGGTGGGATTCGCGGCTTCTCTGAACTCAGCAAATTCTTAGGTAGAGATTCTCCCAAACCCGTGTGAACCTGCCGAAGCCCACCTCTGATTCAGGGCCCGTGTTTCATTTCAGCAGTACCAACTGTTCTTAGGATCTAGGAGCTTAGGATCTTAGGATCTAGGATCTTAGGATCTAGGATCTTAGGATCTAGGATCTTAGGATCTAGTCTACGAAAAGCAGCAGAGAACTATCTAAACATGGATTAAGACCAGATTGCTTTAAAACCACTGCTCTAACCCAAGGCATCTGTCTGAAAATTCATGTTTTTCCGCTGAACTACCAATCAATTTGCGGAAAAGGGATAACCAAGAAAATAATGTCAAGTTCAGAACAGAGAAACCTACTTACTGTCACAATAAAATGTTCTTTGTAGACCACTTTTTTCCTGTGTCATCAAGAAACCACTAAGCCAAAAAAGGCCAATTCAGCCCCATCCTATGAAGTTTATGAATGCAAAGAAAATTGAAAAATAAAAGAGAAAGCTAAAACAAGAGAACAGTGGGGAAGGCATTGAATCCTATTGGTGCATGAAAAAAATACTTTGAAATTAGACATTCAAATAAAAGTAAATTTTTAAAAAGTAGATTAAAAATGAAAGAAAGAAAGGTAAAAAGAGGTGGAACCGGAAAGCTAATTAGAATAGTTTACAAGCTCCCAAATGTTTGGTTTTTTTTTCTTTTTAAAAGTAGTGTGCAAAATACAAAACAATAACGGTAACAGATCATTGTACAACTAAATTAAAATATACGAAGTATGAAGAATATTTTACAAAATTCTACATGTCTTTAAAATTAGACATAATAAACCAACAAAAAGAATGCCAGCAGAATAGCATGAAACCCCCACAAGCAACATTTAAAAAAAAAAAAAGTTCTAAAGGAATGAAAAGTATTTTTAAAATGTTTGTGGGGCAGGGATGACTATATTAAGGAATCCCTTAATATCATATTGAGAGAAATATTACTATTTCTCTGTGTATTCATACAGCTAAATGGAGTGGATAAATATTTATTTCTTTTACCAAGTAAAACAAATAGGGCTATAGTAATTACAGAGTAATATGGAGATGGAGAAGACCCTGGCAAAGATTTGTGGACTGGAGCAAATTTTTTTCTAAAAGTAGAACTTCACTTTATAGGTAATCCTCAATTTATGACCTCAATAGGGGTCAGAATGTCTGTTGCTAATCAAGACAGTTGTTAAGTGAGACACACCTTTAAGACTTTGCTTACCATTGTTGTTAAACAAAGCACTCCAGTTGTTAAGTGAATCAAATGGCTGTTAAGTGAATCCAGTCACCCCATTTGGTTTTGCTTGTCTGAAACCATCTGGAAAAGTCACAAAGGATGTTTACATGACCCCAGGATTTATTTATTTGTGTATATTTACCAAATTTAGAAATTGCCCATCTCCATTGCAGAGGCACCGTCTTTATTTTTAACAAATAAGATATTAAACACATAAAAACTGACTATAAAAATGTAAAGCAGAGGCAAGGATACTTAACATCTGACATAAAAGTTAATGAAAAGATGAAAAGTTAATGAAAAGATGAAAAGTTAATGAAAAGATGAAAAGTTAATGAAAAGTATTGAAAGGCCATAAATGTATGCCAATTGTTGAGCGCTAAAATATTGATCACATGACTGGGGGGGGGGGAAGCTGGGACGGTTGTAAGTGCAAGGACCAGGTGCAAATCAATTTTTTCAACGTCAGTCACTAAACAAATGATTGTAAGTTGAGGACTACCAGTTATACCTTTTTCCTCTGTCCCTCTGTCTTTACCTACTTCAAACTTGAAGTGCCCTCCGTATTACTGGCCTAGAAGCACATTGCAGCAGTGTGATATTTGCTACCCTGTAACTGAGCAATCTCCTGCCTTGGTTTCAAGTCATTGCGTCCACCTCATTGGCATCCTTCAGTCTCAAAAGACTGTGGTATCGTGCCCTGGAAAGAGGTCAAAGCTGGAGTGTCCTCTCCAGCACGAGGCCTGAGTAGATGAATATGGAGGATAGACTGTTACCCTAGCAACAGATCCCACCTCTCCACGTTGCTGAAATAGTGCAATGGAACAGCAGAGCCGATATGATTGGTTCCAGCTGCGTCGCGGGAGTTACCAGAACATGGTTGTACACAGTCACGAACTGCTTCCGGGACTCCGGCTCCGGATTTTGCCTCAAGGTTGACTCCTGAAGCCTTTTCCAGTAGTGGATTTAGCCACAAGGGAGTGGAGGTTTGTAATCAGAGTTTGCCTTCTCCTAGAACAGGGGTCTGCAAAATCGGCTCTTTTAAGACTGGTGGACTTCAACTCCCAGAGTTCCCCAGCCAGCATAGCTGAAGTTGAAGTCCACCATAGCTGAAGTTGAAGTCCACCAGTCTTAAAAGAGCCGACTTTGTAGACCCCTGTCCTAGAAGATGGTTCTGCCGCTGTAGAAAGTTAGCCCCCAGCCCTCTCCTAGAAGAATGAAATATCCTCGGAAATATTGAAAAGGAAGAATATTATATTTCCCTGGATGTGAAAAGAGAGAAACATGTTTTAAAGACAAAGTCTGCCCATCCCCCTTTGTCAATGGGCCATTAAGATTCCCAAGCCAGCCTATTCTACATAATAAAGAATTTTCCCCTTCAGCTCCAGGGTGATGGGATTAAGGCATGATAATATTAGCCCTTTACCCAACTCGCCACGTGGCACCTGAGAATTCAATCAAACTTGGGATTCAAAACACAGCCTAGAGAGTTGCCCCTGCATAGCCCTATGGGAGTATGACAACCAATCAGAATACATTTCTTACACAGGAACAGGAAACAGAGAGGTGGGCTGAACATATTATAAAAAGCCAAGCTTCCTCGTTCTCTCTCTTCGGCTCTCTTCTTCTTCACCCAACATTGAAGCATGTGATCACCTTTTCTGCTCAGGACTCAAGCCATGTGGTCCTGTCCACCATTAATCCATCTTTCCAAGCAGCCTCCATGTCTCCAGTGTCTTTTTCCCCACTTGGAGCTGAACCCAGAAGGACATTTCTTTCAACACCGCTTTATCTACCATTGGGGCATAGAGCCCTCTTCTGCCTTCAAAACCATTGATCATCTTCTCCTGTAACCCTAGAAAGAGGCCCTTATGAGGTGCTACCAGCCGGGCCAGTTGGACCAAGGTTTTTTAAGGAGGTGTTACTCCACCATCACTCACCCTTCAGCTCCAGGGTGATGGGATTAAGGCATGATAATATTAGCCCTTTACCCAACTCGCCACATGGCACCTGAGAATTCAATCAAACTTGGGATTCAAAACACAGCCTAGAGAGTTGCCCCTGCATGGCCCCATGGGAGTATGACAACCAATCAGAATACATTTCTTACACAGGAACAGGAAATAGAGAGGTGGGCTAAACAGATTATGCAGCGGTGGGCTCTGCCCTCTTATCTAACTGAACCTTAGGTAGTAACTCTTTGTCCTATTTCTTAACCTTTTCTCACATACCAATGCCTAGGGCCATGATGGCGAACCTATGGCACCTGTGCCAGAAGTGGCACACAGAAGCATCTCTCCGGGCATTCCAGATGTTGCCTGTTGCTCTTCTGGGTTCCAGAGTGCACGTGTGCGCCAGCCAGCTGGTCTTTGTCCTTGAAGCAAAAGGAAACTAGAAGAGCAGCTCCCTGGTGTGCATGTGCATGCCGGGAAGCTGAACTTCTGGTTTCTGGCGCTCCTTTGCATGCATGTGCTGAGGAGCTGCTCTTCCGGTTTCTGGCGCTCCCCTGCATTCACGCGCCCTTCTGTTTCTGCACTTGGTGCCGAAAAAGTTAACCAACACTGTCATAGGGCACCTTTGTCTGGCAACTTAGTAGACTGATGTACAACTACATAATTGTAGAGGACTTTGGAAATTAGAGTGAGAACCACACGTTCCCATCTTCTGAATTAAATTTACACCTCCTAATGGAAAGGTGGATCATTTCCCATCCTCTACAAGGTATTTTTCACTAGAAAGCCAAAAAAAGGGAGTTATTTTTAATTTTAAAAGACTCAAGTATGCATTTAATTGCTGCCCTGATAGGAGTAAATAGGTCATGGAGGTCCACCAGAACAGTTCTCCTGGATGGCCTACTTTCAGGATTAGAAATTAATGGTACCTAAAAAAAGAAAACCCTTAGCCACATCAGTGCAGGTTGTAAAGGAAAGAAAGAAAGGAAAAAGATTTTGAAAAATGGCACAATCAGAATTTGGGGTTGGAGGAGAGAGACAAAGGAAAGACAATGAGTTTTTTTGTCCCACCCTTTCAAAGACATTATTTCTATTTCATTAAACAGAAGAATTGTGTTTTTGTCTGATCAGGGAGTCTGTTGTCTGTAGTCAGCAGAGTTAGACCCAAAGGCATATTTCATGCCATGCCTAAGAAAGTTACAGAATTTACCAAAACAAGATAACATTTTATTCATTGTTGGAGCCTTTTCTGGATTCTGCTTTCCCCAGGATCTGAAACAGGGACAGGTTTTTCCCTGGAGCCATCTCATATTTGGGAACCTCTTCTTGGAAAAATCTCTGATGGTGGCCACTTGAATGGTTTTCTGGCCCCCAATTAAAAGGCCATTTATTTATGTAGAACTTCAAGCAAGTTTAACATGCCTTGTACCATGGGCTATTGAAGCCCTTTGGTGGTTTACAATAAAAATATAAAACCAAAGTTAAAACCAAAGGTGCTATAATTAATCATCCAGAGTTAAAAGGAGTGCTTTCAGTCTTTTAAAGCTCCTGAAAAACAGATCCATCTCTTCAGGGACGACATCTCCGGAAATTGACAGAGCTCAGCAAATTGATGGTAACGAACAGGAAGCGGAACATCTTCCAATTATTTCAGTTAGATGTGGGAGAGCAGAGGTAACAGTGAAGAAGCTGTTCTCTCAAATAACTTGGATCCAAGCAGCAAATGGTTTTAAGGGCACAAGCATTTTTCTTGGAAACAAATTAGCGGACAGAGGGCACTTTCAAGGCAACATTTTTCAGGAACGTTGCATACCATAATCATAGTGGATTCACAGAATTCAGCTGTTCCTGTCTCTTCTCTTCTGGAGGTGGTTATTTTTTTTAAAAAGGTTTTTATTAGGTAAACATTGAAAACGTCGGACATAGTGCGACATTTCTGGCATAGTCATTTCCACTGAGTTTTTTGAACTTACAGCAATAACAGTTTATATCTGTTACATAGGCATGTGTAGTCAGCCAAACTACCTCCCCATTAATCCCTTTCATTATATAGTTACTATCAGTACATATACATATCCAATTCTTACCTATCGTACAATATTAATACTATATTTTCCAGTTCTTATCTCTGCTTTGCTGATCCGGACTTTTTCCTTTGTTTCTCACCATCGGTACCAGTAGTGGGTTTCAAATTTTTTTAGAACCTCTTCTGTAGGTGTGGCCTGCTTTGTGGGAGTGGCTTGCCAGCCATGTGACTGGGTCAGAACAGAGTGGCTTGCTGGCCGTGGGACTGAGTGGGAGTGGCTTGGCAGTCATGTGACTGGGTGGGCATGGCCAACTTGTAAAATGTGGTGAAACTCACTTAACAATGCTCTTGTTTAGCAACCAAAATGTTGGCTCAGAAACTCTGACATTTGAAGCACGCAAGTCTTAAAGCTGTCAAGTTACAAGACCCTTTGCACCCCTAACCCTTTAGAAAAAAAACCTTCAACTCCCAGAATTCCTCCTCTCACTCTTCATCTTGATGATGGGCGGATGGGCGGGGGGAGGGAGCTGGAACCGGTTCTAAACGGCACTGTAGATTTGTGGAACCTCTTCTGTAGAAGAGCTTAGAACTGGCAGGAACCCAACCCTGATCAGTAACATTTGTCCCAGATTTCGTGGTATTCCGTCTCACCCTTGTCTTTGAGTTCTAGAGTCAGCCTGTCCATTTCTGCGCACTTGAGTATCTTCTTTCTTATTTCTTGTTCCGGGGGAATTTCTTTGTTTTTCCCGTTTTGTGCGAAGACCAGTCTTGTTGCCGTTAACATATGCAACATTAAATATAATCCACCTTTGCTATGTTTTTCTTTTGTGATCCCTAATACAAATAGTTCTGACCTCAACACTATCCTTTGATTTTTCCAATTACAATTTCCACAGGGGACAAATATCAGATTAACCGAGTTGGAAGGGACCTTGTAGGTCATCTAGTTCAACGCTCAAGCAGGAGACCCTACACCATTTCTGACAAATGGCAGTCCAGTCTCTTCTTGAAAGCCTCTGGTGATGAAGCCCCCATAACTTCCAATGGCAAGCTGTTCCATTGGTTGTTTGTCAGAAAATTTCTCCTTATTTTTAGGTTGGATCTCTCCTTAATTAGTTCCCACCCATTCTTCCTTGTCTGGCCTTCAGATGCTTTGGAAAAATAGCTTGACCCCTTCCTCTCTGTGGCAGCTCCTCCAATATTGGAAGACTGCTATCCTGTCTCCCCTGGTCCTTCTCTTCACTAGACTAGCCATGCCCAGTTCCTACAACCGTTCATTGTGTGTTTTAGCCTCCAGTCCCCTAATCATCTTGGTTGCTCTTCTCTGAAGTTTTTCTAGAGTATCTACAGTATTTCTGTATATCCTCTGTGAAGGGAAAAATTGATTCTGTACTCTTTCTCCAACAGCAGGGGTTTCTTTCCTTGCTTTGTGATTCTGTTGTGGTTTTGGATTAGTAGAACAACAGAATAACAACATTGGAAGAGACGTTGGAGGTCTTCTAGAATCTAGTCCATCCCCATGCTCAGCAGAAAACCTTATACCATTTCAGACAACTGATTGTCCAATCTCTTTACTAGAACCTCCAATGTTTTTAAGAAGAGATTGGACAACCTTGGAGATTGGATCCCAGGAGCATCAGGCCGCCTTCCTGGTTTGAAAACTCATAGGGTGGGCGAGGGGAGTGGAGAGGAGATTGTAGGTCCTGATTTATTGCAGAAGAAGTAGGCAGGTGTTCAAAACACAAACATCTGTCATCTGTCAGAAATGGTGTAGGGTTTCCTGCTTGGGCAGGGAGGTTGGACTAGATGACCTACAAGGCCCCTGCCAACTCTGTTATTCTATCTTTTTATCCAGATGGGAAGGGAGTATTCAAAGTAGCATGGTTGTAGCACGGTCAGATGTAACCAGGATGAGCTTTAGAATACATTGAGATCTCTGCTCAATGAAAGTATGAAAGAGATCGTTGTGATGTCTTAAGACAGGGGTCTGCAAAGTCGGCTCTTTTAAGACTGGTGGACTTGAAAAATATGCATTTCCGGCGACTTCCGGTTCCGGCTCCAGCGGCGACGGGCGAGCCTAGGGCTCGCTCGCCGCTTTGTTTCTTTTCCTGCCCCCCCACGGGGGCGAGACGCCCCATTTTTGGGGGTCTCCCGTAAAGCCGGCTTGCCTGGGTCGTCCTCCCCCAGCGGCAGCTGGGAAGCGACCCTTGTCTTCGGCTTAGGTGGAGGAGGACATGCTGCGGGGGGTTTCCCCTTCGCCAATGGCGGGCGGCATCGTTCTGAAAATATGAAGAGAGCTGGCCGTCTGAGTCGGAAGGCTTCCCGGGGCTTCGGCTGCGAGGGTGAAAGTGAGTGGTTTTAAACATTTTTTTTTCTTGCTGTCAGCCTGGCTGAAAGAACTTGGAGGGGGGTGTCTGCTTGTTAAACCCCCCCTCGGACTAAAGCGGCACTTAAGAATGGCTCCTCGCTGCGAGGAAGCGGATATCTTTAATCTGGACTGTTTGAAACAAGGGAAAGTGGTCTGCGGTTTGTCTTTGAAACAATGTATCTAGGTCTGGCTGATTTGAAACTTTTTTTTTACCACTCTCTCCTTCTGGCTCTGAGTCTGGGCGGTGAAAATGGCTTCTCTTTGTCCCTGAATGACTATTTTACCTATGGAAAATTTCCAGCGTCTCTTTGTGATTTGGACTCCTTCTGGTTACTAAAGAAGAATTTTTTTTTTGGATTTGTGATTTCTTTTCTGGAGTGCCTTCGTTATTATACTTATTGAGTTGGAAAATTGTTTCTCTCTTGGTTCCTGAACTTTACAACCCTGAACTGAACTTTTGGCTCCTGACTTGCCTCAACAGCCCCACCCAAAAAACGCCATTTTAGTGGCACTGACTTTAACAGCTAACCATGGCACAAGAATCAGCACTGGCAAGCTTAGAACTAAGGATGGCCTCTCTTGAATCTGTTATACAAACTTTGGTACAAGAAATCAAGGCCCAGAGGGCAGAAAATATCAACTTTAAAAAGGAATTATTGGACACACGGAAACAAGTGCTGGAGAACACACAGAAGAATGAAGAACTGGAAGGGGGGCTGGCGGGGGCTAAGGGAGAGATTAAAAATGTTACTAATGAGGTTGTGGAAATAAATGGGCATGTGTCTAGGATTGATATGGAAAGGATGACATATTTTTTGAGATTTCAGAATGTTTCTGAGGAAATTGGTGAATGTCTCCCTGAACTCATGAGCACAATTATAGCAGACTATTTACATAAACCTAAGGATGAGATCAGGGGGGACATTGACCTAGCCTACAGAATAAACTCTGCATATGCCAGGATAAATGAAGTACCCAGAGAGATACATGTTAAATTTGTTAGAAGGTCAACCAGAGAGGAAATCTTGAAAGTGCAAAGAGGAGGTCCGTTAATTTACCAACAAAAGGAGGTTGCTATCCTAAAGCAGATCCCAAGAAAGATTAGAGAAGCAAGAAGGAAATTTTCCTTCTTGTCCAAAAAATTGTTTGACCACGGGATCTGGTTTAGGTGGGTGATACCCGAAGGGATGCTGGTGTTCTGGGAAGGAGGAAGAGTGAGGATTAAAACAGTTGCTGAGGCGGAAGCCTTTTTTAAAAAACATTTCTCTGTCCTGGGGGAAGATCCAGGGGGGGCAGGGGGGCCACGGCCCCGCCCGCTGGGGGCCTGGAAGGAGAGATAGAAGATACAATTGCCAAGAGACTTAGATCTAAAAAATAACTTTGCCTTGATTTTTTGAATAATATTGTATAATATAACATGTGCATCTGGATTTTTGTAAATGACTGACAGCATAGAACTGAGAACTTAGAAATATGTACTTGCTTTTACTTTGTAGTGTATGGAAAATGTTTTTTATTAATGATCTATTTTGATGTCCCGGTAGGGCCGACGACTTTGACGTGAATGCTCTCAAAATTTCTTTGTATCCCTTACCCTATCCTATTGAAAAACTGTAAAACCAATAAAACTTTTTCAATATAAAAAAAAAAAGACTGGTGGACTTCAACTCCCAGAGTTCCCCAGCCAGCATAGCTGGCTGGGGAACTCTGAGAGTTGAAGTCCACCAGTCTTAAAAGAGCCGACTTTGCAGACCCCTGCCTTAAGAGACTCGTAATGTATTATAGCAATAAGAAATACAGTATATTCATTGTTAAGATGCCATAAACTCTGTGTTGTTTTTGCAAAAAAAAAAAGTTTAATAAGCCTACCCTTTTGGAAACCTTTAAGCCGATGGTGTTGCAGAGCTAAATTTTATTGTCCCACCTCAAGTGTTGGGTCATTTAGCAAGGGCAAGTTTTGAAAAAAGCCTTTTGCTTCAAGGACAAAGATTTAGTTTTTTTAGTTTTATTTGATTTATATCCCGCACCTATCTCCTACAAAAGGACCCAGGGCGGCGCATAGGAAATTAAAAAAACACCATATAAATATACAAATACATAAAATCCTAAAACCACAATTAAACTTAAGAACCCTGTGCTAAAACAACATATTAAAATCCCTCTAATTAAAAATTTGTAAACTAAAACTCAGTCGTTAGCAGGTGGTCACGCTAGGCCGGCTTGATGGAACAGGTGCGTCTTCAGGCGCTGGCTGAAGATCACTTTATTATCTTTATGCAATTCTTATTATGCTTATTCTGTTCCTAGAGCAGGGAGAGGTGAGCCCGTCATGTTTACATAGGAACATCAAAGTACTTTTAAGGAATTTTAAAGCGTACAAATAACAGAAAAACAAACTCTGGAGGCAACAAAGTCTTTGGAAGTCAGATAGGATGTTAGCACCCACCCCTCTCCTAGAAAAATGAAATATTTTAGGAAATCTTAAAAAGGCAGAATAGTGTAATTCCCTGGATGAGAAAAGGAGAAACATGTTTTAAAGACAAAGCAGCTCCCTGCAGCTTCCCCCACCCCCCACCTTTGACAATGGGCCATTAAGGCCTGAGCCAGTCTATTCTACCTACCTTGGGCAGAGTCATAACAGGAATCCCAAAGCCCTTTCATACATCATCACCCAGCAACAGCTCAACCAAGCTTGGGACTCAAAAGACAGACAGCCTACAAAGTTAACTAAGATCCACGTCCCCTGGGAATCCACCAATCATAGTGCTTTTCTTGCACAAGAATGGGAAGCTGTGGGCAGGCCCAAAGAGGGAATAAAACCAGGGCACTCTCAGCATCTCTTCCCTTTTTTTTAACTTCAAGATCTTCAAGGCATATGATCCCCTTTCCTCCCAGGACCTCAAGCCATGAGGTCCAAGGGTGGAATGCTGCCGGCATTACTGCCGGTTTGGTGCACGTGCATTGATTGGAAAGATGGCTTAATGATGAAGCAATATCACCAAGCACATGGTTCTCTGGTGCAGCTGACCCCATGGTGTTGAGATCGGAGGGTATGTATACCTTCTCTTGGGCTTTGAACTTGAACTTCCTGTTCCTGTGCAAGAACATATATTCTATTGGCTGTGATCAGATTCCCATGGGGCCATGTACAAATCCTAGGAGTTTGTCTTAACTAAGCATGGGTGAAGTTTGGCTGATGCAATGAAGGGGCTTATTGGGCAATTCCTATTGTGGCTGAAGGCTAACCCTATCTTTGTTCAGAGTCAGATCTTGCTGCAGGCAGGAATGGATAACCAAATCCGCATTTCTAAAGCTGTCCCAGCTCAGTATCTGCTTGGCGGGGCGGGGTGGGGCATGGAGCTGAGGCTCTAAGTTCTGGAGTTGAAGTCCACGCATCTTCAGGTGACCAAGGTTGAGAAACACTGCCATAGAGAGATGTGTGTGTACCTGTGCAAAGAGAATAACAGAGTTGGAAGGGACTTTGAAGGTCTTCTAGTCTAATCCCCTGCTCAAGCAGGAGACCATTTCAGAAAAATGGTTATCCAGTCTCTTCTTAAAAGCCTCCAGTGATAGAGCACCCACAACTTCCGAAGGCAAGCTGTTTCGCTAATTAATTGTTTTCATTATCAGAAAATTTCTCCTTAGTTCTAGATTGGATCTCTCTTGGATAAGTTTCCATCCATTACTTCTTGTTCTGCCTTTGCGGCAGCCCCTCAGAACACTGCTATCATGTCTCCCCTAGTCCTTCTTTTCATTAAACTAGACATGCCCAATTCCTGCAACCGTTTTTCATATGTTTTAGCCTCATCTTGGTTGCTCTTCAACCATCTAGTTGGGCTTAACTCCTAGAAACATGGACCAAATGCTCTTATTTTATTTTATTTTTTTATTTTATTAAATTTATACCCCGCCCTTTTCCTTGTTAGGACCCAGGGCGGCGCACAGGCATCTTAAAAACACAAAAATACAATAAATATCAATTAAAATGTAATTAAATGGATGAGGGGATAAATGGGGAACTCATCAAATTCGCAGACGACACCAAGCTGGCAGGAATAGCCAACACTCCAGAAGATAGGCTTAAGATACAGAAGGATCTAGACAAACTTGAACATTGGGCACTGTCTAATAAAATGAAATTCAATTGTGAAAAAAGTAAGGTCCTACATATAGGCAAGAAAAACCAAATGCACAAGTACAGTATAGGTGGTACCTTGCTCAATAGTAGCAACTGTGAGAGGGATCTCGGAATCCTAGTGGACAACCATTTAAATATGAGCCAGCAGTGTGCAGCAGCTGCCAAAAAAGCCAACACAGTTCTAGGCTGCATCAACAGAGGGATAGAATCTAGATCGCGTGAAGTGTTAATGCCACTGTATAGTGCCTTGGTAAGGCCACACTTGGAATACTGCATACAGTTTTGGTCGCCACGATGTAGAAAAGACGTGGAGACTCTGGAAAGAGTGCAAAGAAGAGCAACCAAGATGATTAGAGGACTGGAGACTAAGACATATGAAGAACGGCTGCAGGAACTGGGTATGTCTAGTTTGATGAAGAGAAGGACCAGGGGAGACATGATAGCAGTGTTCCGATATCTCAGAGGGTGCCACAAAGAAGAGGGAGTCAAACTTTTCTCCAAGACACCTGGGGGCAGGACAAGGAGCAATGGGTGGAAACTAACCAAGGAGAGAAGCAACTTAGAACTAAGGAGAAATTTCCTAACAGTAAGAACAATTAACCTCTGGAACAGCTTGCCTCCAGCAGTTGTGAATGCCCCAACCCTGGAAGTCTTTAAAAAGATGTTAGACAGTCATTTGTCTGAAATGGTATAAGATTCCTGCCCATGCAGGGGGTTGGACTAGAAGACCTACAAGGTCCCTTCCAACTCTGCTATTGTATTGTATTGTATTGTAAATTCATTAACCCGTGCTAAAAACCCAATATTAAAAACCCTACCAAATTACAAATTTCCTTAAAACGTCAGAAACGGGGGGCTATCCTAGGCCGGCTTGTTGGAATAAGTACGTCTTAAGACGTCTTCATCTGGACTTGTCAGTGAAAATATTTACAGACCCCTCGCATCCTGGATATAAATTGTTTCAACTCCTACCCTCAAAACGACACTATAGAGCACTGCACACAAAGACAACTATACACAAGAAGAGTTTTTTCCTGAATGCCATCACTCTGCTAAACAAATAATTCCCTCACCACTGTCAAACTATTCACTAAGGCTGCATTACTATTACTATTAGTCTTCTCATCATTCCTATCACCCATCTCATCCCACTTATGACTGTAACTTTGTTGTCTGTATCCTTACGATTTATATTGATTGTTTCCTAGAATGATTTGATTGCTTATTGGTACCCTATGACTATTATTAAGTGTCGTACCTTATGTTTCTTGATTAATGTGTCTTGTCTTTTTATGTACACTTGGCCAATAAAGAATTCTATTCTGTTCTGTTCCGTTCCGTTCTGTTCCATTCTGTTCCATTCTGTTCCGTTCCGTTCCGTTCCGTTCCGCTCCGCTCCATTCCATTCCATTCCATTCCATTCCATTCCATTTCATTCCAATAATCGACCACTCTGTCAAGGATACTGTAAAGATGTTCTAGCTAGCTAACTCAATAGATACACATATACAAAGTTGGGTCTTACAACTGAATTTGGGTCCTTGCATTTGTATCAAAGAAAGAGAGAGGCTATCTTCCTTCTTGATGGACCTTCATGGAAGACCCTGAGCCAAGATTAAGGTTGCCAAGGAATGCAATATTCAAGAAACCCCTTGCATTCTGGGAAGGGTCTCCACATCAAACCTTTAGCCCTGAGCAGAGGGTGGGGTGCTTGCTGTAAGCCTCCAGGGACCATGGGTGGAACAGAAAGCCATTTCCGTTCACATTTCAGGTTTTCTCTGGGTGTTTTAATTTACTGGGGTGTAGTTTGTGATTCTATATGAGAGCCATATGCTTCCCTTTCTTCTTTATTGCTGGGTGGGTAAAGTTACACACCAAACATCAGGCCATGCCTGTGAGGTCACCTCCATAAGGCCAGAACCCAGAGCTGTTAGGGAGATCATCATGCGTTTTAAACATATACAAGTCCAGAAAGAACTAATATTCTCTCGGAAAAGGGGTGGGAGTCCCTATGGGCCCATCAGTTTGTTTCTTCCCCCCTTTTCCTTTCAAAGTTTATTTTGTGGAATCTGTGAAAATATGAACTCAACCCTGAAAGAGGCAACCCCATTTGCGTCATAGCTGTTCAAGAATGGCAAGGCCCGTGAAGGCTGATTTCGAGAGATTGCCTCACTAACACAGAATGCAAATTAGCCCTGCGGCTTGCCTCTATTCCTACCCCATACAAGGTTCAGCTATTAGCCCATAAAGTGTGCAAATTGAATCCAGGCCTTTGCATATTTTTTTGGGAGGTGGGGGGAAGAGAGATTCTGAGGATCTTTCTGAATTTGGCTTATTGCCATTTGGGAGAAGGGTGAATTTCTTGTTTGGTACTTTCCCCAGTGAGCGGTACAAAAAAAAAAAGTTTCTCCTTCTTCCATTCTTATGAGGCAGGTCTGTAATCAGTATAAGCTGGATGAGGGTGGATCCGATGGGAAGAGACATGATTTAATTTGCTTTTATATGCAAACTTATCTGGGCGTCAGAAAGCGGGATGTCACGAAGGCCAGCGGTTGTGAACATCAAACCAAGGCGATGCCCGTTTTTATAAATGTCGTGCAAAATTGATGATCGCTTTTTGTACTCTTCCTCTGTACCCTGAAACTTATTTTAATTTCATACCTTTATCCCAGGAGTGTCCAAACTTGGGAACTTTAAGACTTGTGGACTTCAACTCCCAGAATTCCCCAGCCAGCATGGCTGGCTGGCTGGGGAATTCTGAGAGTTGAAGTCCACAAGTCTTAAAGTTCCCAAGTTTGGACACCCTTGCTTTAGCCAATAGAAGTAGTGTTCCTATCACAATAACTTCTAAGGAAGTGAACAGTAAATGCCATTCATATGATGGGCCGTTGTGCTCATCATACAAAAAAAGTGCTACCCTGACAAAAGGGTCTTTTGGATGTTGTTCTAGGTTCTTTGTAAAATCCTTCCTTGGGAAAAGTCAGAGTTCCAAAAGTAAATCAGACTCCAAGGCAAAATATTCCTCAAAGTTCCAATTTATTAAGAGAGCCATGTTGGCACATCTGGGGAAACCCAAATCTGAAAGCTTCCTGGTTTTCCACAACCAGTTGAAAGTTCAAGATCCTGCCCCACACCCACAAGTCCATCCCTTGGTCCAATCTCCCACTGCCATGGTACATTGGACCAGGGGATTCAATTCCACCCAATTCAGTTCCGGTCAGGTGCAGGGGTGCAAAGATAAAGGGTGACCTTGGCTTTCTAGAAAGAATTTTGTTATGGCTACATATCATCTAACTCCATACAATCCCCACTCCCATTTTCCCACACTAGAAAATGCATAGTAGAATCATAGAAAGTATGGCAAGCCAACGATCCAAAAAAAAAAGAAAAGAAAAGAAAAGATGGCTGCAGACCAGATAGTAGTGTTCATATCACAATAGCTTCTAAGGAAGTGTACAGTAAATGCCATTCATCTGATGGGTCATTGTGCTGTGGCCTAGAGGTGGAGCTCTGGCCTCCCAATCAGGAAGTTGTGAGTTTGATCCTAGGTAGAGGCAGATGTAGGGTCTCCTGCTTGGGCAGGGGGTTGGACTAGATGACCTGCAAGTTTCCTTCCAACTCTGTTAATCTGTTTTTAAAAAAAGGCCAGCAGGCCTCTTCTCATCATACAAGGAAAGCACTACTCTGAAAATGGGACTTTTGGATATTGTTCTACCTTCTTTGTAAAATCCTTCCTTGGGAAAAGTGGGTGGATGGCACTTGAAAACCAACGTAGGCTTAGACTAGATTTTTTTTATAGAAAGCCAGAGGTCCCCAAAGGTGCTTTTTCAAGAGGCAACTGTTGTTTTTCTTTGAAGACGTTTCGCTTCTCATCCAAGAAGCTTCTTCAGCTCTGCATGGATGGTGGAGAATGAAAGGATCCATCCAGTCAGAGCTGGAGAAGCTTCTTGGATGAGAAGCGAAACATCTTCAAAGATAAACAAGAAAGTCCAGTTATCTCTTGAAAAAGCACCTTTGAGACAACCATGACCTGGAGGACGGAGAATCTGCACAGACAGAATCTCCATAGACAAAAATCTCTGGGATATCAACAGCATTACTGCACATAACAATGCTATTATGCAGTGGTGAAATTCAATTTTTTTTTTACTACCAGTTCTGTGGGCGTGGCTTGGTGGGCATGGCAGGGAAAGGATACTGCAAAATCCCCATTCCTACCCCACTCTGGAGCCAGTCAGAGGTGGCATTTGCCGGTTTCCTGAAATACTCAAAATTCCCGCTACCGGTTCTCCAGAACCTGCCAGAACTGCTTGATTTCACCCCTGCTATTGCGAAAGCACAGACATGCGATCACACAGGTGTACACTTATGCATATAGCCAGCTGAAAAGCAGGCTAATTAGCCCATGTTTATTTATGGATGAGATGTTCTTCCTTACTATTGTCAAGAACACAACATGAATGTCATAAGGAATTGAGCAGGGCTCGAAAACATGTTTACCACAATTGTTTGTAGCCTGTAGTACTCGTTCGGTATCTTTTTTTCTTCCCCAAGAAATTTCTTCTTTCAAACCGTATTAGAAGGGCATGTAACACCGTTCCTCAATCAGGCAAATTCCAGATGTGGGGTGGAGACACAAGAGCCGTGAAGAGATATGCAAGGGGGAGCTAGAGAGACAATGTCACAGCAACTCCTACTACAAATAAATGTTTAAATCTACGTCGCTGCTTAAATAGGGACGCAGTGGCTCAGTGGCTAAGCTTGTCAATCAGAAAAGTCAGCAGTTCGGCGGTTCAAATCCCTAGAGCTGAGTAACAGAGTGAGCTCCCGTTACTTGCCCTAGCTTCTGCCAACCTACCAGTTTGAAAGCATGTAAAAAATGCAAGTAGAAAAATAGGAACCACCTTTGGTGGGAAGGTAACATTGCGTTCTGTGGGCCTTCAACATTTAGTCATGCCGGCCACATGACCACGGAGACGTCTTCGGACAGCACTGGCTCTTCGGCTTTGAAACGGAGATGAGCACCACCCCCTAGAGTGGGGAACGACTAGCACATATGTGCAAAGGGAATTTTTACCTTTACTTTTTAGCTGCTTTAATAACTTGCAATCACCTATATTTCATTTAAATATAAGGAGAAACTTCTTGACAATGAGATCTACCCCGTATTTATTCGACTATAACGCGCACCCGTGTATAACGCGCACCCCCTAATTTTCCATTAAAAATCGGTATAAAATTTTTATACCGATTTTTATAAAGCATGACTGACGGGCTCCACAGCTGAGGGGCGATGGAGCGATGCCGTTCCACCCTAACCGCGTCCCTTTCTGTCTCCGCTTCTCCCCCGCGTCCCTTTCTGCCTTCCGCTTCTCCCCAGCGTCCCTTTCTGCCTTCCGCTTCTCCCCCGCATCCCTTTCTGTCTCCGCTTCTCCCCCGCGTCCCTTTCTGCCTTCCGCTTCTCCCCCGCGTCCCTTTCTGCCTTCCGCTTCTCCCCCGCATCCCTTTCTGTCTCCGCTTCTCCCCCGCGTCCCTTTCTGCCTTCCGCTTCTCCCCAGCGTCCCTTTCTGCCTTCCGCTTCTCCCCAGCGTCCCTTTCTGCCTTCCGCTTCTCCCCCACGTCCCTTTCTGTCTCCGCTTCTCCCCCGCGTCCCTTTCTGCCTTCCGCTTCTCCCCCGCGTCCCTTTCTGCCTTCCGCTTCTCACCCACGTCCCTTTCTGTCTCCGCTTCTACCCCGCGTCCCTTTCTGCCTTCCGCTTCTCCCCAGCGTCCCTTTCTGCCTCCCCCCCCACCGCCGCCGCCGCCGCCCAGAAACCTGAATTTATTTATTCGAGTATAACGCGCACCCAAACTTTGAGTTCTTTTTTGGGTACAAAATTTTGCGCGTTATACTCGAATAAATACGGTAGTCAAACAGTGGAACAGTAGTTTATCTATGGAGGTTGTTGGTTCTTCATGTTGGGAGCTATCTGAGAAGATGGATAATCTTCTGTCTTGGGTGGTTTCAGTGATTTTCTTGCATGTGCCAGAGGGGTGGATTAGATCAATGCTTTTCAAACTTGGCAGCTTTAAGATGTCTGAACTTCAACTCCCAGAATTTCCCAACCAGCATGTTTGGTTTGAAGAATATTGGATTAAATGAACCTCTTGACCTTCGACGGTTTATGATTCTGTGATCTCCCAGATAATATCCTCAGCTGGACTGAGGAAAAGTGCTAAGGAAGGAAACAATTTATTTTCTTTCTTTCTTTTCTTTCTTTCTTTCTTTCTTTCTTTCTTTCTTTCTTTCTTTCTTTCTTTCTTTCTTTCTTTCTTTCTTTCTTTCTTCTTTCTTTCTTTCTTTCTTTCTTCTTTCTTTCTTTCTTTCTTTCTTTCTCCTTCCTTCCTTCCTTCCTTCCTTCCTTCCTTCCTTCCTTCCTTCTTTCTTTCTTTCTTTCTTTCTTTCTTTCTTTCTTTCTTTCTTTCTTTCTTTCTTTCTTTCTTGGGGCTATCTGAGTACTGCCTATCACCTCACCATCAATACTGTGTTTTCCCCAAAATAAGGCGGGTCAGCTAGACTGAGGAAAGGTGCTAAGGAAGGAAACAATTTCTTTTCTTTTTTCTCCTTCCCCCCTTCCTTCTCTTTCTTTCTTTCTTTCTTTCTTTCTTTCTTTCTTTCTTTCTTTCTTTCTTTCTTTCTTTCTTTCTTTCTTTCTTTCTTTCTTTCTTTCTTTCTTTCTTTGGATTGTCTGAGTGCTGCCTATCACCACCAATACCATGTTTCCCCCCAAAAAAGGCAGGGTCTTATTTTCTTTTGACTCCTGAAATAAGTGCTTGGCCTTATTTTCAGGGAGGTCTTATTATTTCTGAGGTGCAGGAGGCAGCGAGCGTGGTCACCTCATGGCTGCTGCTGCATTGCAATATTTTCTGGGAGGGCTTGTTTTAGGGGAGGAGGCTTATTTTAGCGCATGGGCTCAAAAGCCTGATTGGGCTTAATATCCAGAGAGGTCTTATTTTGGGAGAAACTGGGTAGTTGTTCAGTGCTGGTTTTGTTGTCTTTTCCCTCCCTAATTCAAATCAAGAGTAGCCAAGGAATTTACTATTGGAGTTGTACTGTTTAGAGCAGGGGGGAAAAAACTATGGCTGAGAGCAACTATGGCTGTTGCCAAAAACTTGGCAATCCTTGAAGGTGTTGAAATATAGCTCTGGAGAATGATAGTGCCCTCTCTTTTAATTAAGCCCCGGGGGAGGAAAAAAGATAAAACAAGGGGAAGAACAGCAGGAATTTCCTCTGGTTTACATGTGAACTAGTTTCTTTCATGATCTGGATGAAATGCACTTGATTAACCCTAGAGGGCAAAGGTATCAAAACTTCCAAATTGTGCAGCGGAAACAGGATTCATTCCAATGCTGAATAGGATAGGATAGGATAGGATAGGATAGGATAGGACAGGACAGGACAGGACAGGACAGGACAGGATAACAGACATGGAAGAGACCTTGGAGGTCTTGTAGTCCACTTCCCTGATCAGGCAGGAAACTCCATATCATTTCAGGCAAATGGGTGTCCAATCTCCTCTTAAAAACTTCCAGTGTTGGAGCATTCACAAGTTCTGGAGGCAAATTGTTCCACTGATTAATGGAGTAGATTGTCCAACTCTGTTTTCTACGGGAAGATTTTTGTTGCCCATCAGAGCTTCTGCTAAATTTCTTTCTTTTTTGGCTACTTTTTCTGATTACAGAGGTATGCGGCATGAGGCCCATCATCCCCTGACGTTCTGCCTCATCTTTTCTTTCGGATGCTTTTTATAACAGACACTAAATAGAAGCCTTGGCGTGCTGCAGAACAAAACTCCAGGTTCAAGCATTAAAAAAAAAAAGTATTTATAAGAATATTTTTGATACCCTCTAAATGTCCTTAGAAAATAAAGGGGATGGGTGAGGAGGTAAATGTTTCAGTCTTGTGGTAATTTCGGAAAAAATGGTTATATGGTATGTCCAGTAGAAAAAAATAAGTCTGATTGAAAAAATATTGTGCAGGGTGGCTGCTAGGGGGCGGGCGGAGGGAAGGGGAAATCCTCAATTTGAAGGAGAATTCATTTTTAATTAGTTATTAGAAAGAATAATTCAACCATGAATACAGAATGACTTTTTGTACACGCATTCCAAGATGGTAGGCCGGATTATTATTTAATTTTTTTGTGTTTTTACATACAGTCACGCATGCAAGAATGCAAATGACCGAAGTTATCAGAAGTTATCCCAAGACTGGAAGACAGGGATGAATGGCTAGCTGCCAATATTTGATATCCAGAAATCATAACAGCCTCTCCAAACATGGGCCAGGCCCTCCATTCCCAGAACGGTTTTCGGGTTGTGCTTCATTTCTGGTTTGCACAATCTCAGTGAAGGAGAACAAACTATCGCATTACAACCTCCCACAGAGGAAGGGATTATGTGCGAGTATTGTCCACTTCCCTACCCCTATGGAGAGAAAGCGAAGCCTACGCACTTGCAGCCTATCAGGTGACGCTACTCGTTCCCTCTTCTCCCTTACTCACAACCACCTCCTGTGTACTCCAGTCCATGGACTGTGCATTCCTGCTGTTGCTAATTGCTTATTCTTCTACTCATGGCTCCTTTTGATCCCCCACAGTCGAGTCTCTAAGCAAGCCAGTCAACAGGGGAACCCGGAATTGTATGTTGTGCACAGTGGTGGGACTCTCTTACCTTCCCTACCAGTTTGCAAATGTGAGTGTGGGCGCGTCTGTGAATTTGCACCGCCTTCTGTGTGTGCCCATGCATTATGTGCATGCCCATGGTATAGGACATACTATGCTGGCTGGGGAACTCTGGGAGTTGAAGTCCACCAGTCTTAAAAGAGCCAACTTTGCAGACCCCTGGAATAGGGCTTCCTGCCAAGGCAGGGGATTGGACTAGAAGACCTCCAATGTCCCTTCCAACTCTGCTATTGTATTGCATTGTATTACATCGGGCATGGGTGGGCGGAGCCTCCGGCAGCCGCCGCTGCAGTTTGCCAAAACCGGAGAGAACTGGCTGAATACCACCTCTGGTTGTGCAGGAAGAATATTCCCGTCAGGCACAAGGAACTGGAACAACTTTGTGAATAGGCCATCCGTTTCTTTATTGTTGCTCACCTATATTACAAGACTGGCTGTATTCCCTTGGGAAGAAGTTGATAAAGCTTCACTAGTGTGCTCTATGATGATTTGCCCACGCAGAAATGCTATGTTGCCACATCTCTTTACTTCTCCCTGTCCTCTAGCTGGTGATTCCACAAGATGATGATGATGGTGGGATCCCTTCAGTCATCCCCGACATAGTTTGCAATTTTGCCTTCTAGTGACAAGTCTGCTATTACATTTCCCGGCACTTCCTAGTTAGTCGCCTTTACTACCAAGGAGATATAACAGAGTTGGAAAGAACCTTGGAGGTCTTTTAGTCCAACCCCCCTGCTCAGGCAGGAAACCCTATACAACTTCAGACAAATGGTTCTCCAATCTCTTCTTAAAAACTTCCAGTGTTGGAACATTCAGAACTTCTGAAGGCAAGCTGTTCCACTGGTTTTTTTATTTTCACGGTTAGGAAATTTCTCCTTAGTTCTAGGTTGCTTTTCTTCTTGATTGCTTTCCATCCATTGCTTCTTGTCCTGCCCTCAGGTGTTTTGGAGAACAGCTTGACTCTCTCTTCTTGAAGGCAGCCACTGCGGCTGCTTTAAGGTCCCCCTTAGTTCTTCTTTTCATAAGATATATCCAGTTCCAGCAACATTCTTTATCAGTTGTATCCTCCAGTCCCCTAATCATCTTTGTTGCTCTTCTCTGCACTCTTTCTAGAGTCTCCACATCTTTCTTTTTACATCGTGGCGACCAAAACTGGATGCAGCATTCCAAGCGTGGCCTTACCAAGGCATTAGAAAGTGGTATTAAGACTTCCTGTGATCTTGATTCCATCCCTCTGTATATGGAGCCTAGAACTGTGTCAATAGGTGTTTCCTAAGCTCAGCGGCTTTAAGATTCGGACTCCATCTCCCGGAATTCCCCAGTCAGCCAACTTATGCTGGCTGGGGAATTCTGGGAGTTGGAGTCCACGCATCTTAAAAGCTGCCCAGCTTGGGAAAGGCTGCTTATAAAAGCGGAGCTCCGCGTTTCCAGAATCGAGCGAGGCGGGCGCGGGGAAGATGCTTCCGAGGCCCTCGGAGCAAACTTTTCTCCTTCGGGCACCACCGAGCCCAGCGCCCTCCTTCCTGCCCTCCTTGGTGCCTCAGCCAACCCGTGCAGCTGCCAGCAAACACCGGCCCGGGTGCGGAGTGGCGATCCTCGGCCGCCTCCTTCTCTGCCCGCTCCGCTCCCCCCTCCACTCCCCCCCCCCCATCCCAAGCCAAGGAAAGCCGAGGGGAAAGCGGGGCGGTCTGAGGAGGTGCCGGGGGCGGGGCGGGGGAGGTCTTAGGCAGGGCCCCCGGATCGAGGCGGGGCTGCGGAAGAAGCAAGGCACCGGCGGAGCTGCGGGGCCGGGGCAGCCAGAGCCAGAGGCTGAGCTAGTGGCTGGGATCTCGCTCTGCTCCTCCTGCGGGGAAGAAGCCCGGCGCTGCTCGGACGGGGGCGGCTGCTGCCTGTCGCGCTCGGCATCCTTCCCGCTCCATCTCCTCCTGCTCCGGCCGTCCCGAGGGAACAAAGGGCGCCCGGACCCCAGCGCGCCATGCCCGGCGGCCGCCTCTGCTGGATTCTTCTGCTCCTGCCCTTGTGCAGCTTCGGCGAGATCGGCGCGATCGGCGCCCCGAGCCCGCCTAGGCAGTGAGTAGCTACGCGCAGCCCTCGGGATGCCCTTCCCCGAACAAAGCGCGCCCAGCAACGGCTCCGTATTCCGCCGCGTTCCTTCTTCTTTCCTTTTCGAGCCGAGCCGAGCCTCCCGCGTCAGGAAGAGTCTTTCTGAGTAGGGCTCCGCTTGCCGGGGTGGTCGCGAGGCAGACGCAGAGAGTACCTTGGCCGCTTTCCTTTCTGGCAGTCTGCGGGCTTGCAAAGGACGCAGGGGCATCCGAAGAGGAAGGCTGGAATGTGTGCAATGCACGCGCGTTCACACGCACATGTTTTTAGCGGGCAGATTTTTACGCATCTGGGCCGGCCCTATGCGAGATGAGTTGTGGTCCGTAGAAAGTTGCACGCTGTTTTGAGTTGGTTCAAAACCACGTCTTTGCTGTCTTTAACAGTAGGGTTTATCTGTTTAACAAATGTTAAAAGCTGTGTTACAATACAATACAATAGCAGAGTTGGAAGGGACCTTGGAGGTCTTCTAGTCCAACCCCCTGCCTAGGCAGGGAGCCCTATACCTTTCAGACAAAGGGTTATCCAACATCTTCTGAAAGACTTCCAGTATTGGAGCATTCAGAACTTCTGGAGGCAAGCTGTTCCACTGACTAATTGTTCTAACTGTCAGGAAATTCCTCCTCAGTTCTAAGTTGCTTCTCTCCTTGATTAGTTTCCACCCATTGCTTCTTGTTCTGCCCTCAGGTGCTTTGGAGAATAGCTTGACTCCCTCTTCTTTATGGCAGCCCCTGAGATATTGGAATACTGCTATCATGTCTCCCCTGGTCCTTCTTTTCATCAGACTAGACCAGGGGTCTGCAAAGTTGGCTCTTTTAAGACTGGTGGACTTCAACTCCCAGAATTCCCCAGCCAGCCAGGCTGGCTGGGGAATTCTGGGAATTGAAGTCCACCAGACTTAAAAGAGCCAACTTTGCAGACCCCTGGACTAGACCTACCCAGTGTTCCCAGGCTTAGACTTGGGATGGGTTTGATTGTTTGTTTCGAGCCAAACAATCCAATTGGGGGTGGATGGGTGGTGTTTAATTCAGGGATTGGATTTAGAACGGTTAATCTGGCCTAATTCTCCCCTTGCCATCTGATGTGGTAGCATCGAAAAGCAAGCAAGGGGAGAGGGGTGGTTTTTTGACATAACACTTCTGGTCTGACTTGTGCAGAATTTGAAAAGCGCTCCTTGTGGCATGGCACCTAGTTGTGTTGGGTTCTCCAGGCTGCCTGCCTTGTTTCCAAATGGTCTGGCTGCTTTGCTAACCGAAGCCTGGATATGTAGCTAAAAACTCAGTTCAGATTCAAACATTCATTGGCTGGCTAGCTTAAACTCAACATTAACAGAGTTGGAAGGGACCTTGGAAGTCATCTAGTCCAACCCCCTGCTCACGCTGGAGACCTGTACTAGGGAAGGAGAGACATTTCTGGGAGAAAATGTAAAAAGTATGACTTGTGAAATGCCAGATTTCTTTGGTAGCTAGCAAGTACTTTAGTTTTCCTGAGATAAATTATGCAGAAATCATTGCATGCTATTGCCCCCCCCCCCCTTCCATTACCCTACAATCAAGTTTGTCACACCAGGCTACTTGGTTGTAACTCTTTCCCAAATGTTAAGTATTAACCAGCCTCTGACACTTCCTTTGTGAGGAGCACATGACATTTTGCTTCTAAGCCAGGGGTGGGCAAACTTTGCAACTTTAAGTCTGAAGGACTTCAGCTCCCAGACTTCTCCAGCCAGCAAAGCTGGGAGCTGAAGTCCTTCAGACTTAAAGTTGCAAAGTTTGCCCACCCCTGTTCTAAGCTGAGTGTGTAAGCTTTAAATTCTGAGACCCTCTTTGTACATTTTTTTTGTTTTGTTCTGAGCAACACATCTATTCCTCCTTAAGCTGGGGCGCTGGTGAATATTGCCTAATTCTCAAGCCGGTTCCCAAAGCAAGGTTAAGAAACTTCATGTTTTGTTTCAGGATGTAGCAAAGGCACACCAAGCTGGTAACGATGCAAAGTTAGGTTCTCGAGATGCCTTTAGCAATTCCTTCTCAATGACTAAAGGCTTCAGCCTGTACAGATTCCAAAGGCAATACCTTTCCTTTTAAGATCTGTCAAAACAGTTAGCAAGTCAGATGCTGTCCCAGTGTTGGTGACTGCATTTCTGTGCAATGTGCATTCTTGGTGTGACTCTTTCTAAGCCCAAAAAAGCAAAAAAAAAAAAAAAAAAAGTCAGAAATGCTCGACTTACAAAAAGATGGAACAGTGGTGATATATATATATATTTTTAAGCGTGGCGACTTTTAGGAGCAGAACAATGCCATTTGCAAGACAATGACAGCATATTGGAAGAAGAATTTTAAACGACATGTGTTCCCCATATGGGATCATCGCCCACAGTGGATGTGGCCACTCACAGCTGTTTGCCTAATAGAAGCAGATGTATTATTTTTTTTTAATTCCTCTCTCCATCCCACCCACCCCCCTCCTGATACAGAAAACATGGCCAAAGATTTACAATTTAAAAATGAAAGATATGTATTTTTAGCCTGGTAATATGAGGAAAACATGCTGTATCCTACCCTCCCTGGTTCTTAGCATGCCCAACACAATCCGCATGATGCACACCCAGGAGATCTGAACTTTTGCAGTTGTAATGGGATCTCCATGGCAATGCATCCTGCTGAGGAAGAAACACAAGAGTTGGAATTTGAAAAAAGACAGGGTTGGGAGCTATAAAATAGCATGACCCTCAACCCCTGGGGTGCCTATTAATCTCCAGTTAGAGAGACCCAAGGGCTGGGCCAAAACGAAACAACTAGTTAAAATATGTTTTAAAGCGTGTGACGTGAAGAGCTGTCTTCCGGAAAGGGTCTTCAGAGAGAGGTAGAAGCGGGCGAGGGAAGCTGATGGATATCATGATGTCATGCGGAGGGCATAAATAATTCTGCAAGAACCTGAGAATATGGTTCAGCCTTTTGTGAAGCTCTAAAGTATGAGTAGCTAATACACACTATCTTAGCCTTGTAACAGAAGATAGAGAACATTTCTGGCCTTATGCCAGAAGAATGAAACAATAGACAAAAACCTGATAAGTATGACCATGGCCAGGAGAGCCAACAGGACAACTTAAATAGCAACAGGAGACCTTTAAGATTCCTCCCATAAACACAGAATTATTTTTTACTCGGAGGGGGGGTGGAATGAGATCAAGGGGGATGCGAGAGTTCTTGAGCATCCATTCAGGATTCCTTCCTCGTTTAATGCAATCACAAACTTCACAAATTCCAGCCTCCCAGGGTGGATAAAAATAAATAAATACATAAATCAGGTTTTTAAAATTTTTTTATCAAATTTATTTTAATAAAATGCTTTTGGAATAAAAATCTATCTAAAGACAGTTTTCTACTTAAGATACACGAATAATTTAGTTTATTCAGCATGAAATGGAGCTTAGTTATGTAGCATGAGGCTGTATATTTTATAATATTGGGACTCTTGGTGAGTCAACCAAGGAAGTCAACAGCGGGTCAGAGGAAGAGAAACCGCGGGACAAAGATGCCAGTTGCTCTATTTAAAAATTATGATTTAAATCTAGCCTTTTTACTAGTGATTTAAATCGTGATTTAAATCAACTCGATTTAAATCAAATCCACCCTGCAGCCTCCCTCATGAAATATGTTTCAGAGTCCCTATTTATTACCCAATAGTCTTTAGAAGGTTCTTTCACAGACCTTTTGTATATACTGCACTCTGTGTGTCTTTGTGTGTGTGTTTGAGAGAGAGGGAGGGAGAGAAATCAAGAAAAGCAGTCATGTCCATTTTTGAGAGCATCAATCAGGTTTTATCGTTTCTTGCCTTTCCTCCCTGATAGCAAATGAGAAATGTTAGTACTGCCTCCCATCTGTGTTATTGTACAAAATCCTTGGGATAATGGATGGTTATTACAGCCTCTGCTTTCTTTTCACCAAACTTTCTCTTTCTCAAACAGATCTCTTGGGTGGGATAATCCTGAAGTCTGTACAATAGTTTCCAAGATAAGCACAACTTTTCGTTGCCGTGAAATCTGTTTTTTTCATCCCTGTCTTCTTTTGTGCATCCCTACAGATGGGAGGAGCAGTTTTACAAAATACACATGATGTTGTGTTGACATAGTGTTGACTTTTGATTTTTTTTTTCCTTTTTCCAGGGGCTACTTGATTGCGGTGCCTTCTGTTTTCCGATCTGGTGTGGAAGAATCTATTAGTGTGACTATTTTTAATCCAGTCAGGGAGACAACGGTCCAGATCCAACTCGTTGTCAAAGGAGAGATGGTGGCTCATGCCCATGGAGCAATTCTAGGTAGGCTGCCATTTATGTATAATACAATAGCAGAGTTGGGAGGAACCTTGGAGGTCTTCTAGTCCAACCCCCTGCCTAGGCGGGAAGCCCTATACCATTTCAGACAAATGGCTATCCAACATCTTCTTAAAGACTTGCAGTGTTGGGGCATTCAGCACTTCTCGAGGCAAGCTGTTCCAATGATTAATTGTTCTAACTGTCAGGAAATTTCTCCTCAGTTCTAAGTTGCTTCTCTCCTTGATTAGTTTCCACCCAGTATATATACAGTACATAATTGAATGATAGTTAGCGTGTTTCCCCCCAAAATAAGACCTATCCCAAAATAAGCCCTACCTTGATTTTTACACATATCCTTCCAGAAAGGCCTCTGGAGGCAAAACTAGGCTGGGGGTGGGTGGGGGCACCATACATGTCATCCGGAGCTCATTTCTCAACTGCAGAGGCCTTTCCTGAAGACCTCTGACAGTGAAATGGAGGCAGGTGCTGCGTGCGTCAATCCAGAGTTTGTTTCTTGACTGCAGAGGCCTTTCCTGAAAGGCGAAATGTAGGCCCGGGCCACAGCACACAAGTGTTTAGTTTAGTTTAGTTTTATTCGACTTATTAACCGCCCCCTCTCCCCGAAGGGACTCGGGGCAGTGCACAGGAAATGTAAAAAACACAATATATCACAAAATAAATACATAAATACTTAAAACTATATTAAATTACCACCCTGTGCTAAAATCTACCCCATTAAAACTAACCCATAAAACCAATGTAAAAATTTCTCTACTAAAGACTAAGGCTAGGTACGGTAGGTTAGGCCAGGCCGGCCTGTTGGGAAAGATAGGTTTTTAGTTGCTGGCGGAAGGAGCGGAGGTCCGTGGTAGATCTAAGTTCGGGGGGAAGGTCGTTACAGAGGGTCGGGCCCGCCACAGAGAAGGCCCTTGCCCTGGGCGTCACCCACTGGCATTGCCTAGTGGACGGCACCCGGAGAAGTCACTCTCTGTGGGAGCGAATCGTCCGAAGGGATGTGTGGCAGCAAGCGGCTGCAGAAGAAGTGGGCGTCAGTGGCCACATGAGCCCCTGCTGTGCAGGGCTGTGGGTGCCGCCACTGTGAGGCAAGACATTGGAAGATATCTCCCCAAAATAAGACCTAATGCCTCTTTTGGAAGCAAACCTCCCAAAAGACCAGGTCTTAATTTCAGGGAAAGAGGGTAGTAGAGCAAAGCTGTTTGGATTCATAAAGGAAAAATTGTTGAATTTGCTAAGGGCACGGAACCACGGTTTTGTGGAATACTTTTTGCAATGTTTCTCAACCTTGAACCCTTGAAGATGGGTGGACTTTCTCCCAGAATTCCCCAGCCAACTTTGCTGGTTGGAGAATTCTGGGAGTTGACGTCCACGTATCTTCAAGGGGCCAAGGCTAAAAAACTATTGGATATCTGATACCCAATTTGTTGTGTTCATACCCCAATTCATCCTGAATGCTTCTGCAAGTCCATCGTTTTATAATAACAACAGCAGCAGCAGCACAATACTAAGCTCAGTATTGTATCACCTAGATTTAAGTGTGAGTTTTCCTGATTGTAAAGGACTAGAGTTTTAGATGTTTTTATAGCTACTTGTATCATTTTGTCAGTTGTATATTTCTTCTAATGTCCTTAATGCAAAATTAGAAGTAGATAGAAATAGTCAGAAAGTCAAATAATAGCAATGCCAGTTCATAAAGAAGTGTGACTTTACCACATGCTACGGTTGTCAAGGGAAGAGTTCTACAACAAAAGTCTAAACTAAGCATTGCGGGAAACGAGTACATTATTTTGCAAAAAAAAACAATAAGCAAAAAAAAATGGCTCGGGACCTAGCTATCTGCGGGATCGGATCCTGCCCCATACTTCCTCAGGGCCGATTCGCTCCCACAGAGAGGGTCTTCTCCGGGTGCCGTCCACTAGACTTTGTCAGTGGGCGACGCCCAGGGGAAGGGCGCTCTCTGTGGCGGGCCCTGCCCTCTGGAACGACCTCCCCCCCGATATTAGAACAACCACGGACCTCCGTTCCTTCCGTCTGAAATTGAAAACGCACTTTTTCTGCTTGGCCGGCCTAGGGTAGCCTCTCTTCTATAGTTTTATAGGGTTATATGATTTTAGTGTATTGGGGAATTTTAGCGCAGGGTTTGATGTTTAATTTGTTTTTATTGAATTATGTGTATTTCTATGTGTATTTATTGTTTTAACTTCCCTGTGCACCGCTCCGAGTCCCCTTGGGGAGAGGGAGCGGTCTAGAAATTAAATTATCTATCTATCTATCTATCTATCTATCTATCTATCTATCTATCTATCTATCTATCTATCTATCTATCTATCTATTTACTCCCCCCCTCCCCCATAAATCCTTCTGTTCTTCATGGGATTTACTTTCAGAAAAGCAGGCATGGGATTATAGCCTGAAAAGTGAAATGCTTCTCCCAGATATGTCTCCCTCACTTAATTTGCTAGAATTTATTTTCTATAAGGATGCTTTTGGTCCTGAAATCAGTCTTCCAGTTCTGGGAAAGAAGATGCCCTTAAAATGTAAATATTTTTGCGACTCACACAGTAATTTCAAAAAGTAGAGATTACAAACAAATCTTCTACTATTATGCAGGCCAACATTCCTGAAATTAAAACCGGAAAGCCACGGAGCATCTTTCTTTGGCTGCTTGTATGTCAATTATTTAAAAATACCCTTGAAATGTACCATTCCAAAGTGAATCATGAACTTTATAAGTAATTCCATTATCTAAGTGCCGTATGCCAGCAGAATTTTTCACAACAGTATGAGAACTGAAGAAGCTTTAAAATTGTAGCTCATTCATCCAAAAGGCTTTGTTGATAGCAGCTGCTTTCTGTTGTCATCTTTGCTACAAACAGCTGCTTTTGACTCTTGTTGTGTTCCACAAAAGGTGCTTGCATGTCCTTTCCTCTTCCAGTGATTGCAAGTGTAGCATTTATGGGCAAGTTGGAAGCTGCAACAGAGGTCTCTTGAGTTTGGCATTCGTGTTTCGTTTCGTTTATTTTCATTGCACATGCTACAACGAAACTAAATGCCATCTTCAGTGTACATTACAATTATAAAAATAAAAACACAAACATACATCCTTTACATCAGGGGTCTCCAACCTTTGCAACTTTAAGTGTGAAGGACTTCATCTCCCAGACTTCTCCAGCCAGCTTTGCTTTGCTGGCTGGAGAATTCTGGGAGCTGAAGTCCTTCAGACTTAAAAGTTGCAAAGGTTGGAGACCCCTGCTTTACATTCTATATAATTAAAATTGAAAACCCAATATTGAACTATACCATGGAATTCAATAAGGATTGAATTTTGATTCAATATGTTATTGGGAGTTTAGCTCAGGAATATCACCATGATCCTTATCTCCAGAATGAGTTGCTTTGTACATGTGTCTGACCCCTCATCCTGTCCTTCTGGCATTCCTAGTTGAGAGATGATGCTCAGGCCAAGGGTAACCATGGACCTTGGTTTTTTTTGCCAAGGCTTGTTGACATTAATAATAATAATAAATAATAATTTAATTTCTAGACCGCTCCCTCTCCCCAAGGGGACTCGGAGCGGTGCACAGGGAAGTTAAAACAATAAATACACATGAAAATACAAACAATTAAATAAAAACAAATTAAACAGTAAACCCTGTGCTAAAATTCCCTAATACCAATTCACTAAAATCCTATAACCCTATAATACTATAGTAGAGAGGCTACCCTAGGCCGGCCAAGCAGAAAAAGTGCGTTTTCAATTTCAGACGGAAGGAACGGAGGTCCGTGGTTGTTCTAATATCGGGGGGGAGGTCGTTCCAGAGGGCAGGGCCCGCCACAGAGAGAGCCCTTCCCCTGGGCGTTGCCCGCTGACAAAGTCTAGTGGATGGCACCTGGAGAAGTCCCTCTCTGTGGGAGCGAATCGGCCGTGAGGAAGTATGGGGCACGATCCGATCCCGCAGATAGCTAGGTCCCGAGCCATGGAGCGCTTTAAAGATGATAACTAGCACCTTGAAGCGCACCCGAAAGACGACAGGCAGCCATTGCAGCTCGCGCAAGAGCGGTGTTACATGGGTGAACCTTGCGGTTCCCATTATTGCTCGCGCGGCTGCATTCTGGATCAACTGCAGTCTCCGGGTGCACCTCAAGGGGAGCCCCACATTCTGGCATCTTGCAGCTGAACTGGCAATTATAGCCAGAACAAACACATTTATATTTTTGCTGAATATCTGTGCTAGGTTTGTTGCCTATTTGCATTAAAATAGTCAAAATATTTATCTTTATGGGACTTCAGTGGGAGAAAAATAATGCTTCCTCACCCCTTTTCCTTTATCTTGCAGGTAAAGGAACAATCAAGCTTAAGGTGAGTTCTTATAACTTAGTTGGAACTATCAGGAACTTACAACTTAATAGATAGAAGCTTGTGGAATTGAATGGCTACTTTTTGCTCTTAGGATACAGGAGATAAAATTGGCTGCCCTTGTGTCCCCGAAAAGAAATCTTCTTTTGTCGTTTAACCATCAGTTTCACAGGACATCTTTTGGCTGGTTCCCACATCTCTCCCCCTTCCAGGCTTTTGTGCTTCATCTTAGCTCTCTTTTAATATTGCTTGCTTGAGTGAAGCGTGTGCCAGTCCCATTAATTTTTTGCTGCTCAAGGAACGGGGTTTACTCTGAACTTGGTCTGGAACCTTGGCAACAGCGACTTGCAGCATTTCTTCTGTGTGGCTGCAGCTAAGACCACACATTCCTTGGCAGCATCTCTGAATGCGAGTTCTTTCACAGCAGCACATACCAACTCCTTCAGCCATTGCCAAGAGGTCAGATGGTGGACCTATCGTTGACCATCTCTGCTCTGGTCCGGTCTCACCCTAGCCTCCGCGGTGAAACACTGCTGCTGTTTGTAGTTGCAGCAGAATTTGCGGTTGCTGGAAAACCTTGAAAATGGCTATTGATCTGCTTCTGATAGGTGGACTACGCTGCTCTGTTTTGCTTAAACAGACAGTCCACTTCTGGGTCCCACAGAAGCCAAATCTGAACTGAATGCCATGCCCTGAATATGTTAGCGACCCTATTCCTGCATTAGGCCATTTTTATATACTGCATTTGCTTTGCTTGTTGGAGTTAGAATCTTGCAAAGTAGGTTATGTTGGCTGTCTAATTTAGCAGGGGATCTGAACTTATATAGTTGTTGACAGATCTTAACTGCTGGTCAGATTGCACTCTTAGCATTGTATCAATTCCTATATAAATAACTGGGCTAGCGTTTGGAAAGAAACAGCATCTACAATATAATGGGTGTGTATTATTATTATTTTCTTGCTTTCTTTCTGCTTTGCAAAATGAACAATTTTTATAAGAACAGATTTCTATCCACCCAAATAAAGTATACATTCATTCCAAGAATGTTATCCATTTACTCGTGCGTGATATTGCTGAGAAAAGCTCATTACTCTTTCTTGTAATTCGGTTTATTCAACCATTTCTGCATCTTCTCTGAGCCATTGGTCTTCAGGTATTTTGGAGTTTCTTATTCCTAGGCTCGTAGGAACTCCAGTCAAAATGATTGAAGAGTGACAGATTGGAGAAAGCTTCTCTGAAGCTTGACAAGGCAAATGTTTCATTTATGATATATTTTGAGAACCTGTAACAAACTAGGAATACCGTCTAGCTCTATGAGTATAGGTAACTTTTAAAGCACCCTTTCCAAAAAATCATGTTAGACATACAGCGAGAACGATCTTCCCTTTTTGCAGAGAAAGAAGATGTTAGAAAAAAGAGACAGTGTGGTCCTGTCCACTTTGGATTCTAGTCTTTGCTTGCTTTAGGTTCTTCGCTCAGCCTTCAACCACCAACAGATAATTCTTGAGGAAACGGAGTTCTTTCCTGATCTAAAGTAATGGCACAGAGTTGTATCCAGAGATAGAAAACCCAGAAGGTCCTCAAATTCAGCATTTCTCTGTCTTGGAAAAACGAAGGGAAAGGCAAGAAAACAAAACGTGTTGCCTATAATGAGAAATTAGAAAGGACATGGAAAGAATATGGTGGAGTGAAAGTTTGGGCAATCAGTGGTGGAGAAATTAAGAAGCAAGAGGTCTGGGTTGACTGTGGAAACGCTTTGCCAAATCTTCTTGGCGTTTGCATTCCTATTGATCTGAACTAATGTGTCTCTAAACCTTAGCAAACTTAAGACGGGTGGACTTCATCTTCTATAATCCCCCAGCTAATCACGCTGGCTGGAGAATTCTGGGAATTGAAGTCCACTTAAAGTTGCCATGGTTGAAGAACACTGATCTACGCTGTTAAAAAGGACAGGGAACTTATTCAGTGTAACGTTTTTAGAATCTCTGCTAGAATTAGTTCTGCCCAAGACTAATAGTCATAAATCCAAGTTCCATCCTGGATTTGTCTCCTAGGTTCCCTCAGGACTTCGGGGCCAGGCTCAGGTAAAAGTGTGGGGCAACCATCACTTGGCTGAGGAGGGCTACATCTTCCACAACTATACTACCGTGACTATTGATAGCAAAGGCGCTTCAGTCTTCATTCAGACAGATAAGCCGGTGTACAGGCCAAAGCAGAAAGGTGAGACCATTGCACGGGAGCTTTGATTGAGTCAGCAGGAGCCTGATGTTTTGTGCCGGGGCCATTTTGATTTTCCCTGATTATATTTTTCTCTTCTTTTTTAGTGCTGATCAATCTGTTTACCGTGAACCCGGATTTGCGACCAATCAACGAGAAGGTAAGGATTTCCCTAAGCTTGGGACTTAAGAATCCGTATTTCATGCAAATAGGTTAGATCAGTGCATCTGGCTGGAGTATTCTGGGAGTTGACTGGGCAATTCTGGGTGTTGAAGTCTGCACATCTTATGAGATTGAGAATCACTGGAGTAGATTCATTTCATTTAAGAAGGTTCTTGACTGACAGCCAGTGGGGAAAATCAGTCTTTACTTTAGACTTGAGAGACTGCTGTTGGAGAGTAGAGTAGAGAAGAATACAGGTAGACCTCAGGTAACAATTGCCCTGTATAGTGACCATTTGAAGTTACGATGGCGCTGAAAAAGTAACTTTGTGACCCATCCTTGCATGTATGACTATAACAGCATCTCCACCATCATTCAATCAACATTGGGATGCTTTGCATGGGGTATTTACAGTGGTAGCAGTGTCCCATGGTCATGTGTCCCATGCTTCACAACTGGCTTTCAAGAATAGAATAGAAAAGAACAGAACAGAATAGAATTCTTTATTGGCCAAGGGTGATTGGACATACAAGGAATTTGTCTTTGGTGCATATGCTCTCAGTGTACATAAAAAGAAAAGATACATTCGTCAACATTTAATGATAATCATAGAGTACAAACAAGCAATCAAATCATACTAGGAAACAATCAATATAAATCGTAAGGATACAAGCAACAAAATTACAGATGCAGTCATAAATGGGAGGAGATGGGTGATAGGAACAATGAGAAGATTAATAGTAATGCAGACAAATAGTTTGACAGTATTGAGGGAAATATTTGTTTAGCAGAGTGATGGAGTTTGGGAAAAAACTCTTCTTGTGTTTAGAGTCAGTACTAAAACCTAAAATTGAGGGCATGCAATCTTATTTAACAACCTGCAGTGATTTGCTTAACAACTACAGCTGAAGTGATGATATAAATACATCAGAGTCGTGTGATGTCTCGCTTAAGGATTGTGTCACTTAGCAGTGGAGTTGCTGACCCTAGTTGTGCTTGTTAAAGAGGACTCATGTGTATGCCAGATAAAATAAAGCAATTTATTTAGGAAAGATAAGTTGGCTCTTTCCAATAACAAAGATATTTTTTCTAATTTTGGAAAAATGAAAGGAAAGCAATCCAAGGAATTGAGGTGATCTCTATAAAGAGGAGAGAGTTTTTTGTGTGTGGGCATCTTATTTATGGAATTATCTCATCAGAAAGGCTTGACTGGTGCCTACATTAGCTTCATTGCATTGCATTTCAATAAATTAAACAAACAAAGAAATTTCCATGCCAGGTGAAGACTTCTTCATTTTTCCAGCTTTTTTATCCTGGTTTTAATTGTACTTTAATAATGCATATTACTTTAGATTTTGAGTTACCAATTTGCAGCTGCCTAGTTTATGTAGTGTTTTTAGTTTACATTTTGCTGTGTATGCTTTTACTTAAATTGTATTTTTTGGAAGCATTTTAGTAGGAACTGCCCATATAGCTTTGGCTGTTGAACAGTTTTTTTTAAATAAAAAATAAATAAGCTCGTGTTTAGTGCCACAATGCCTAGTGGAATAAAGCTATTTCATTCTCTCTTTGTTTTCTTTCAGATTGAAGCTTATGTGCTGGTGAGTATCTCTCAAGACCCAACCATTAGAGTATTTTCTTTGGGGGTGTCTACAGGGGCATTGATAAAATCATGATGGAAGGACCCTCCCTCCCCCTTTTTAAAGCATTGTATGTGCAATTTCCATTAAAAAGGGATGAGGTCTTGATGGCAAAATGCCAGGTTGACTTTTTTGGACCTTTAGTGGGTGCCCTGATTTGTCCCCTCTACACACGCACACACACACACACACACACAACTTTCAAAATCCTATAAAAGTTTTGCTTGAGGAATTAATTTTCCCGCTGAAAATTAAGTTAATGAACAAATTAAAGTTAATGAACACAACAACCCAATTACCTTCACTATCATTTTCAAGGAATTGCTTGGCACAGGCCTTTGATGGTGAAACGTTTGGGCTTGATGCAGTGGTGGGTTTCTGCAGGCTCGCACCTACTCACGAGAGCCGGTTGGTGAAATTTAGAGAACCAGTGAGAGGGGGTTCCACCGGCGTACCTGGAAGTAAATCTGGCCTGCCGCTGCCAGTGACCCAATGGGAAGGAAAGGAAAGGAAAGGAAGGAAGGAAAGAAAGAAAGAAAGAGGAAGGAAGGAAGGAAGGAAGGAAGGAAGGAAGGAAGGAAGGAAGGAAGGAAGGAAGGAAGGAAGAATTTATCATCACAATTGAGTCCAAAATTTTGGTTGCTAAGCAAGAGCGTTGTTAAACGAGTTTCACCACATTTGAAAAGGTGGCCACTCCCACCCTGTCACATGACTGCCAAGCCACACCCACAAAATAGGCCACACCTACAGAGTAGGTTCTAAAGAATTTGAAACCCACCACTGGCTTGATGTGTTAGAAACTTGGAAAGTGCCTAATTTGATTCTGCTAACATGGGACCCCCTGAACTTAAGAGAAACAATTCTCTATCTCCCCCTTATGATCTAAGATACCCTGAGCAGCGGCAGTTGGCAGCAGCATTGAGATTCGGCCTGAAGTACATAGAGGGCTGATCATTGACCACTGCCACTCACCACTGCCACTCAAAAAGGCCACCTCGCACCATCCCAAAAAGCATGCAGTTTACCTTTGGACGGTGTTCTCTTTCTGTTGAGAGGCCCCTGCGGCCTACTTGAGGCTGCTCCAGGTCCCATGAGGCCTTTGTCTCTAAAGCACCTTGGAGAAGGCTCTTCCATGGCCTCTGGGTCTCTGAAAATTGAATGAAAGCATGCCCCATTCTCATGTGATTTTCCAGACGCCGTACAAGAGCATGGCCCTCTCAAAAAAGTTCCAGAAAATTCAGAGGCTGCAAAAAAACCCACCCACACTCCATTCTTATGTGGCCTCCACAGCCCCCCAAAATCACAAGACTATGGGCATGCTTTCAAGAATAGTTTTTAAGAAGAGACTGGACAGCCATTTGTCTGAAATGCTGCAGGGTGTCCTGCTTGAGCAGGGGGTTTGACTAGAAGATCTCGGAGGTCCTTTCCAACTATGTTATTATGAATGCTGCTATGTCACCCTTTAAAGCATTGTGGTGTGTCACTTTTGACACACGTGTCATAGGTTCACCCTCACTGGAATAGGCCATATCTCATTCAGTTAAAGAAAGAAACAAGGGCATATATGATGAGTTTCTGTTTATATATAATAAGATATTAGAGTCAAGTAAATATAAACCTGGTTTGCATGTTAACACTGTGTGCCACAATTTCCTTAATTATAATTCATTTTAAAAAGCGCTAGTTGTCTCTATTCATCTATGCTGTGTCATGGCTTATAAATGTTAGTGGCTGGGCCCAGTTACCCACTAAGCAAAAATTGTGATATATTTTTATTATTTATTTATTATTACCGTGTTTCCCCGAAAATAAGATAGGGTCTTATTTTCTTTTGACCCCCAAAATAAGCGCTTGGCCTTATTTTCAGGAAGGTCTTATTATTTTTGAAGCGCAGGAGGCAGCGAGCGTGGTCACCTCATGGCTGCTGCTGTGTTGCAATATTTTCATGGAGGGCTTCTTATCTGGGGAGGTCTTATTTTTTGGGAAACAGGGTAGACTTTGATGCCACCCATCTCATTGAAGCAGTGTGTGAGCTTATACATATTCTGCTTCTGGGGAATTGTTTTTACATTTTCAAATGTTGTAGTAAGAATGATATTTAGATATTGGTAACTAAGACCAATATAAGAAATGCATCTCTTTTCCTAGGATCCCCGAGGGTCTCGGATGGTAGAATGGAAAAACCTCAAGCCAATTTGTTGTGGTGAGTTTTAGACTGTCACAACTGAGCATCCCACTGCCCAGAGCTTCAAAGAGAAAGGGTGAGATGCAAATTGATTAAAGAAATAAGGATGAATCCTTTGGCTCTTCTATTTTCTGGTTGTGATCCCTAAGGAAATTGGGCCACCAATGTAGCTCATCTCCTCTGATCTTCCTTTTCTTTGGCAGGCATCTTGAACATGAGCTTCCCTTTGTCTGATCAACCAGTGTTTGGAGAGTGGTTTATATTTGTAGAAATGCAAGACTACACATACAACAAATCATTTGAAGTTCAAAAATATGGTGAGTGAATAGCAGAGCTGCTAGAACTTGTTTTGAAAACACACTATTTTTGAGATGTCATAATCATGTTTGAATGAGTCCAGAGATTAGGTGTGTCAGAGGCATTATAAAGTACCACTTTATAATGCCTTGGTAAGGTCACACTTGGAATACTGCATTCAGGTTTGGTCACCACGATGTAGAAAAGATGCAGAGACTCTAGAAACAGTGCAGAGAAGAATAACAAAGATGATTAGGGGATGGGAGACTAAAACATATGAAGAACGGTTGCAGGAACTGGGTATGTCTAGTTTAATAAAAAGAAGGATTAGGGGAGACATGATAGCAGTGTTCCAATATCTCAGGGGTTGCCACAAAGAAGAGGGAGTCAAACTATTCTCCAAGGCACCTGAGGGTAGAACAAGAAGCAATGGGTGGAAACTAATGAAGGAGAGAAGCAACTTAGAACTGAGGAGAAATTTCCTGACAGTTAGGACAATTAATCAGTGGAACAGCTTGTCTCCAGAAGTTGTGAATGCCCCAACACTGCAAGTCTTCAAGAAGATGTTGGATAGCCATTTGTCTGAAATGGTATAGGGTTTCCTGCCTAAGCATGGAGTTGGACTAGATGACCTCCAAGGTCCCTTCCAACTCTGCTATTGTATTGTATTAAAAGTCAGAGGAGTAGGATCAAAACCATCAAAATGGCAGCTGGGGCCATGCAGTTGAAGCCCCTGTATAGACAGTTTCTGGAAAAAAGTTGTTGAGTTGGTTGTACTTACTATGGTTGTCAGTAATATACATATTCATTCATATTCAGACTTAGTATGGTGGACAAATGAGGAATAATTAAAGCCATCCAAACAATTAAAAAGTTAAATGGCTACTCAAATCTTTGTTGAAAAGTCAAATGACTATTCCAGATCTGGACACCCTAAATGTTAATGGACATCAGCATCCTGACCTATGATGGCAATGTTCATCATCAGTTATGCTTATTAATATTCTTATTAACATCTTTATTATTTAGATTCTGCTTAGGCAGGAAGCCCTCTTCTTAAAAACTTCCAGTGTTGGAGCATTCATAACTTCTGGAGGCAAGTTGTTCCGCTAATCAATTGTTCTAATTGTTAGGAAATTTCTCCTTAGTTCCAAGTTGCTTCTCTCCTACCCATTTGATATCCTCTAGAGCAGGGGTCTCCAACCTTTGCAACTTTAAGTCTGAAGGACTTCAGCTCCCAGACTTCTCCAGCCAGCTTTGCTGGCTGGAGAAGTCTGGGAGCTGAAGTCCTTCAGACTTAAAGTTGCAAAGGTTGGAGACCCCTGCTCGAGACTTTTATAAACTTTCATGTTAGAAAGGCTTGCTTTGGAAATCAAAAGTCTTTGGAAAAGTGCTACAAATAACCTCAGGAAGTTGTACCAGATTTTTAAAATCCATTTATTTTTGGGATAAACCATGAGTAATATCTGTTTGCTTTTTATTAGTTGTGTAAACTTGTCTCGATATCTAGTTATTAAATTCCATTCTATGGTTCTTTTATCATTTCCAAATGGAGATTATAATATCCAGTTTCCTCTGTATTTTTTCCCATATCTTTTCCCATCTTATTTCACTCCAAAACCCATTTCTGAAACTATTTTAGATTCTCAGTATGCAGCCCGCACACTTGAAATAGCTTAGAATCTGAAATCAGAATTTCAAAACCCCAGACAATAGGAAAACCATTTAAACCTTGTTTTTAAGAAAGGCCTAATGAGGATTTATGATGCTGTAGGACTTTTTGGTAAGGTTATTTTTATAGTAACTTTTGTTACGTGTTCCTTTTTACTGTATAAAATTTTAGAATTTCAATCCTTTTATTTTAAAAGAACATGTGCATGTCTTGTGAAGTAGCTCTGCTGAATTGAAACAGCAAATAAAGGAAATAAAGAGGAAAGGAAAGGAATAATTTTTTTCAGTCACACCAACATGTAAATGTGCCATACTATATGAAGTGTCATGAAGTGTCCAAGCCCTGCTTGAGGAACACGAGGAGTGCAAACTTAATAGCAGCATTATTATAAATAAATAATTTCGGCAAGCTGGAAATACAGATAGTCCTCAACTTGCAACCACAATCGAGGCCAAGATTTCTGTTGCTAAATGAGACATAGGTTAAGAGGTCTTTGCCTCATTTTATGACATTTCTTGCCACAGTTGTTACACGGATCATTGCAGTTGAGTTAGTAACCTGGTTTTTAAGTGAATCTGGCATCCCCGTTGACTTTATTTGTCAAAAGGTCGCAAAAGGTAATCACGCGACCTTGGGACACAGCAGCGATCATAAAAATGAACCAGTTAGCAAGCATCTGAATTTTGATCACATGGTCATGAGGATGCTGCAAAGGTTGTAACTGTGGAAAATGGTCATTTGTCACATTTTTCAGTGTCGTACCTTTGAATGCTCAGTAAATGAACTGTTGTAAGTCAAAGACTACCTGTTATATCCTGAACACTTCATCCCATTACTGAAATTAAAATCAGTCAGGAAATGAAGGATCTTTCAAAGTATAACACATTTTATTAAACTGCAGAAGCTTTCATGAATTACACCTCACTTTCTTTGTTGCATAGAGGGGCTACTACATTCCTTCTGATTGTTGGCTCATGTAGATTAATGCAACTCTCCTCCCACACTGTTTATTACTGAATGAAGGCTCATTTTTCATGTGTGACCAGTTGTTTAGTCCAAGACCTTTTCAGATTATGTTTGGTGGATTCCACAAGAACTTGATTGGAGGGGGAGAAAGTTGGCTTACACACAGCCAATTTTCCACCATTAGAGCTTTGCCTTTTGATTGGGTGTTCTGGGAACTTTTTCTTTATTTAAATTTTTAATTGAATGTTTAAATTTAATTCAGTCTTGCAGGTTCCTGGTCTAGAAGTGTTTTCAAACTTGGCAACTTTAAGATGTGTACTTCAGCTCCCAGAATTCTCCAACCAGCATGGGAGCTCAAGTCCATATACTTTAAAGTTGCCAAGTTTGAAAAACACCAGTCTAAAGCATCAGTCAAAAAAGGGAGAATACTTCCATTAGGCTGAGCACTTTATTTCTCATCGTTTGAAGCTTTTTGAGAGAGAAAAATAGTTGTATTTAACATCAGTTTAAAAAGTAAATCAGGACACCACTTGAAATTATTCCATGGAAATTTGGCAGCAATAAGCCTCCTAAACATATGACGTTCTCAGTCTTTCTTCCCCCACCAAAATAAGAAATCAAATAGTTACGCCAACTGAAAAAAGGTGGCCTGATCCATTTTTGGGTGGGAGGGCAAGGCATTTGAAAAATAAGTGATCCAGCCAGGTTATAAACAGGTTTTTTTTTGGGGGGGGGGAGTTACCCTTTAGCTGGATTACTGTCATGTTACAGCTCAATTATTTCTTGTAGTTGTGAAACATGTTAAAAACAAGACAATTCAAAAAGATTAAAACAGGAATGGAAGAGTTGGACTTTGTGAATAGAGGATTCCTTTAATGTGTGATTCCTTTAATGAACCATTACATTTTGTGGATTCCTTTTTAATGAATCATTTTTGGAATTTTTTTTTTCCACCTATGCTATGGCATAGTATCAAACTGGATTACCCAAATACATAGCTAATTGCTAGGGATATATTTAGGTTACTATGTAGACACTGGTTAGGTTTTCCCCTTTGGGAGTGAGATATCCAGAGGTTCCATGTCTATTATAGATCTCTTTATATTATAAATCAAATAAATAAATAAAATTAAATAAATAAAATAAATAAATAAATAAAATTTATAAATCGAATAAATTTGAATTTTGAATTTATAGATCTCTTATGGATCTCTCCACCCTTTTTTCAGTCCTCGTTACTCATTTCTCAGTTCAACTGCTTTCTTTTAGGTTAAGATTTCCTGATAGCCTCACTCTTGCTACTTCTAATCACAATGAGATTCCCAAATTGTTCTTGCTCACTTTTTCCTCCTCCTTTAGTTTTACCCAGGTTTGAGCTGCGTATTGATCCACCACGATACATTCGGGACTTTGGGTTTTGTGAAAAGGGAACCGTCCACGCCAGGTAGGAGCGATGGGTTCCTTCTGCCCACTTGAGTGGCTTCCTGCTGTTTCTGTCGACATCCCTGTGATTCTTCTGAACTGTATAGTTTGAACAAGATTTTGTGGATGGAATGGGCGATCGTGGACAATCATGGTGTCACTGAACTTGAGATAGAGAACTTTCAAGGGCCCTCTTCCCTCAGAGGTAATGCGTTGGGGGTCACGTGGGCGGTGCTGAAGCCAACAACAGATGTAGGTAATGACAGGAATAAGTTAGAACAGCCCTTTTCTGACACATTCTTGTTTCACCATTAGACATAAGCAATAGGCTGTGGAAAAAGGAAAATAACCTAACCCTCAGGACAGCGATGGCGAACCTTTTTAGGCTCGCGTGCCATAAGGGGGGGAGCGCAGGGGGGTCGTGTGCCAGTGTGCCACACTCATAATGCAATGCATGCCCCCGCAGTGCGCATGCGTGCATGACAGGCACTCTCCCCCATTTTTTACATGCTTTTTTTGCCCTCCTCAGGCTCCAGAGGCTTTATAGGAGCCTGGGGAGGGTGAAAACAGCCCTCCAGCAGGCCCTCCGGAGGCTTCAAGTCACTTCCAGTTTGCTCGTAGGGTCATTTTTAGTCCTGCGGAGCCTTCAGGGAAGCTCCTGAAGCTTCCAGGGGGAGAGGGGGCTGTTTTCGCCCTCCCCAAGCTCCTATAAAGCCTGGGGAGGGCAAAAAATGGCTTTAAAAATGGCTGAATCAGTTGGTTAGCGTGCGCGTGTGTGCTGGCTATCTGACAGGGCAACACCTTGCGTGTCCTGCCAAATGGCTCTGTGTGCCACCTGTGGCACGCATGCCATAGGCTCGCCATCACTGCCTTAGGATTTTTTTCTGGGTGTCCTTCTCAGCATTGGGTGGGCTGCCCTTAATCTTTGATTTCTTCTTCTTCTAACCCTACTTCTGAGTTTGATTCAAAGGGTGGCATGCAGTGGTGGGTTTCTGCAGGCTCGCACCTACTCGCGAGAGCCGGTTGGTGAAATTTATAGAACCGGTGAGAGGGGGTTCCACCGGCGTACCTGGAAGTAAATCTGGCCCGCCGCTGCCAGTGACCCAACAGAAAGGAAAGGAAAGGAAAAGAAGGAAGAAAGGAAAGAAAGAAAGAAAAAGAAAGAAAGAAAGAAAGAAAGAAAGAAAGAAAGAAAGAAAGAAAGAAAGAAAGAAAGAATGAATTTATCATCACAATCGAGTCCAAAATTTTGGTTGCTAAGCAAGAGCGTTGTTAAATAAATTTCACCACATTTTAAAAGGTGATCACTCCCACCCTGTCACATGACTGCCAAGCCACGCCCACAAAATAGGCCACACCTACAGAGTAGGTTCTAAAAAACTTTGAAACCCACCACTGGCGGCATGGAACAAACGTTGTTTGTTGCCAAAACTCAACTGCTAGGCAAATTGGGTACACGACTCCCAGTTGTGGCTCCCTTTAATTTCTGCAAGGAGGGTTGGGGAGCTTTGCTCTGAATGCAAAAGTTTTCAGCCTTTTCTGGGCATCTTTAATGAAAAAATATCTTGGCAACAGGCCTGGAGACTTTCTGGAGGAACATAGTAAGCTACAGGAGTCCGTGACTCAAACTATCTGACAGGGTCTTAGAAAGCTTTGCATGCATGTAATTAAGCTTGGAAATGAAAGAGCAACAGCTAAAAATAATAATTGTTGAGCTTCTGTTCCAGGTACACATTTGGGAAGCCCGTGACAGGGAAGCTGACCATCAACATGACAGTAAATGGAGTGGGGTACTACAGACACGAATCAGGGCATCCTGTCCTTAAAACCACTGAAGTGAGTAAGGGGATTACAGTAAATAACAAGGGGGGGAGGTACATTTTGGTGACTGCGAAATAATATTTAACAGCTTTAAAGAGGATTACAACTCCAGTGGATCACATGGTCATATAATGTGGGTGAAGCCAGGCCACATCCATGGGTTAGACTTTGATTCAATTTTTTGAATGGGTTTCTAGGTATATTTAAACTGCGTTGAGCCTACTTTAGAATGGAAACAGCCATGTTTCCTTCAAGGGATATGACATGAACCCTTCCAGCTTTTGGCGTTTGCAGTGTTAAATTTTAGAGAGGGTTCCAAGGAAGTGCAAAAAAGGACTGCAAAGTCACACCTAGTTCTTGGATCAGGGATCATGCTCTTGTGACCTAGAAAAATTCTTCTAAAGGGAGCATCCATTCCAATCTGTTTCCAATATCTTAGTTTGTACCATGCAAAGACTAGATGGTCCAAAATTTGTCTAGAGCAGGAGTGTCAAACTCAAGGCCCACGGGGTACTTAGGTCTGGCCCATTGGGCCGCCTTGAAAACAGCAAAGGACAAGCCCGCTGTGCTTCTGCCAGCAAAAACGGAGCTCAGGAGGGCTGCACACAACCCACCCAAGCTCTACTTTCACTGGCAGAGGGTTGCAGGAGGCTGTGGCAGCCAAAAATGGAGCTCGGGAGCCCATTTTTGCTGGCAGAATGTTAGGGCCCCCACAGGCGACCCCAACAACAATAATAATAATAATAAATAATAATAATAATTTAATTTATAACCCGCTCTCTCTCCCCGAAGGGACTCGAGGCGGGGCACAGGGAAATTAAAATACATATAAAATCACAACAATACAATATTAAAAGGAATTAAATTAAACCCTGCGCTAAAATCCCATTAAACTAAAACAAACCCCTAAAAACCCCTAGAAACAGTTAAGTTATCCCAAGCCGGCCAAGCAAAAGAAATGTGTTTTTAATTTTTGACGGAAGGAGCGGAGGTCCGTAGTTGTTCTAATATCGGGGGGAAGGTCGTTCCAGAGGGTCGGGCCCGCCACAGAGAAGGCCCTTCCCCTGGGCGTCGCCCGCTGGCACAGCCTAGTGGACGGCACCCGGAGAAGTCCCTCTCTGTGGGAGCGAAGTGATGCCGAACTAGCCATGCCCCCCGAGGTCAAACACAACCCTGATGTGGCCCTCAATGAAAACAAGTTTGACCCCACTGATCTAGAGGAGGAATAGGCAGAGATGTAGTTTTTGGACTCTTTAAACCAATTTCATTGTAATTTTTACAATGACAATAAAGATTATTATTATTATTAATTGGAGCTTCATAATTCTAAAGTCTGATACGAAGTCTAAAATCAGAAAATATGTTAAGAGCAAAGAGGAGTGCATATTCAGTTCAGAAACGTGTTTCTAATAGCTAAACTACTGGTCTCTGCAATGCTACACTACTTCTGGTTCTCTTCACCACCAGGAATTCTGGGAGGTTCATGAGGACGGGTGAAAAATTCTAATTTCTATGCAAATGCTCCATTTAAAAATGGGATGGGGCTTTCAATTATGAGGTCACAGGCACTTCTTGACTTTCTGGACACTTCCCATCCTTCACAGATGCCCTTCCTAGCATCTATTATTCATATCTCAATTGCTAATTTATTCATCAACATGCTTATTTAAAGTGAAATAAACTATTGTTTTGCTGGCATTAGCATTCTGTTGGGATTTAGTTTAAGTTATCCAGAGATAAGGACCTGAACAAGTGAGCCAAATACTAGATCCTAAGTCGATTTGTTCTTGACCCCTGGCAGCATTTTCACTGTCCTCCAAAGAAAATAGGAGGATTGAGGGATCTTGGTTTCCCCCGATTTGGGTTGTTGGCATCAGGGAGAAATGATGTCCCTTCTATTCACTGTAGTTATATTTCCCCTGCCACTACTGCAGGCACTTATAGCTTCTTTAATTGTTCAGTTTTTTTCATATTATTTCCTGGCAGATTGATGGTTCTGCGGATTTTGACATATGTGTAAAAGACATGATGCCTGCAGACATCCCCGAGCATTTCAGAGGCACTGTGAACATTTGGGCCACAGTCACCAGCACCGATGGGAGCCGGCAGGTCACCTTCGATGACTCTACCCCTGTCCAGAAGCAGCTTATTGACATAAAATATTCTAGAGATACCCGGAAGCAGTTCAAATCTGGTTTGCCATATAAAGGGAAGGTGAGTAGGATATTGCAATGGGAAGGATGAAGCATCATAGAGTAGACATTAAGAGGACAGAGGAAGTACTGGTTTAGGGACATAAGACTACCTGGTTTTGGTTAAAAGGATGGAATATTCTGATGCAAGATGAGAAATTGCTGCTCTCCCTAGGATCATTCCCCCTTCCTGATTATAATTGACTATGTTCCATCAAGTTGGTTTTGACTTTTACTAGCCACAGATTGACCTTCAACATGATTTGTGTCCAGATTGTCCCTTAAGGGCTCCTAATGGCGCATCCATCACCACTGAGGTTCACAACCTCTTCCTCTCTTTCCTTCCCTTCTCAGCATTTGTGGATTTCTCAAGGGAACCTTCCTAGTAGCCACATTCTAGAGGTACCCTATTAAATATTTACTGAGGACGCATCCTCACAACAGAGCCTTTATTTGTCACTAGACCACTAAAGAAGTAGGCTGAAATTGGGCCAAGTGTTCCAGTATGAATTTTGTGTTTTCCATCCTATGCCGGTAGAAAAGTGGCTTTCACACTTTCTGGCTTTGAGGACCAGTGTGGGGGAAAGATAGTTCCGTGTGAGCGTCAGGTGAGCGCGTACACACACACACACACAGAGAGAGAGACAGCTAATTTGAGCAAGTGGCAGGCACATATGCCTGCTGCTCGCACAAATGGAGCTGTGCGTAGGCACTTGGCCACCTGTCTGCTGCAGGTGCAAGTGGAACACACATGCTCCCCCTCCCACTTCCATGGCCCAATTCTGAAAGGGCTGCAGCCCTGTAGTGGGCCGCAACCCGGGGTTTGGAAATCCCTGCAGTAAAAGATCTTCTACGAAGATTTTGTAGCTCATGTAGAAGAGGAGCCTCAGAGACTAGAGACTTGTTGGGCCCCAGTTGGCTACCACAGGACCATTCCCTCCCAACCAGGCTTTTCAGTGGCCATCGGGAATGGACACCTCATCTGCACAGCCTGTTCTTCCTCCTCCTCCCCTTCTTTTTTATTATGGGAAAACTGCTTCTTGGGAAACCCAAATGCAGGTCTTCCATGAGGTTGATATTGCTGGTGGGAAAAAGCTAATTATCAACTCCATAGGATTTGTCAGGCAGCCGCCTCACTTCTCACTATGCACAAGTGTGCTGCCCTGATTCCCCACTCTTGACCCAATCTCTTGACTTTTCAAGATAACCTAGAACAGTGATGGCGAACCTTTTTCGCCTCGGGTGCCTAAAGCACATACGCTCACACTATTGTGCCCTCCCCCAGAGGTCGGAAACAGCCTGTTTTCTGACTTCCGGTGGGCCCAGTAGGTCCATTTTTCGCCTTCCCAAGGCTCCAGAAGCTTTCTAGGAGCCTGGAGAGGGCGAAAAAAGGCCCAACACACAAACCGGAAGTTCAGGAATGGACTTCCAGGTTGCTCGTTTAGGTCATTTTTCTCCCTCTGGAGGCTTCAGGAGGGCAAAAAATGGCTGAAAATCAAGGCCGAAAATCAGCTGGCCAGCACACTCATGTGCGCTGGAGCTGACTGGGCAACGCTTGGCGTGCCCTCAGAAATGGCTTCGCGTGCCACCTGTGGCACCCGTGCCATAGATTCGCCACCATGGACCTAGAATGACACATTTCATTTTTGGAGATGTTACGCATTGTCCTTGCAGGCAAGGCGGGATGGGGATTGATGCCTCTTGATTTGCGTGATGTTGACGGAGGAGGTTTGCAGTCCTCCTCGACGACAACTGGACTTAAAGCAGCAAGCTGGACAATGGTTCCAGGGGATTAAAATTGCTTAACCTCTAGGTCTTAACAGAGACCAACCTGCACTACAATTCACTAGACCTTTGGCCACCTAGCTTTGTGAATGCATTGAGGGGATGGACATTCCTGTCCTCAATGTGTTAGGAACTGCAATGGCATACCAGCTCTTCCTCATGCCCTGGCCAGTTATTTCCCCATGTCTGCTTTCTTAGCGGCAGCCCACTCTATGTTTGATGGCTTATTTTCCTGCTAGTAAATGATATTGTGTAGAGGGGGAAGGACAACGGGGATTCTTCCCATCTCTACCTATGTTAACTTGTCTCCTGATTCTTCAGGTTGAAGTCACTTATCCTGATGGGAGTCCAGCGGATGGAGTGACTATCCGGGTAAAAGCGGAACTCACTCCAAAGGACAACATTTACACAAGCGAGTTAGTGTCCAGAAGCGGTGTGGTGGAATTTGAAATCCCCTCCATCCCCCCTGCTGTCCAGTACGTCTGGCTGGAGGTGGGTGAAAGCCCTTGATAGGATTAGTGGGCTGGAATTGCCATTAATCTCATCAAAGGCACACTTTGTCAATGGGGCCAATGGGTTGAGAACATGGGGTCAACTTTCTTTAAGAACATTAATTGGGGGATTTCTTCATCCTTAAGCCTCTTAATTTCCTTGCGGAGATGTGATTTCTGGGGGGATTTTTGAACTGAATGGGAAGGAACTCACAGAACATGGGGGAAGGTTACAGTGAAAGGAGGGTGCCTGCTCTGTATTCAGATAAATGGAGAATGGGATAATGGATAAGAAAGCGTGTTTTCTGCCTGAGTTCCAGGGAACCGCGATCTGTGAACAGAAGCAAGATCAGACCACATTAAGCTCTTTTCCATGGTTGGGTTCAAAATGGGGACAAATGTTCAAAATGATCAGATGGATTAATACTTTTCATTCCAGACAGGGAAACAAAATCTGTTCAAAGAAGCGTTTCATTATTTCGAGGCTCCTCATAGATTCCCACTTATTGAAATCGTATTCTGTCCATTAATTAATTAAATAGAAAATAATGGAGACAAAAGGATATTGATCTAGGGCAGAGGTCTGCAAAGTTGGCTCTTTTAAGACTGGTGGACTTCAACTCCCAGAGTTCCCCAGTCAGCATAGCTGGCTGGGGAACTCTGGGAGTTGAAGTCCACCAGTCTTAAAAGAGCCAACTTTGCAGACCCCTGATCTAGGGTGCAGAGAGGAAGAGAAAGGAATTATAGAGATCTTTTCGGTTGTTTTCACTGGGTGTCAATTTCCAAACAGCCCCGATCTAGCAAGGTTGCATCCTATTCTGTTAACCACAGTGCAGAGTCAAATCTGGGGGAAGATTAGATCTGCAAGATGAGTTGGGAGTTCAGAAGTTGCCCTTGAAAGTAACTTTCTACTTTCCACCTTTCTCAAGACCAAAGTCACAGCCCTTGATGGGAAGCCCGTTGGAGATCAGTATCTACCCAACTACCTATCGATCAGCAGCTGGTATTCACCTAGCAAGTGCCACGTCCAGCTTCAGATGCCAGACAGGCCTTTTCTGGTAAGATGCAAGGCAACTGTCGGCATCTTGTTTTCAGAGTTTTCAAGATGCATCCAATGGGGTTGCTCTGAGTCTTTGCCTGCTGTTCTCAGCCTAGTACACTTGGAATGACTAATATCCCTGTTGAGGAAGCTGGGCTGCAGCCAACATGCCTGCTTTGGCTGGGTGTTCCACTTTGGCTGGCTTTCGGAATTGATCTTGCTCCAGGGAAACACTCAATAGCCAGAATTCCTTGGCTGCCTTTTCTTAACAATGAGACTGCTCTGTATCTTCGCATCCTGAGCTGTGCTCTGTTTTGCTTTCCCCTGAGTATGGAGTGGATTTGGAAAATATGCCAGGCTCCAAAAGACCTAAGGAAAATGCGGTCTATTGTTTCAGAAGGCATTTCCGCCAGCAGCGATGCTGGAATCCAGTCTTTGTTCCATGCCACCCTTTGAATCAAAGCCCCCTTCCTCCAATCCAGGTCCTCCAGATATGTCAAACTGCATCACCCATCATAGCAATAGCACTTAGACTTATATACCGCTTCACGGTTGTTTACGGCCCTCTGTGGTTTAGTCAGCATATTGTCCCCAACAATCTGGCTCCTCATTTTACTGACCTTGGAAAGATGGAAGGCTGAGTCAACCTTGAGCTGGTCATGCCAACCAGATCAGCTTTTCTTTCAGAAAAGTCACTTGGGTAGGAAGGGGAAGAGGGTATTAGCAAACCTTTATATGGCTGCAGTTGCCCCCTTTCTCTTTCCAGGTGGGAGAGGAGGCATGTGTTGCTGTGAAGTCCACTTGCCCGTGTAATTTCACACTCCACTACGAAGTTGTATCACGGGGGAACATTGTTCTTTCAGGACTGCTGCCTCGAAACAAGACTCGGGAGGGGAACAAAAGAACTGCCACCGGTGCATCTTCTGGTAAGAACGTCTACATTACTTAACTTCCCAGCTATGACGCTGTATTTTGATGCAGGGTCCGAAAGGGGCAGCTTTCTGCCTTGAGTGACCGGTCAGTGGCTCCTCTGGGGGGAGATGAACAATCAGCTCACCCCACCTCCTGAAAAGCCATGGTTTTAATCAACGTGTGTATTTTCTTGTTTAGACCTGACCGGCTCTTCTTCTCCAGAACTGAATACCTGCATGGCTTCTGTCTGTTTCTCAGTCACTCCAAACATGGCTCCCCTGGGCCGTCTTCTCGCCTACTATGTGCGGGAGAATGGAGAAGGGGTTGCAGATAATCTGCAGTTTGCCGTCAAGCCTTTCTTTGAGAATCAGGTATCCAGTATAGAATGACTAGTCGTGCACCTGGGTTGTTTGGCAAAGGATCCCGGGTGATGGTGGTTCTTCCCTTTCTTCTCTTCCTCCTCCTCTTAATGTTCAATGCCAGGTTTCGGTGGCATTTTCAGCAAATGAGACCAGGCCAGGTGACTCCGTATCTGTTACAGTGCGAGCTGCAAAAGGAAGTTGTGTTTGCTTGGCCACAGTGGACAAAAGCATTTACCTCTTCAAGCCGGGCTTCCAACTCACAGCTGACCAGGTGAGCAGCATCCTCTTTGGAGTGGGGAATGCTCTGTTACTATCAAACTACTGAGTCCAAGAGAGAAGTGATGACATTTTAGAAAGAATGTAAACATAGCTCCAGTATTAATACAATACAATACAATAGCAGAGTTGGAAGGGACCTTGTAGGTCTTCTAGTCCAACCCCCTGCGTGGGCAGGAACCGTATACCATTTCAGACAAATGGCTATCCAACATCTTCTTAAAGACTTCCAGGGTTGGGGCATTCACAACTTCTGGAGGCAAGCTGTTCCAGAGGTTAATTGTTCTAACTGTCAGGAAATTTCTCCTTAGTTCTAAGTTGCTTCTCTCCTTGATTAGTTTCCACCCATTGCTTCTTGTCCTGCCCCCAGGTGCCTTGGAGAATAGTTTGACTCCCTCTTCTTTGTGGCAGCCCCTGAGATATTGGAAGACTGCTATTATGTCTCCCCTAGTCCTTTTTTCCATTAAACTAGACATACCCAGTTCCTGCAACCGTTCTTCATATGTTTTAGTCTCCAGTCCCCTAATCATCTTGGTTGCTCTTCTCTGCACTCTTTCCAGAGTCTCCATGTCTTTTCTACATCGTGGCGACCAAAACTGTATGCAGTATTCCAAGTGTGGCCTTACCAAGGCACTATACAGTGGCATTCACACTTCACGTGATCTAGATTCTATCCCTCTGTTTATGCAGCCTAGAACTGTGTTGGCTTTTTTAGCAGCTGCTGCACACTGCTGGCTCATATTTAAATGGTTGTCCACTAGGATTCCAAGATCCCTCTCACAGTTGCTACTAATGTTGTTGTTAGTTGTGAAGTCATGTCTGACCCATCGTGACCCCATGGACAACATTCCTTCAAGCCTTCCTGTCCTCTACCATCCCCCGGAGTCCATTTAAGCTCATGCTGATTGCTTCGGTGACTCCATCCAGCCCCCTCATTCTCTGTCGTCCCTTTTGCCCCCAATCGTTCCCAGCGTAGGCTCTTTTCCAGTGAGTCCTTCCTTCTCATTAGGTGAGAAAGTAATTGAGCTCCAACATAGGGATGGGCAAACATAGGATAGCCTGGAGCTTCACTTCAATTTTTTGGATGAACCAAGGCCACAGTAGGCTTGGACATACCATTTCATCTGGGCAGGAGTGAGATTGTTTTCCTAGATGTTTTAGGACCATTTGGAGAGCTTTTTATAAGCATTAAGAAGGTGGCAGGAAACTCTTATTTCAGTTCTCAGATGGGTCAGAAGCGGCTCATAGGGAACAGAAAAGTTGTCCATAGATTTAATAGATTGGATCAAGGTAAATAAATGTTTTCTTATGCAGGCAGCCAATGCCTCTCTGAAAGCTACAAGGAAAATCATGGATAGACAACTTTTCGCACCGTTATTCCTTACAAAACCATATTCATTGCTTTAAAACTATGATCATTGCCGCATTTTATGCCAGTGTACATTAATTACCTGTTGTGTGAAGAAATATCTCTTATGATCTCTTTTAAAACTCTGATTATTTAAGATACACTGGAAGACTGTACCATGCGTATTATAATTTGAAGACCTTGCAGTTATTTTTCACATATCACAGTCGGATTTTGTTGATCACTTCTGGAAAGCAGAGCCTTTGAGTATTCCAGCAAGATACTTATTAGTCTCTGACATGCTCATGGACAAATCTTATGTTAACTCGTTGTGCAGATCTTCCAGGAACTTGCAGATTATGATGTGTCTGATGCTTTTGGAACTTCAAAAGAAGAAGGGCATTTCTGGTGGCCAGGTTCAACCCTACACAAGCGTCGGCGTCGTTCTTCTATCTTTCCCTGGCATTGGGATGTTGCCAAAGATGCCCGCTGTGCATTTACGGTGAGGTCTTCCCTTCTTGCGTAAGTGTGGCATCGGCGTGGGGTCTTTTGTGGTAGTTGTAAAATTGCCAGCACACAGAGAGCAGAACAACTTAACAAATAACAGATTCAACCCACTTTAGCACACTGCATGGAGCAAACTCAATTTTGTCTTGCTTCTCCTTCCATAGGAACTCACCAATCTATAACGATCCCTTTTCTCTGGAACTACCATTTTTTTATTCAGTGACATTTAATGGGTGATGATGCAGACACTATATAATCGGCTGCATATCATATTTTTGCACCATAATAAATGACACAAAAATATTTTTTGCACCCCCACTCTGTACTAATGTGGAGTAACAAATTTACACAAAATGTCGTATTTAGACCTTACACGACTTTAATTAAATATTCACTGCTTGGGCGCTTATTGTTTATCTGTTGATCTTGGCTGTATGATTTGTGATTAATTATCCCCTTAATTGTTTAACTTAAGTTGCTCAAGCGTTACTTTCTCTTTCCAAGAAAAGGAGCTTTCGTTTCTGGTTTTCTCCCATTCTTTTGTCTGTTTTCAATAGAGGGTGTTATTTAGCAAATAAAAAGAATGAAACACCTAATTAAAGTTGTTTCTCAACATTTCTGTTACTCTTAAACATAAATTAACACTGCATAGTTTTAGAAGGTTCTCTAATAGAAATGACAATAGTGGGAAATTCAGCACTAACTTAGCATAGATCAAGAGGTAAACAATTCAGTACTTCTTAATCTATATTATGGTGAGTAAACTATAGAAGGTTCTCAGGCACAACACTGGATGGTGTAGTGCTATAAGGAATGCTATTTTAATCAGTGTAATTATGGGGAAACAAGTCTCAGTACTAAAGAATTCTAAGGTAGAAATAACATCTTGCCTGCACTGAATCTTGCAACTCTAAAGAAACACAAATATTCCAATAAAGGAGAATGTTTATATAACATTAAAATGTTGCCGTTTAGCTGGTTAGGGTAGGTTTTTCAGTAAACTATGACTTTGGCCCAGGTCTCATATAGTAATTAGTGCTAAGGAGTTCCTGATACTCTGGCAGAAAGCACAGTGAGGGGCAGGGATAGGTCACCCAGAACTCGGCAACCATTCTGTGCATCTGGAGTGCTAGTGCTTTTCATGCTTAGAATCCATTCCGCAGGCTGTATCCTTCCACAAGTGAAAACTCAAATATGTTCCGAAAATGCCTCCAGTCTAGTTCCATCATCTTGGTATCCGTATTATGGAGAAACTTTTCCCTCCCCTGTCCTGAGAACTCTGAATTTGTGGTTGCTGGGAAGGCTTTCTTTTGGTGAGGAAGGAGGTGGCGTGAGAGGTTAATTTCTCAGTACATCTTGTGCTCGGATTCTTTGAGAAGGAGGCCTTGGCATTCAGAGCAAAATGCTGCTCTCGGCTTTCTCTAAACAGGCCACTTTCCCCCAAGAGGTTCTGTCAACTGAGATAGCATAGGTGAAAATGTTATTGGCTCCTACGTGCTTGGCAGTAGGGACACAGCCTCTTCTGTTCCCAGTGTGAAATGATTTCATTTTGATCAGGGGAAAAGAGAAAAAGAGTATTAAGAAGCAAGTCAGATCATTTTGAACAAGGAGGGGACAGGGAGAGAGAGGTAGAGGGAAAGAGAGAGAGAATTTTCAGTCAAAAATAAACTGGCGGCCTCCGAGAGCCATAGGAGAAGCATTCCTTCTAAAGAAGGAAGACTGGCTTGTCTGCTTTTGGAGGAAAAAGAAAACCGATTCCCCAGTAAGGATGAGTTTTTCTCTTCCTTTTAGTAACCAGTTTTTAGTTTTTCTCTTCTTTTCTTCTCTTCCTTTTAGTAACCAGTTTTTACCCAAGGAAGTATTCAAAGGAAATGAATTCCTATCAGTCAAAAATATTGACTGAGGTAAAAATGTTATATATCAGAATTGTAAATATCTGGATGATTGCTAGATAGAATTGTGTTAGTAAGATGTCTCCCTGTTGCCATCTAACGATTACTGGGATTTTTGCAGACCAAAGATGGCACTCTTAGAGAAGTACATCTCCTACCTAGCCAAACCTAACTCATAACCAAAATAGAGTAATATCTCAGGGTGGTTTGGAGATTTCTTTTCAGGCTCAGAATTAATACAAAAATTCCTAATGAAAAAAAGACTTGTTTAATGCTTGGGGTGTTACTATATCATAAATTGTATGCTATTGGTGGGGAGGGCAGCATTTTTCTATTGGCAACTCAGGATACGTATCTTGGCCTGGAATGCCATCTGCAATCTGGTTGAAGGAATGCAGTCGCAGCTGAAGAGGGCCTGCAGTCGGTCCAGAAGAAGAAAAATTTCCCACTCGTCTCCTGGAAATGGGGGAGATTCTCACAAAGTCCATTTTATTTTATTTTTGCTTGCCATTGCCTGGAAATTCCACTTAGACCATCTGAAAACTGTGAAGCCAACTTTCCTCAAAGCACCTGATCTCTCTGGGGAAGAGCGGATGGGGAAATCACTGCAGTGTCTAAATATTTGCCCGGTAGCGGCCATTTGTGCTGGCCAGTTTGACACAATTTCCCTGTGTTTCAGTGATCTTTCTTTCCATGGATATTTGGGGGGGGAGGGGGGATTGCTCTTTAATGGGAAAAGACTGAATTAGTTTTTAACAGGCATGGCCTTTTTGTTGTTGTTTCCTGTTGCCTAGGAAACCGGTTTGGTTGTTATGACTGATCTCGTCAGCTTAAACCATAGGCAGCATGGCAGTCTGTATACTGAGGAGGTTGTGCCTGCCTTCCAACCTCACACCGGGATGCTGGTGGCTTCTACACCTTCCAAAGCTCAGCCCAGGTAGAACAAATGCTCCTTTGGTTGATAATCTGTTTGTCCCAAAGACGTGTTGTGCCGCCTTCCAACTTGGGGTTGTTGTGTTGAAGATGGCCTTGCTTGGCTCCATGGAATAAGGATTTAGGAGCCAGTTTGGCCTATCTGCTGCTTGGATGAGCCAAAGATGCTTGCCAATGGGAAGTAGCAAGCAGCTACAATCCCAACGACGTAACCCAAGTGGCATTGTTGTTCTGGGCATGGTGGCAGACACCTGCTCTTTTGCTCAGCAGGCAGTAAGGGTTGATAAGAAGAGGCCAGATGGCACTCATGATGGAATCAATGTGTATGCATGCATGTGTAGTAGCTGATAATGGAGCTCTGTTTTGGCCCCTTTGACTGGGAATGGAAATGTTTAATCACACAGCTTTGTGTTCCATGGGAGATCTGGAGGCGTTTGTTTCTTGCTTCCTGCCAACTGGTTGTGGGAGCCTGAGACTGGCATGAGAAGCAAGGAACGAGGGGCTTGCTAGGTTAGGGCTTCCTTTAGCTAACCTCTCCTGGGAAGGCACCTCCATTTATTCTAATTAAAAAAAAATTGTTGGAAAGAATTCTCCATGCAATGATAAAAAGTCTCTACATCAGAGGTTCCCAAACTTGTCATCTTTAAGACTTGTGGACTTCAACTCCCAGAATTCTCCAGCCAGCTCTGCTGGCTGGAGAATTCTGGGAGTTGAAGTTCACAAGTCTTAAAGTTGACAAGTTTGGGAACCTCTGCTCTACCTCATCAATAACAATGATAAATGCGGTAAAACAGAAACAATACATAGCATAGTATAGTGATATTATAAGAACAAAAATAAAACAAACACTTAGATTCAAAACCACAGAGGCCTGGTAAAAAAGGAAATATTTCGAATTGGTGCCAGAAAGACATTAATACAGGCAGCAGGTAGGTTTCTCTGGGAAGAACAATTCTATGTTGGGACCATAACTGAGAAGGTCTTCTTCTAAATGGCCACTCGGCCAACTGGACTGGGAGGAATACTGGGAAAAAGGACTTTGCAGATCGACAAGTGTTCCTGGACAGATACATATATGATGAGGGATTCTTTGGCATAACCTAGCCTCCAGCTGTCCCAATGCCTTTCAAAAAGGCAACCGGACTTTCTTGGTTTTTTTCCTTGAAAACATTTCACTTCTAATCCAAGAAGCTCCTCCAGTTCAGTCCTGAAATGAAATCAAGAAAGTCCAGTTGCCTTTTGGAAAAGCATCTGTGGGACAACCATGACCTGGATGATTGAGACTCTCCCTAGACATCTAGCCTCCAGATGCTGAGAAATTTAAATACTAGCATGAGTATGAAAATTGATTGGTAAGCCTTGCAACTGATCAAGAGCCAAAATCAAATGATTGTATTGTCATGAGAAGTAGGGTTTGGCGGAGCTTCTGCTTTTGAAGGGGAATATTGCTCAGTTCACTCAGCATGGACACATTTCTTGCCTTCCACAGAGCAGACAAGAAGAAAAGAACATTCTTCCCAGAGACTTGGCTCTGGCAGTGCTTCAATGTCAGGTAATTTCTCCTCAATGTGGAGCCCTCTTCTATTGTCTGTAGGGACCTGTCCTGCCTTGTGAATGAGGCAAAATTTTGTTTTCCTGTCTGTGAGGAACACAGCAATAGCACATACTTATATACCTCTTCACAGGGCTTTGCAGCCCTCCCTAAGCAGTTTGCAGAATCACATATTGCCCCTAATTTTACTGACCTTGGAAGGATGGAAGGCTGAATCAACCTTCAGCCAGTCAGAATCGAACTCGTGGAGTTGAGTAGTGAGTTAGCATGCAGTACTGCATTCTAACTACTGCGCCGCTACCATGGAGATATTGAGGTTTGTTAGATCAGAAAAAAAATAGGAAAGATTCCTTCAGACTGGGAATAAGGGTTAGAGATATAAATGTGCCTCTTTATTAGCAAGTGTAAAGTAATGCATGATGAAGAGGAATTAAAAACATACGGTAACTGTACAAATCTGTTGATAACATCAAAGTCTCATAATCTAAAAACATGGGTGATGATGATGAATAGCTTGAAACCATGAAACCAATGGGAAGATGCTGTAAAATTAGTCAGTACTACAAAGTGGACCTCAAGTTATGGAACAATTAAAAATTACAGTGGCACTAAAGGAGGGAGACAAGTGTCGAAGAAGTTGTAACTGTTGCAGCATTTGATCTGCTTTGAAAGAAGTTGAAGACATGTTTGGACTGTAAACAGCTTTTTAATTAATTGATTGATTTGATTGATTATGTGCCATCAAGTTAATGTTCACTCTAAGTGATCACATGGGTATATTTTCCTCCATTATTACACTTAGCATGGTCCTTCAGACGTTCCAACATTGTACTCATCACCCCTGTCATTGAGTCCATGCAACTTGCTACTGGACATTTTCATTTTTCCTTCCATCTTTCCTGGCATTAGAGGTGCCCCCCCCCCAATACACTTAGGTTTGAACCTCATTATCTCAGTTGATTTGTTCAATGATCCATTTGTTTCCCCCCCCCCTTAGCTGTAAACAATATTTTCAGAAGCCTTCTCCAACATCAAAGTTCAGAACATCAATACTCTTTGCATCCTGTTTCTTCAAAGCCTAACTTTTGCTTCCAAAAGTGTCACAGGGAATATTATTTCTTTTATTATTTTGATCTTTGTAGGTATAGAATACAGTATCTCTTCCAAGGACTTGGCTTCTCTACCAAGTATTAATCTGTGGTATATTTCTTGACTGCTTATTCCTTTACTCTTGATAGTTGATCCTAAAAAGTAGAAGCTATCCACTACTTCTATCTTCATTTCAGTTCTAAGCTAGTTGTTCAACTGGTTGTGTTTAATGCGGACTTCCTTGTATATAATTTTAGTCTCATTTTTACACCGTGCTCCTACTTTATTATTAAATCTTTCGTATTTTTAGTATCAGAGCAGTGTCATCAGCATAACACAGTAGTGTTTTTTCCCTCCTGTTTTAAAACAATTCTCATCTTTTTCCAATTCAGCTTGCATTAATATATATTTAGCATACGTATTGAATAAATCAAGGGAGAGCATGCAGCCTTGTTGCACTCTCGTTGATCAGTTTCACTATGTTTGGTCCATACTGTGGTGTGATCTATATATAAGTTTCACATGAGGATAATGAGATGTTCTAGGATTCCCATTTTTGTGAGCGCATTTCCACAGCTGGACATGATTGAAAGAGCAAGCAGAAAAGCCTTTATAGATATCAGATATTGTCTCTTAGAAAGTCTTGGGCCTGTCAGAGGAGCTAACTAGCTGTGTCTATGTTTGCATTCAGGCACCTGCTTTGGCAGAGAGTGAATGCCATGCGGTATGCAAAAATTCTTGTACTGGTTAGAATCCCCGTTTGAAGAATAGTGGCATGGCTAATGGTTACATTAAGTGGTTTAGAGTGCAACTGGAAACTACTTTTATCTAACAAAGATCTGTCTGCCAATTCATCCTTGTGGGAAAGTATAGCCAATTTTCTTCCTCTCTATCTTCTTTTTGTTGTCATCTGTTCAATAGGGGCTATTCTATTGTAATTTAAGCCTCCTTTTTTTTATTCACCAACTTACACTTAAAGCATAGTAAGACAAGGAACAGCATAGCAGATACAATGACACATATTTAACATTCATTTTCTTTACCTTTCTTTACCTGGGGAATGGTCTGGTGTTTCCTTAAGCTAGCGAAGATAATTTTATGTCTAAAAAATCATCTGGAAGGATCTTGATTTGGTTAGTACACTGCAACTTTTTTTAACCTTTCTTCTATCTATAAAAGGGACACGGTGGCTCAGTGGCTAAGACGCTGAGCTGGTCAGTTAGAAGGGTCGGCAGTTTGGCCTTTTGAATCCCTAGTACCGCGTAACAGAGTAAGTTCCCATTACTTGTCTGAGCTTCTGCCAACCTAGCAGTTCGAAAGCATGTAAAAATGCAAGTAGAAAAATAGGAACCACCTTTGGTGGGAAGGTAACAGAGTTCTGTGCACCTTTGCTGTTTAGTCATGGTGGCGAAATGACCACAGAGACCTCTTCGGACAGCGCTGGCTCTTTTGCTTTGAAATGGAGATGAGCACCGCCCCATAAAACTGGGAACGACTAGCACATATGCGTGAGGGGAATCGTTACCTTTACCTATCTATTAAAATTATTTTGTCTTTGCAGGACTGCTGGCAGTCATATTGTTGATGCCATTTTGCAAGTAACTATCTGGTGCTACATGGATGCTGGGTTTTCATTTAGCACTTATCTTGCTCTTTGCTTGCCAGATTTGGAAATCCACTACCATAGAAAAAGACATTGATTTGTTAGAAGTACACCTTGCATACTCTAGGTTTAACATATTTAAAAGGGTCTAATTTTTTTCTGACATCATGGGTCAGAGTGGATGATAAACCTTGATTTGCTTGAGCTGTGGTGACGCAGTGGTTAGAATGTAGTGCCACAGGCTACTTCTGCTAACTGCTGGCTGACTGCAATTTGGCAGTTTGAATCTCACCAAGCTCTAGGTTGACTCAGCCTTCCATCCTTCCAAGGTGGGTATAATGAGGGCCTAGATCAGTGATGGCAAAACGTTTTTGGCTCGCGTGCCAAAAGCGAGGGGAGCGCAGGGGGGTCGTGCGTGGGTGTGCCACACCCATAATGCTATGTGCATAACCCCCTGCTTTTGGCACGCTTTTTTCGCCCTCCCCAGGCTCCAGAGGCTTTTTAGGAGCCTGGGGAGGGTGAAAACAGCCTCCCCACCACCACCTCCAGAGGCTTCAGGAGCTTCCCTGAAGCCTCCAGAGGGCCAAACACAGCCTCAAAAGAAGGCCTACATCAGCTGGCCAGCGCACACATGCGCACTGCAGCTGACAGGGCAACACCTCGCGTGCCCTAAGAAATGGCTCCGCGTGCCACCTGTGGCACCCGTGCCATAGGTTCGCCATCACTGACCTAGATTTTGGGGAGCAATAGACTGATTCTATAAAACGCTTAGAGAGGGCTGTAAAGCACTATGAAGTGGTATGTAAGTACTACTGCTATTGTTATTATACATTGCATGAAGCCTTTAACCATGGTTTATACATTGAGTGACTGGGTTTATGCAAGACTGCGATGTAGTATTTATAGATGTTGGAGAAGGACTCTGAAAACCTGATACAAGAACATGTTCAACTATAGAACCTCGTTGGTTGACTGGAGCAGTCCCTGAGCCTCACCAGACAAGGAAATATTGCACTTAAATGCTGGGATTCTCCTTTGCGTATGTGATATTCACAGCAAGTTATAGCTTGCTTGTTGTAAAAAGAAAAAGGAAACTTGGTATCCAGATAATCCTGAAGAAAGATATGGGTAAATGACAAGCATCTTTTTCTATCTCCCATTGCTGTCTTTCACAGAAAGGATTTTTTTTTTTAATTTGAATTTATTCATACTTATCGCACCCATCTCCCCCAGAGGGACCTGGGGCGGCACACAGGCATATTAAAAAACAACTACAAATATACAAAATACAATAAATTATCCTAAAACAACATTAAACCCAAACCCTCTGCTAAAACATACTTAAAATCCCACAGATTAAATAATAATAATAATAATAATTTTAATATTTCTAAACCGCACCCTCTCCCCACAGGGACTCGGGGCGGTGCAGGCACAGTAAAACAATAAATACATACAAACATTTCATTAAAAATAAATTAAATCTAAACCTGCGCTAAAATTCCCCATTAAAACTAAGCTATATTATAAAACCCCAATAAAACCCCAAAGACAGAGAGACTATCCTAGGCCGGCCAGACAGAAGAAATGAGTTTTTAATTTGAGACGGAAGGAGCGGAGGTCCGTGGTCGTTCTAATGTCGGGGGGAAGGTCGTTCCAGAGGGCCGGGCCCGCCACAGAGAGAGCCCTTCCCCTGGGCGTCGCCCGCTGACAAAGTCTAGTGGACGGCACCCGGAGAAGTCCCTTCTGTGGGAGCGAATCGGCCGTGAGGATGTATGAGGCAGGATCCGATCCCGCAGATAGCTAGGTCCCGAGCCATGCGGCAAACTTTGGCAAACTAAGACTCGGTCGTTATAGGGAGGTTCACGCCAGGCCGGCCTGATGGAAGAAATGTGTTTTTAAGCTCTGGAGGAAAAGGCGGAGGTCCGAGGTGACGCGGAGTTCGGGAGGCAGGTCGTTCCAGAGGGTTGGGCCCACCGCAGAGAAGGCCCTTCCCCTGGCGTCGCCAACCGGCATTGCCCGGCCGAGAAAAAAACTACTTTCCATAGCCCTTGGTTATGATTTTGGGATTGGACCTGGCACAAATGAATAGGGGAAGAGAGCAAGAGGATAAAATAAGGAGCGGGCAAGGGTCAAAAAGTCTCCCATGTATGGCTGCTGCCAAAGTATAGAATGTTGCCTGGATATGGGAAATTTGCAGAGAATATCCCGCACACCACAGCTACCTCTGCAAGGAATATATGCAGGCTTGCATATGTGTAGAAGTCTCACCATGACTCTTAGTGGAGCCTTGTGGTGGCAATGTGGTTAAAGGAGAGTTGGGACAATTTGACAACAAGCTGTCCCCACATGAGTTGACAATTCCCTCATTGTTTCATGCAGCATAGGAAGATGCACATGTGGACAACGCCCTGTGCTGCACCCATTTGAAATACATAGAGGGGAAGGTTAAACGGAGGGCTCAGGCACATTTGGCTTAATGTCAGTTTTGCCCCTAGAGCTTACAATCCCCACCCAACTTTTCAGTAGGGGAATGCTATGAAAATTTTTTGAAAGGAAAGATGCCATGTTTGTTGCTGCTTGTTTTGTTCAGAATATTTGATGCTTTTCTTTTGAAAGCCTTTGATGTATCTTTCTCTTTCTCTTCCAATGACTCTTCTTTTCTCCTCCCTTTCCCATTTTTTATAATAGCGCTGTTTCAGGAGAAGCTCAGCTACGCGTTGACGTTCCAGACTCCATCACCACGTGGGTGATGGAGGCAGTTGGGCTCTCTGAGAGAGGGCTAGGCTTGGCCAGACAGACTGAACTCAAGACCTTCAAGCCTTTCTTCATTGAGTTCACCCTTCCGTACCACATAATCCGCGGGGAGCAGGCAAAGATTCCTCTGACAGTCTATAATTACTTACCCATGTGTTTGGAGGTGAGATTACTAATAGACTGATTTAAAAGCCCTCAGGCATCTTATATGCTAAACGCTGCCTGGGTCACACCAACAATTGTTAAGGGATATCTCCGTTGGGAAACAGAAAAGTTGTGCAGCGGAATATGCAGCTAGAGAAACGTTGCTAGTATACACACAAATAGTAAACCAGACACTGTTAGAAAAATCAAGTTAGCTTTACTGTTGTTGTAAAACTAAACTACTGCTTAACAAGCAGTGATGATAACGTGAGTCAAAACAAGTTCTTAACAAATAGTAGTTTGCTTACAATCAGTAAACTACACTTCTTCCTTCTTCAAACACAGTCAGTCACAACGAGCAGTCAGTTATGAAGCAGAGAGAGCAATTAGCAGAGATATCAGCAAATCTGGCGGAGAGAGCATGCGTTCTGCTGGCTTCCTCTTATAGTGTAGATAATTACACTTCTCTAATTGCATTCTAACATTCCAACATCCTTAAAGCCACAATGACCCTTTGTCATCATGGTATTGCCTACCCAACTCTAGGAGTCTACTCCTAACAACAATAATAAATAAAAAGAAACGATAAAAACCAGCATGTAAAAAACAACTCTTTTTTAAAAAAATTAAATTTATACCCCGCCCTTCTCCTTGTTAAGACCCAGGGTGGCGCACAGGGATGTTAAAATACATACAAAATATATAAAATATATGAAATTTAAAATACTTATTCTAATAAATAAACCCTGCGCTAAAAACCGAATTAAAATCCCTAGTTTAAAAACTATCTAATAGTCAGTATGGAGGTTACGCTAGGCCGGCTAGATGGAATAGGTGTGTCTTCAGACACTTGCGGAAGAGGCGGAGGTCGGAGATGGTGCGGAGTTCAAGGGGTAAGTCGTTCCAGAGGGCTGGGCCTGCCACAGAGAAGGCTCTTCCCCTGGGTGTCTTCCCCTGGCATTTTCCAGCCGACAGCACCCTGAGGAGGCCCTCTCTGTGGGAGCGTATCGGTCTGAGAGATGTATGGGGCAGGAGGCGGTCTCGCATATAACTAGGCCCCGAGCCCCGAACTCTGATTGCCTTCAACCAATAGTCCCCAGAGCATAAACACCACAATCACTAGGCTCCAATCTCATCCGATCCCAGTGATTGGGGGTGGGTGAGGGTGGAGTGGAACCTGTTCCTAAGGCCTGCTGGAAGGGTAGAAGGGTAGAAGTCTGCCAGAACTAATGGATGGTGTTGCACAGGGGAGGCATTGCTACTTGCTAGATCCTGCCAGATGACATTCTTTAAGAGAAAGGACCTAGAGCACAGCCACTCCATCTGACCTTATAGAATGGGCAGATATCCTCAGGAGAGACTGTCACACAGATCATCTGGCCCCATGCCAGCATCTTGAATTGCACCTGAAAGGAAACCAAGCCAGTGCAGCTCTCACAGCAGTGGTGCAACGTGAACAAGCTAAGGGGTGCCTGAAATTGCACACACCATTGTAGTCTGGACCAGTTGTGATTTCATCATGGTCTTCAAAGTCATCCCCATGCAGATTGCATAGTAGTAATTCAGTTGTGAAGTCACCAAAACTCTTAAGTGATTGTGGGCTATGTTTCCCAGCCCAGGAATGTGTGCAAATCACCCTGGACCTCCCAAATTGTGTACCAGCTTTGCTAGGAGAAAGCTATTCCATCAAGAGTGGGGGGGAATCTAAACTTACTCCATCCAGAGTGTCACAGCTTCCAAATGGCATCAACTGCTCAAATCAGGATTTAAATGTACTGTATAACTGGGTATCATCGGCACACTGATGACACTGTACCCTTTCTGCCAAATAATCTCGCCTAGTGGTTTAATGTAGATGTTAAAGAGAGACCCAAGCCCCTTCACAAGAAGGACTTGTATTTCAGCCTCTTCCCCTGTGACCAGTACTGACCTTAACTGGTCATGGGGGAAGGAGGAGGACACTTCCCTCTATCCCAATCCCCAAACCTGGCCCAGAAGGATACCATTGTTCAATATGTGTTTATATTTTCTGGGGAATCCATGCAGAACGCTATAAATCCATGATTGAGGAACGACAGTGGCTGATTCCCATAATATCCTAAACCAAAGCAACCCATCCCATTACATTACTATATGCCATAATAAGTGTTGCTTGGGTCAGACTCTGAATATACAGATAGTATCCAGTGAGTGAAGAATCTGCTAACTGTTAGATAGCTCAGATGTTAAAAACAGCAACAGTAAATCATAAAAAAAAAAGGAAAGAGATTTCAAATGACATATTTTAATAGTACAATACTCTATTATTAAGACAATCTTAAAAGTAACACAGTGCATACAACCCACTTTACTTAGAAGAAAAAATATATTACCAGGGATAGTAATTCAATCTTTGCTCTCGTTGAACTCTTCCCTACAATTCAAGGCACTAAAAAGATAATCTTAGCTGGTGCTAAGTTTATGTGATCTGCTATTACTACTTCAACATTCTTTAGTGTGACTTTGATGACTAGCTGGATAGACCCATCGTAATCATTGCTCATTCCTTACAATCGCACAGGTCCATGTGAAAATCTCAGTCGCCAAAGGCATCAAGTTTGTGGGACATCCTGGAAAGCAACACTTGACAAGGAAAAAATGTGTCGCCCCTGGCAAAGCCAAGCCCACATCTATTGTGCTATCTTTTGGTGAACTGGGGCAGAACAACATTACAGGTAACACATTTGGTATTCCTTTCAAAAAAATTGAAAGATGTTGCAAATGGTTGCCTCCACTCGATGGATTTTGCCTATCTGCAAAAGATACGGATTCTATATTATAGACTATCTTTAGACACTACATCTATAGACCGATAGACATCTATAGAACTAGCTGCAAAACTTCTCCAGAGTGTTTTCTACCATCTCGGTGTCCCTTTGTCATTGTTTTTTAAAAGATGAACATACTAGCCATACATGGCACTATAATCCCCTGCCCATCAAAAAAAGCTGTGAGCCCATAGAAACATTTTGGAATGAATACCATTTTGAAGGCAGGCATTGCATCTTGAAAAATAGCAGTTTCCTATTTATTTATTCATTTTGAACTAAATAATCAGGAAAAGGCAGAGAATATACCATCCAGTGGTGGGTTCTGGATTCCATGCCAACCGGTATGGTTGGAATGGCCCGGCGTCACCCACATGCATGCGCACGCTGCACGCATGCATCCTACCTGTCAGCGAGGCTTCTGCAAGCCTCCATGACACTCCAGCTGCTCAGCGGATTCACGTGCGCGGAAGTGTAAAAAGCATAAAACACTGGTAAGGAGCTCGAGCGAGCAGGCAGGCCCTCCGGAGCACCATACCGGAACGGTATTCACTGCTCCGGGCTGGCTCCAGTACGCCTGTACCGGGGCGTACCGTCTGCAACCCACCACTGATACCATCTGACAAAAATATCTGACCATGTTAGATTCTGCTGAGTTCCAGTTGAGGGCCAAGTTATTGAGAATTCATATTTCTTTGTATCCCCTTTAGCAAAAGCCTTTGCTTATAGCGGAAGCAGCTGCTGCCAAGACAACATTCAACTCACAAAGAATGGCAAACATTCTGAGGATGCCCACATAGACAAGAGGACTCCTGTTGGTGTCGACTATGTACGGAGGAGCGTTATTATTGAGGTAAGCAAGCAAATAGTCCTTTCAGAGAAATAGTTTCAGCTGGGGAGATGGAAAAAATGATCATTAGATTCAAGATGCAGAAGCTAGAAGAGATGCTAATGTTTTCTGAGGAGATGGATAGTAGGATGTAGGATTTGGAATTTAAAAATCAAGACACACAGACCTCCACATGAGTGTGCCTGGCATGTTAAAAAGAAATTCCCCTACTAATATTTCTTATTTCTGAGGTGGGCTGATACTCCTGGAGAAAGGAGAACTATTTCCAAAGGTTCCCCAATTGCAAAATTCGGTTTCCAAGAATATTTATATGAACTCAATGTTTCTCTTAGGCATCAAACCAACTTTGTCAAACTGTAATCATCATTCTATTTTTGTGTCATTGACCGATTTCTTAAAATCTTTATGTAGATATACTAGATTTGTATTTTTGCTTTGCTTTGTTGTGGGTTGGGCATTCAGTAGACTAAATTTGAAGTTTTTCTTGAGATACTTTTTGTTAAAGAGAAAACCATTGAATTTCAGTGTAGGTCTGACCTCTGAAAAAAAATATGCCATTTTATTTTTTTTTGTAGCCAGAGGGACTGAGCAGAGAATATACCTACAGTGTTTTCTTCTGTCCTAACGGTAAGAGAATTTCAGTAGCAGTTTCAGCAGCTGCATTTCAGCCACATTTCAGCCCTAGTTTCCCTCCCTTGGCTCATTGTCAAGCACAGCTGGCTGCATTTATCATTTTTAGCTTTTGTACTACCTATTTTTACTATGGCTGTGCACCGCCCTGACTCCCGGAAGGGAGAAGGGCGGTATGTAAATTGAATAAATTGAATTGAATTGAATTGAATTGCATTTAACAATTATGTCCTGACATTTCTCCTCCTTCCCCCCACTGTCCCATTTTGAGGAAGTAGCCTTTTATGCCTTTAGCTGTTCAAGTTAAAGAACCATGTTATCCCTCTTATCCCAAGAAAATCTTGTTGTATGAATAAACTACCAATGTCTCACTAACAATCTCCCGGTGGCAGTTAGAGACTGCTGGGAGGGTGCCCTCTCTTGCAGTCATTGAGTGTTGACTTCTGCCATTTTGGCTTGAGTTGATGGAGAAGGGAGGCATCTGATGCCCCATAGGGATTTGGGTAATGTCTAATCAATGTCTAACCGTACTTTGCAAAGCGCCATTTGTATATCATCCCTTACGTTTGTGACTGAAGCACTCTTCTCAACACTCACTAGACTTCTTTGGCGTGTATAGGTGTTGAATGGTCAGATGATAGACCTGTGGAGAGAGTGCTAGCTAAGGAGGTCAAATTGGGAAAAGAGCCAGGTTCTGCCAGCTAGGTACTGTTGATTCTTTTACACGAGTGAAAAGTGTGGGCAAAGGGAAAGTGAAATCACCTAAAATTCTTTGAAACCCCACAGCCTAGCTTTCTACAAAAAATGCTAAATCCATGTCCCAAAATAATTTGGATGACAAGACGAGTGGCACAGAAGTGGTCATGGAAGAAACCTTGACCTAACACCCCTCCTCTGGGTTGTTTTGGGACACGTTTATGATCTTCCAGAAGAGCACTACCCTCTCATTCAGAAATAGTGTGAGGAGCAGGTCACTGGCAGAGATAGCTTTCACATAGGCAATGTTGCTTGGGCAGCATGGAAGTTAGCTAAAGCCTCTATCTCAAATAGTTATTCACAGTTACCCAAGCTACCCCCTACAAGCTATAAAGATGGTGGTTAGTGGTTGGTTTTCTCCCTTGTATGTGATACCAGGTGAGAGGGGAAACCCAGCCTAGGGATTTTACCAGTTGCTATTTTTAAATTGCCCCAGATTAAACTGCAAGGACAGTACAGTGGTACCTTGGTACACAACTGCTTTGAAAGTCATCAAATTTGGTACTCAATGAATTTTGATGTGAAAATTTTGTCCTGGTTGATCATCATTTATTTGGCACTCAATGCATAACCTAGAACTTGTTGCTGTTGGCTACCTTGTGACTCACTACATTATTCCTTATGGGGAAAATTTGTTCGGTATTCAGCATTTTTGGTACTCATCCAGCCTCCCAGAACCAATTAATGATGAATACCGAGTACCGGTACCACTGAACCTCTTCCCTCCAGCATCATTCTTGACACTGATGAAAGCTCAGCGGTTGGGACAGAACAACTGAAGGGATCTAGGGCAGGGGTTCCCAAACTTGGCAACTTTAAGACTTGTGGACTTCAATTCCAAGAATTCTCCAGCCAGCTCTGCTGGCTGGAGAATTCTGGGAGTTGAAGTCCACAAGTCTTAAAGTTGCCAAGTTTGGGAACCCCTGATCTAGGGTAACATGCACTCCAAAAGCTATAAAATAAGAAGCCAGTGCTCCTTAAGAAATGTGATTCCAAAAATGCAGCCATTTTGTTGACATGATCCCTGACCACTATATCTTCTGTGTTCTCTGGGAAAACATGATTTAAAGGAGTTTCTTTGCAATTAATCTCCAATTAAAACATATAGACAGCTTACGTTCTTGCTCAGGGGTGAGAAAGGATGCACCCCAGGAAACCCTTACTTGAGCATATGGAATTTGAGTTATTTGCTGTGGCCTTTTTGCTCTAAAACTATTTTACGTAAGGGGAGATTAGTTTAAAAGAGCCCCAGGAAGATGTGTCTTTGGAGGTGCATTGCTGTGAATGAGACTGAACACTGACAGTGTTTTTGGTTTATTTTTGACTAGAGAAAATTCACATTTCCACTCCTAATAAGTATGAGTACCAGTATGTGCAGAAACCTGCCCACATGATGCGCTTTGATGTTGCCATCAAGGCCCACAATAATGCCCACATCGCTTTGTCCTCTGCCCCCCATGACATGGCGGAGATGACTGAAATTGTCATTGGTGGGCACCAGAACTCCAAAACTTGGATCTCTACTAGCAAGATGGGTGAGCCGGTGGTCAGCACAGAGACAATAGGCATCCTTTCGTGGGACGAATTTCGAAGTTTTTGGATCAGCTGGGCCCATGGAGTCATCCAGGTGGGTTTTTTCCTTCTTCTTCTCATTATATTTTTATTCATTAGCTAATGCTTTCGGTAGATCTCCTTAAGCAGCTCGTGATAATATGCATCTCCTGCCTGGATTTTGGTGTGTTATTTTTCTCTGTGCAGGTGGGCCACGGCTCCTTCACTCTCAATGAGTCCATCATTGTGACTTGGTCCACCTCCAAGCAGCCGGAGGTGAAGTATATCGGCTTCTCCACAGGTTGGGGTTCTGCAGGCGAATTCAAAATCTGGAGGAAAGAGGAGACGGATGAGAATCACAACGAAGCATTCACACTGGGCGTTCCTCACAATGTGATTCCAGGCTCAGAGAGAGCTACTGCCTCTATTATTGGTATGAACACTGGGAACAATTAAAGTCAGCTCTGCTGTGACAGACTCATGGCAGGAATTCATACTGTATCGGCATAACAGGAAGCATTCTTGTATTGGAGCAAAGAAGGAATTATTCAATGCCTCAATTGGCATCTCTCAAGCAGAGCACAAAAATTAAATTCTTGTCTACTTATTTCCCTAGGACTAGATTCCGAGATGCATTTTTTTTTCTCCATTGGGTCACTTCATTTTTAGTTTTCTTTAATAACAATCGCGGCATTTTGGAATTTGTGGTTCATTCCACAATACATTCCAGCGCAGAAGATTGTTTGCAACTACGCACCCTAACTAGGTGAGGAGGCATCAGCCGGAACAGCTGATAACATAATACAGTAATATGCTGTCTTAGAATACAGAGGCTCCATTTAGCAAGAATGACTAATGTATGTAAATATATCTAATCTTTTTATCAAAATAATCTAAGATTACACTGACCAGGGAAGAGGATCTTCCCTTCAGGGCCCTTCTTTGTTTCTGAGAAATGTAATGTGGCAAGCACTATTTGGTTACTTTTGGCATAAGTTAATTCAGTTTTAGTCTAGAATGTTTTCCACTTGTGGACTCTGCTCTGTTTTCTGCTTGCTCCCACCTGGGAGAATCAGAACAGACCTTAGAAGGCAAGTTTTGCTGGCTGATTCTATGCTTTTCTTTTGGTACCAGGAGACGTGATGGGGCCGACGCTGAACAACCTGGATAACCTCCTTCAGTTGCCCTTTGGTTGCGGAGAGCAGAATATGATTCATTTTGCTCCCAACATCTTTGTCCTCAAGTATCTCCAGAAGACCAAACAACTTAGCCCCGAGGTAGAGAGCGAAGCCACCGATTACCTGGTGCAAGGTACTGACCCTTGAAAGGCTACAGGGATATTTTCTAAGAGGAGATTCAGGAAGCAATTGCTTCTGGCCCCAACATGCAAAAAGTTTCATTTCGGTAAATAAAGTTTGACCTATACGTTCAGTTTCTATGTACTGTCTTGTGGGTTCTTTCCAGGATACCAGCGCCAACTGACCTACAGGAGGCAAGATGGCTCCTACAGTGCCTTTGGGGAAAGGGATTCCTCAGGGAGCATGTGGTATGTTGCAAATTATTGGGTAGGAAGATAACATTATATTTGTCCCACGGTGTTCAGAGTAGTTGCATGTGTGATACTGATCCCGCCCTGCAGTTGATGCTGGCTTGGAGTTCTGCAGCTTAATCAAAACATTTCTGGCTTAGTTGAAGTATAGAAGAAAATACTGAGATAACAGTTTTATGAGCCATGGTGGTGCAGTGGTTAGAATGCAGTGCTGCAGTCTACTTCTGCTGACTGCCAACTGACTGCAGTTCGGCAGTTCGATTCTCACCAGGCTCAAGGTTGACTCAGCCTCCCATCCTTCCGAGGGTGGTAAAATGAGGACCCAGATTGTTGGGGGCAATAGGCTGACTATGTCAACCACTTGGGGCTGTAAAGCACTGTGAAGTGGTATATAAGTGCTATTGCTGTTGCATAGACACTAGGCCCACAGATGGGGTGGTTTCTCATTGGCAGGAAAGCTTGCCTCTTAGCTCTGTTGCTCCTTTTCCATTCATGTCATGGCCCTCCATTTCATTGTGCTTCTTTGGAATTGAGCAGTTCTCTGCCACATTCACCATGGGTTGTGGGTTTTTAAGTGCAAAAACAAATGCAGCAAAACAGGGACAAAGTTGATAGGGGAAGACCAGCCTGAAAGGCCCATTTTATAACATTCTCATTAATAAACTGGAAGAATGTTTGCCAACTCCCACAGAAAACAGCAGTAAGGAGGATACTTACGGGGCAAAATGAAAATGTTTCTCGGGGTTGGGAGTGTGAAGTTAGCGGCTGGGTGGCTACAACCTCACACAGTAGTAAGTAGCCAAGTATGGTGGCAATCATCCTCAGGCACTTTATGACCTTTGTATTTCCAGGCTAACAGCCTTTGTTCTGAAATCTTTTGCTCAATCCCGGGAATTCATTTTCATTGACCCCAAAGAACTTTTAGCCGCCAAGGATTGGATCATCCAGCATCAGAAGGAAGATGGCTCCTTTCCAGCCATGGGCAGGATACTCAATAAGGACATCCAGGTACCAAAAGGGGTGGGTGGGTGGGTTAGATTTGCAATTATACCCTGACAAGCTTCTAGATCAGTGTTTTCAAAGTTGGATTTGTTACTGTTTGAAAGATTAGCTTATGTTTGATTGATGAAACTAAGCAACATCATCAGTGGTAGTAAGGAATGGGGTTTGCTCTATCAGTTTATATTCTAGTGGCTTGCCTTGTGCTGGTTTTAGAGGTCCTTTGGTTGGACTCTTTACTGTTGGTTTGTTTGGCAGCTCCTTGATAGGGGTGTTGTCTCCTTGTTGGTTGGTCTGATGTTAATCTTGGAGTTAATCTATGCTCATCTGGGTGCTGGTTGCTGATGGGGAGGAGTTTTGGACTTATTTCCTTTTTTGGCTGGTGTATTGTTTCTTTTGCATAGTATTTACATCATATTTATATCTATGTGCCTATTGATGCTTAATTTGTCAGAGTGCCAGACTTCTAGAAATTCCCTAGTGTTTTTGGACTTGGCTTGGTCTAGGACAGGGGTCTGCAAAGTTGGCTCTTTTAAGACTGGTGGACTTCAACTCCCAGAAGCTGGCTGGGGAATTCTGGGAATTGAAGTCCACCAGTCTTAAAAGAGCCAACTTTGCAGACCCCTGGTCTAGGATGATCACAGTTTCCCATTTGAAACTATGGTTAAGTTTGTTCATATCTTGTGAAATTAAACAGTTTTCATTATGTCTTCTAACTGCTGGTTGGTATTCATAGATGCATTCTGCCAGTTTTCTGTCTGTTTATCCTACATAACCATTACACTGAATGTGGTGTATGATTCCAGTTTTTTCTTCTGGGGTTGCTGGGTCTTTTGCTTTCTGTAAGTTCACAATATTTACAAAAAGCAAAAGGCCTACTAGAAGGCAAAGAAACATACATCTCTGTAAACACTAACACAATACAAAAACTAGACAACTGGATCAAGAGAATTCTCAGTGACCTCACTAAGAAAGTCCAAATTACCAAAGAGGAAGAGTGGTGGATGAGAACCAGCAGACCCATCCTCCCATGCAATTTTAAAATGTTTACTAGCTTCACCTGTTTGGTTGAAAAAGGCACATGATTCCTGCTATTGCTATATCAATCACACTTGCTATCTTGACTAGCGATAAGTTTCATCTATTTTTCTAATTCTCAGCAATAGAGTGTTTCGGCATGAAAGTTATATGATTTCTCTTTAGTCTTTGATCCACAAATTAAATAATTTCTTCCCAACTAGGGAATTGATACTGATTACACATTCTCTAAAAATTTGATCATTCATAAAGATGCACATTTCTCATTCAGAGAGGCAAAGAGATGCTGTTCCACTGCTTTTGTCATGCATTTTCTGTTCAGACTCTCTTGTGAAATGTTGAAAATGTGAAAAGAGGAGATTGGATTCAAGTGCAGATCTTTTATTCATAAAAGTTTCTTAGCCTAATCCTTTTGTTTCTTTTTATTCCAGGGTGGAATTCATGGGAAGATTTCTGTAACCGCATATGTAGTAGCAGCTTTGCTGGAAACGGGGGTGACTTCTGAGGTAAAAGATAAATGTATCCAAGACATTCCACATTTTGCCCAGTATTTATGAATGACAGCTGATCAGAGACTAAAAACCAAAGAGCCAATAACCAACCAGTTTCCCTCCTTAAGGCTTAAAGGATGGGAGCTGGAACACACCCACTCAGGTTGACCTGAGTACATAGGTTAGAAGCATGGAGACAGGTGGACTCCTAAATAACCAGGTTCTATGCCATGCAGAGCTTTATAGGTAATAACCAGCACCTTGAAATACCCTTGAAAGTCATCTGGCAACCAGTGCAGCATACTGATGATGGCTTACTGATGATACATGTAGAAGTCAAACATAAGTATCGCCTTGCACCATGAGATGAGTAGTGTATAAATTTAATGAACAAATAATAAACAAACAAATAAAAATAAATAAAAGCAGAGAGAGTTAAGCTCAATGGCATTCCCCAAATGAAGGCTTGTAGGCATGACCTCTCACTCCCTGTCAACATCAACTAGAAACAATCATTGAAGAAGAAGGCAACACATTGCTCCCATCCCTAACCCCCAAAGTTGATCCGGATGATTATCAGGGTTAAAGTATCAAAGATTGCTGAGAAGATCAAGCAGCATTAAAATGGATTCATCGCCTGAATCCTGGCTTCTCAATAGTTCATTGACAAACATGACCATAGCTGTGTCTGTACTGAATCCCAATCTAAAACCCAACCAGAATGGGTTTAGGTAAACTACGTCCTTCAGAGTCCTCTGGAGCTGAAGCCCAACCACCCACTGCACCTCCTTCCCCAAAAAATGGAGGTTGAAGACTAGAAAACATTTTCCTGGACGGTTTGTTCTAGTGATATTCTCTTAGAAAGCAGGCCTTCTATGGAATGTTTGCTCTCTGGCAACCAGGTGAAATAGCAAGAGGAAGCTAGAGAGTCCTAGGCTGCATTAATTCAGGGATAGAATCAAGACCACCTGAAGTATTAAAACCATTTTATAATGTCTTGGCAATACCACACTTGGAATATTGCATCCAGTTTTGGTCACCATGATATAAAAAAGTGTTGAGATTCTAGAAAGAGTGCAGAGAAGAGCAACAAAGGTTATTAGGGGACTGGAGGCTAAAACAATTGAGTATGTCTAATTGAATAAAAAGGAGGACTTGAAGTAACATGTTAAGCAGTGCACCTCAGAAGCTGCTACAAAGAAGAGAGGGTCAACCTATACTCCAAAGCACCTGAGGGTAGGATAAGAAGCAATGAATGGAAACTAATCAAGGAGAAAAGCAACCTAGAACTAAGGAGAAATTCCTGACAGAATAATTAATCGGTGGAATTAGTTGCCTCCAAAAGTCGTGGGTGCTCTAACACCACATGTTTTTAAGAAGAGATTGGACAACTATTTGGAGTGTTATTGGGTTTCCTGCTTGAACAGGGGATTGGACTAGAAGACCTCCAAGGTCCCTTCCAACTCTGTTGTTATTCAGAAGAAGCCGAGAAACTCACCACATGCAGAGATTTTGCTCTGTGCTTGCACAAACACACATTTTATTTTCCTGCTTGGCTGTGCTGGGATGCAAATAGATTGCTACAAGGAAAGTTTTGCAGTATGCTTGGTGGTGCAGTTTCCAAGGAACCGAGTGGAACTATCGCTTCACTGGAAGGAACTCCCTTATAGGACATAATGCCACTGAAACAGCACACTCTATTTTTTGCTTGTCTTTTAAATTTAGCATCTGTGTGGCTTGATAGTTCCCTTTTGCAGCAATCACTCAAGCTGTTTAAAAAATCAAAGAACAGATAGAACACGAAGCAATGACATGAATTGGGAGGTAGATCTAGTGTGAATTGGATGCTGATTCTGCACTCTCGTCTTGCTCAACTGGAGGGAGCATGGATGGAGGCTGTACTTGCTCTTGTTCGGATGAGTTTGGCAATAGTTACAGGGCAGTTTAGACCAAGGGTCAGCAAACTGCAGCTCTGGAGCCACATGTGGCTCTTTCATTTCTCTGCTGCGGCTCCCTGTCACCAGTCAGCTCCACAATTGATAGGGCTTTTGGTTTGGACAGGTAGAGGAAAAAGGAAACTGCGCTAGGTGGAGACTCTATATTGGGAGAAACTGAACTTTTGGTTGGCTCCAGGTTTGAATAGGGGGCTTCCGTTTAGGACCTTTATGGCTCTTTGAGTGTTTAAGATTGCTGACCCCTGGTTTAGACGATCTGCCAGGTTAGGCAGGGAATGCAAACTCTAGTGGAGCAGAGTGTCCTGAGCTTAATTAATACATTTCCAGAATTGATCAAAGCCATGTTCTTAGAGGATAAACTTACTGGGCAAAATTAATAAAGTCCTTTTGTTGTCTTTGGGATGTTTCTAAGTTCCCCTCTGTGGGGAATACCCTTCTTTCATATCTCCATACAGGCTTTTGAATCTTCCACCTGAGTTGTTGGTGGGAGATTCAAAAGCCTGTATGGAGATATGAAAGAAGGGTTGTTGAGTTGTTGGTAGGGAATGGGATAGGGCTGCCTGTTTTCTGGCTAACATAGCAATTCCATTGGGTCTGAGAGAAGATGACACACATTTCCTACTTCTCATTCAACGCTTCGATTCATGTGGCTGTTGTAGCAAGTTGAACCTGCAGCCATGACTCTCCTTCTTCCTTCTTGCTTAGGAAGAAAAAGGAGCTATTACCAAAGCACAGCACTTCTTAGAGTCCAACCTGTACTCAGTAGAAGACCCTTACACCATTGTCTTGACTACCTATGCCCTCACACTCCTGCGCAGCCCTTCCGCATCAGCAGCTCTCCGGAAGATGAATGGCATAGCCATTACACAAGGTAAAGATGCCACAACGGTAACCTCTGTCTTAGGGTACTTCCACTTTGCGCACATTGTTGGTGCATTTGGATTGGCAAAGAGCCATGTGATTCCTTACCATTTGCATCACTGGGGAATTGGGCCTGTTGCTATCCAGCTTAATTGTAACTCAGGCAGAAAGAAACTCATGGAGAAAATCTTATCTGGGTGATTGGAGTTAAAAGGAGCTGAAGGGGATGAGATGCTTTCCCATTAGTGGGAATTCCTAACTCAGGGGAAAGGCATGAAGTAAAACCAGTGGGATCCTGTCTGTGTGTCAGTGTGATAATTGTCCAAAAGCAAAATGCAAAGTTTGGTGTGGAGAGAGAAGAGGGCATAAGGAAGATAAAAAGTCCTCGGAAAATTCTAAGTGGTGCATCTAAAGGGCGAAGCGATTGGGTAGTGGGTTGGAATATTAGTGACTGCCCAATGTCTGGGTTATGCAATCTCGGTTGGAGTGTATACTGCCTGTGTATTTCCTGGTGCAAATGCTCACACATGCAACATGAAAGGTGAGCAGGCAGACGCATAAACAAAAGTGAGACTCAACATAATACCTCTTTACATAGAAGAAAATGAAAATGCCTCCTAAGGCCACTGTTGGTAAAATGGTTAGAAAACAATGCTTTGCATGTTCTCTTCCTCTCTCCCTCCCCTTCCTCCTCTTTCCCTCTTCCTCTCTTCCCCTCTCTCCCCCTCTTTCAGATGGCTTCACGCACTGGAATATAATGGGAACTCTTGCTTCTGGTGAAGACACCTTCATGGGATTCAGTGATGGCCTCTCCCAATCAGGTAATTTATTATTTATTTTTATTTTGTTGCAAAATGTATTGGCCATCGATAGGAGAACCTCAGGAGTGAGAGGGGAAAACAGTAGTCCTTCTAGAGCAGGGGTCTCCAACCTTTGCAACTTTAAGTCTGAAGGACTTCAGCTCCCAGAATTCTCCAGCCAGCTTTGCTGGCTGGAGAATTCTGGGAGCTGAAGTCCTTCAGACTTAAAGTTGCAAAGGTTGGAGACCCCTGTTCTAGAGCACAGGTGTCAAACTCGATCACATCATGTGATGTATCGTGACATATCACAACGGTTTTTGCCTTTGCAGAGCTGGGCTGGGCATGGTCTACATGTGGCACATCTGGCCCATGGGCTGCCAGTTTGACAGGCCTGATCTAGAGAATTATAGGAATCCTGAGGAAAGGTGGTTTTTTTGTTTTTTGTTTGCAATATGCCTCTTCATTGGCTGACCTTCTTACCATATCTTTACTTTACTTTATTGTCATTGTACGTATATACACAGTGTAAAAGCCATAAAAGGATACTTGCCTTTATACAATGTTAATCAATTCAGCCATTGCGCGCGTGATAGGTCCATCCACCCGCCTCCCACCTATCACACGCGCAATGGCTAAATTGATTAACATTGTATAAAGGCAAGTATCCTTTTATGGCTTTTACACTCTGGCGATGTTAGCAGTTGCTAACGAAAGCTCAGTGAGCAATATATTTTAAATATATTTTAAAGTTCCGGAGATCATTATGTTGGTTTCTTTTATAACTACACCTGGAACTCACATTTTTAGGACAATTCGCAATATACACAGTTTACACATACAGCGAAATTCACATAACGCCCAGAGACCAGGCCCAACACCCATAACAATCTCCACCCACCAAAAATTCCCCGCCCCTAAACCACCAAACTTCCATACAACAGACCAAGTAGTGCTGCCCAATAGCTCCCTGAAGGTGACCCTTTAGTTCATTGTTGAGTGCAATGATAGCTCTGGGATAAAAGCTATGCAGAAGACGTGTGGTCCTAGCTTTAATTCTTCTGTATCTTCTGCCAGAAGGCAACAGTCTCTGCCAATCATGAATATTCTGACAATTCTGACAAAGGTTCGTTCTCCAAGCTTGTGGGCTGGTTTTCAAATGTTTTGTTATCAGGCTAGGTGTTTAGGTGTTTAGGGCAGTGATGGCGAACCTTTTCGGCACTGAGTAGCCAAACCAGAATGCACTTGTGTGCATCAGAGCACCGGAAACCCAAAGACGAACTGGCCAGCGTGTGCATGCCTGTTTTTTGGCTGTTTTGAGCCATTTTCCATGACGTTTTCAGGACATTTTTCAGGCTGTTTTTTAAACCATTTTCAGACCATTTTTCCAGGCTGTTTTCAGGCTATTTTTAGGGCCATTTTCTGGCGCCCCGGCACCTGCAAAGACTAGCTGACTGGCACACGTGTGCATGCCAGAAACCAGAAGAGCAGCTGGCAGTGGCACGCGTGCCCACAGAGAGGGCTCTGTGTTGCCATAGGTTTGCCATCATGGGTTTAAGGGTTCTCAGCATTCTTCTGTTTATAAGGGCTTCAGGTGTGGGTGTAACAAGTGAGGGTCTTGGATAGGGAGGTTACATCAAGTTAGTGTCATTGGGAGGTGAACTGTTGGTGGGGAGGAGGAGTTGAGTGTGTTGGTTGAGGGTCGATGCTATCTCTGGTTGGAAGGCGACTGGCCTATTCTTTGAGAAGAGGGGAGCCCACCTATATTACTCCTGTGCTGCTGGATTGAAAAGCCACGCGGGAAACCTGAGAAGAGACTGTGGCTGAGCCAAAGGAAGAGGATCTGCAAGGGGAGCTGTTTTGCCTGGCAGAAGTAGGGAATGCCAACAGCACCTTCTGCTCCCGAGCTGTGAAATGCCCCATTCTGCTCTCTCTCTCTCTCTTTCAGTCGTATCTGCTGAAGTTGAAATGACGGCCTATGCCCTGCTGACTTACACTGTGCTGGGAGATGTTGCATCTGCGCTGCCTGTGGTCAAGTGGCTCTCTCAGCAGAGGAATGCGCTGGGTGGCTTCTCATCCACCCAGGTGAGTCTACACTGGGACAGGTAGTTCTGCCTCTAGCCAGAAAATGCTTTGGTGAGCCAAGAAGAAATGAGACATTCCAGGGTTCATTACCTACCTCACTTTCATTTCCTTAGAGACTAGAGAAGACTTCTTGGCATTTTTTGGTTATTTGTTCTTGGTTTTTTTTAACGTAGGGATTAGAAAATGCACTGCCTCCCCATCATCTCTCCGGAGATATTGCTAGCAGCCCAGAATCCTTATTTATTTTGCTTGAATCCTAAAATTCTCAAGAGTCCTAATTGCATTAACCCTTTCTTTTCAAAATACTAAGGCTCCACTACTGATCTCTATGAACAACACTGGGTTTAGGGTTTAGACTCATGCAATTGTTTTATTGGTTTAATTGAAATCCTGTTCTGCTGTATCTACAAAAAAAAAAAAAAACCAAGCATAAATTTTACATTGTATCTGATGAGTAGCACTTTTGTGTGCAACTACTTGCTCTGTTTTTCCTGTTTGAGAAGGACTATAAGACAGTATTTCTTTTATAGATGCGGCCAGGTGTCTATAGAAGAGCTTCGCATACATTTTTTGTAGCTTGTACAGTGAAGAGTATTGTGATACATTTTTTTTTTGTAAAAACTTTTTATTTTTAACATAAAAACAAATAAAAAACATTATTCATCTTGTGCTTTGTACAATATGTCGTTCGGGCAAACATTTTGTGCATCAGTACTTAAAATCACAGACATATTTATCAATTGGCAGAGGACCTAGTTATTTGCGGGATTGTATCCTGCCCCATACATCCCTTCGGCCGATTCGCTCACACAGAGAAGGACTTCTCCGGGTGCCGTCCACCAGGCAATGCCAGCGGGCGACGCCCAGGGGAAGGGCCTTCTCTATGATGGGCCCGACCCTCTGGAACGACCTACCCCCGGATATTAGAACGACTACAGACCTCCGTGCTTTCCGCCTAAAATTAAAAAACCATTTGTTCCATCAGGCCGGCTTGGCCTAAATTATGCTTCTCGCCCCAGTCTGTATTTTCAAATTGTTTTATCTGGTTTTAATGGGTTGCAATTTTAATTGTTCTTAAAATTTTAGTACAGGCTAATTTAATTCGTTTTTAATCTTGTTATGTATGGCAGAGGTGTAGCGTGGGGGGTGCAGGGGGGGCCGGCCGCACCGGGCGCAACATCTGGGGGGGCGCGCTCGCACCGCGCACCCCGCCTGCCTCTGGCCGACCTCCCGCCTCAGCCCCGTCCCGCCGCCGACGCCGCCCCGACAAAGTTTTGACACTCGCGGGAAGGGAGGCGGAGGCGCCACGGAGCTTCCCCTCCTGCGGCGTCGAGGGAGTGCGGAGAGGCGGGAAAAGGCCAGGCGGCGCCGAACGGGGAAGCCTGGGCGGAGGCGGCGGAGAGAGCCTGGGTGGAAGTCGCTAGCTCCGGCGGCCGGAGGGGTCCCCTGCTCAGCCCACCCGGGGAGGGTCGAGAATGTGAGCGAGGGGCCGGGAAGGAGGAGGAGGCGGAGGAGGAGCTCCCGCTGCAAATTGACACCCCGGCCGAGCAGGAGGAGGGGGGAGGAGGAACGCCCCCCCCCCGTCAGACACCCCCTTCCGCTCCTCATCCCCCTCCGCCCCCACCCTTTTCCCCCGGGACCCCCCAGCGCCGCGCCCCCTCCCCGTGCAGGGCGTACCCTCCCGCTCCCCCCCCGCCCCCGATGCGCGCACTTTTCCGTCTCTTCCCACTTTTATTGTGGTTTGAAAGCGGAGCGAGGGACTATCTGGGGGAGGGTTAGGGGGCGCAAATTACTTGCCTTGCCCCGGGTGCTGACAACCCACGCTACGCCACTGATGTATGGTATGTTTTTAGATGGTTTTTAATTTTCCTGTACACCGCCCCGAGTCCCTTTGAGAGGGGACAGTTTATAAATATAATAAATTATTATTATTATTAATTATCCTTTCATTACATGTATATCACCTTATTTTCCATATAGTAGCATTATTATTTATCAAATCAGTCTTTTTCCATAGTTATTCAATATATAATCCTTAAGTTTTTCTTTTTTCCAACCATTGGTAAAACATATTCCATATTTCATAAAATTGTTCATTCTCCTGCTCTCTAATTTCAAATGTTAATCTACTCATTTCTGCACATTCCATGATCTTACAAATAACTTCCTCTTGTAAAGGTAATTTCTCATTTCTCCAGTATTGTGATACTTAAGGACTAACAAATATTGGTCTAGACCAGGGGTCCTCAAACTTGGCAACTTGAAGACTTGTGGACTTCAACTCCCAGAATTCTCCAGCCAGCTCTGCTGGTTGGAGAATTCTGGGAGTTGAAGTCCACAAGTCTTCAAGTTGCTAAGTTTGAGAACCCCTGGTCTAGAGAGCCATGTGTGTACGCAGTCTTCATCTTTGGCATCTACCCAGACTTTCATTTCAACATGAATTATTTTTTTTACATGTAGAAAACTGGCTTGATGGCGAATCTAGCGTTGCTTTGGCCATTATTTTTATTTGCAGAAATACTTCTGGGCCCTGCATGAGTCTGACAGAAAACAGAAAACATCCTAGACATCTGTAGTCAATACTTTGTTTGGAAAGTGTCTTTACTTGCCCAGAAATAAACAAAACCAAACATAAAGCTGGGATGGTCAAGAACATTGACCTAGTATGGCGCAATCCCACCAGTGTGTCTTTGGATCAATGGCTTGTAATCATCTGTCTTCAGAGCAACGATGCCTGCTTTCAAATTGCCAAATATGCCTATTAAGTGAAAAACATTGCCTACGCTGGCATAAACCAATGGGGAACTTTTGATTTTCATGATGGCTAACGCATTCAGCGGGGTAACTCGGTTTGGGATACCTTTGAAAAAGAAGGCCAAAGCCAGCCTCCTCAGGAACATGGTTTAATTTCTGAGCAAAATAATGGCTAGGGAATTCTGGGAGTTGAAATCCACACATCTTAAGTTTGCCAAGTTTGAAAGGATAAGATAAATACCTGTTTCTGGGTAGCAGACAGGAGGATGGAGTGGTAAAGAGAGTAGAATGCCAAGGAGCTGCATGTCACATTAATTTGGGGTTGTTTTTAAGCTATTTTCTCTCTCTCTCTCCCATTCTTCTGAACGACAGGATACTTGTGTGGCCCTCCAAGCTCTGGCTGAATATGCTATCCTGTCTTACATTGGGGGTGTCAACCTCACCATTTCACTGGCCTCTACCAACTTGGACTACCAAGAGACCTTTGAGTTAAACAAAGCCAACAAAAAACTCCTTCAGACTGCTGTGGTAAAAAGACCCCACCCCTTTTGTTTCATTCCCGGAATCCTCTATGTATGCTTGTTTACATTCAAATTAAACTCTTGTTTTCTCTACAGATCCCCTCCATTCCCACAGGGTTATTTGTGAGTGCCAAGGGAGAAGGCTGCTGCCTCCTGCAGGTGAGAAACCTTAGATGCTAGTCCCATTCCTGAGCAACAAGCCCGTTTTCACCCCGCTGTTCTTCCTTCCTTCCTTCCTTCCTTCCTTCCTTCCTTCCTTCCTTCCTTCCTTCCTTCCTTCCTTCCTTCCTCCCTTTCCTCAATACCTCCTTCCCTTCCTTCCTTTCTTTTTTCCTTCCTTCCTTCCTTCCTTCCTTTCCTCAATACCTCCCTCACTTCCTTCCTTTCTTTTTTCCTTCCTTCCTTCCTTCATTTTCCTTTTTGCTTTCCTCCCTTCCCTCAATCCCCCCTTCCTTCCTTCCTCTTTCTTTTTCTTTGCTCCTTTCCCTCAATCAATCAATCAATAAATTTCCTTCCTTCTTTCCTTCCTTCCTTCCTTCCTTCCTTCCTTCCCTCCCTCCCTCCCTCCCTCCCTCCCTCCCTCCCTCCCTCCCTCCCTCCCTCCTTTCTTTCTTTCTTTCTTTCTTTCTTTCTTCTTTCTTCATATTTCTTAACCGCCCATCTCCCTATTATACACAGGGTGGTGCATAATATCATCAATAACATTACGCATTAAAATCAGAATAATTTAGAATTTTTTTTTAAATTATAAAAACATTGTAAATATTTAACAAAATAATAACGCATTTATACTTCTTGACGGCCTGTTTCTCATGGGAAGATGCAGATGCAGTGCTTTCTCCTTATATTGGCCAGATTGATGTCTCCTACAATATCCCTGATCCTGTGGCTAAGCCAGCTTTCCAGCTCCTGGTGAACCTACAAGAGCCCAAGCTGAAGAGGCACCGCCGAGCCCCACGCCTACCTAAGCTCGTCTCTGCAGAGGAAAATCGATCAGGAGCTCCTCGTCGGGACCGAGTTCTGGGCGATGATGATGATCCTGCCTCCGATCAGGACCATCAGGAATACAAAGTGATGGTGGAGGTGTGCATGAGGTGAGACTCACCAAGTCAGTAGTCCTGTGTGTAGCCTCCACTGGTGGCCCCAAGCTTCAGCCTCATAATATGGGAGCAGAACAGTGGTTACATTCTGATTTTGAGAGCAAAGAAGTCAAATGAAAAGACAGGCCTACTTTCATGCTCATCTATTTGTGTCTGTAGTTCCAACTGCCTTAGAGGTTAAAACCCGAGTTGAGCAGAAAATAGGATATTATTGTCGTGATTTGTATCTGTTCCTAGCACAGTCTTTAAAAGAGAACAACTTGTCTTTGTAGAACATCCTTTACTTGGCTTGTAAATTAAGCCATTTTTCTGGATTTGCACAACACAGAAAACCATTTAGATGGGTTGGGCTTGGACAGTATATCAGGCCAGAACTCAACCAACCAACTCAAGGGCAAACGAACAAACTAAGCATATAGTATGAATACAGTTACTAGATCTGCCCTGCTTCATAATATGGTCTGAATTGGTTGGCTTTGAAGGGGGACTCCAGAAAAGCTTCAGCAAAGGAAGGTAAGTTATCTCTCCCATCCTTCTAAGAGTGGGGATATCCCTGTTCAGTGATCTGCTTCCAGTGAGATCAACCTCATGCTTGCTGGCTTCCTTGATCCTTTGCAGAATATAAATGTTTGTGAACTAGACCGTCCATCCTCTTTTTCCATTAATGCTGCTAATATTTTTTTTTTAAATTAAATTTATACCCCGCCCTTCTCCTACAAAAGGACCCAGGGGGACGCACAGGTAAATTAAAACACAACGTACATAAATAGATCAATTATTAAAATCCAATTAAATTAAATTACCCCGTGCTAAAACATTTTAAAATTCTCTAATTAAAATTTATAACTAAAAAGTCCAGATCGGGTGTTTATCCTAGGCCGGCTTGTTGGAATAAATGCGTTTTCAGACGCCGGCGGAAAAGGCCGAGGTCTGTGGTGGTACGGAGTTCAGGGGGCAGGTCGTTCCAGAGGGTTGGGCCCGCCACAGAGAAGGCCCTTCCCCTGGGTGTTGCCAACCGGCATTGCCCGGCCAACGGCACCCGGAGAAGGCCCTCTCTATGGGAGCAGATCGGTCAGAGGGATGTATGGGGCAGGATACGGTCTTGCATGTAACTAGGCCCCGAGCCATGGAGCGCTTTAAAGATGGTCATTAGCACCTTGAAGCGCACCCGAAAGGCCACAGGTAGCCAGTGCAGCTCGCGCAGGAGAAGTGTTACGTGGGACTGCCTTGTGGCTCCCATGACAACCCGCGTGGCTGCGTTCTGGACTAGCTGTAACCTCCGAGTGCACCTCAAGGGGAGCCCCATGTAGAGAGCGTTACAATAGTTTTAAGGAGATTTAGGAAGCAGCCATTTGGCCTCATTCCCTCAGTTCTGGCTGTGGATATTTGAACCTCTTCTTGCTGGAAACCTTTCATCTCTAGTCCTGAACGGGATTGCAATATCCCATTTGGGTCTGGTGCCCAATCTGGCGTTCTTCTGGGTTTATAGCTCCTACTTAAAAACAGCAAATGGCAGCTGTGCCCAGGGAAGCCTTCATACAAGTTCATCTTGTGCACCAGTTGCTTTCTTTCCTGGACCCGGAGATACTTCTTTCATTCAGTCATACCTCGATCACTTCATGAAAGGATTCTTGCAATGTGCCTTGCATGAACTATCTTGAAAACCATTCAGAAGCTGTAGATCCAGAATACAGCAGCATGAGCAAGTCATGGGCAGTCTGTTCCATGCCAATATACCTGCTGTGTGAGCTGCACTGGTTACCAGTTGGCTTCTGGTGCTGGTGGCCACCTTTAAAACCCTGCATGGCCTAGGGCAGGGATGTCCAAACTTGGGAACTTTAAGACTTGTGGACTTCAACTCCCAGAATTCCCCAGCCAGCTATGCTGGCTGGGGAATTCTGGGAGTTGAAGTCCACAAGTCTTAAAGTTCCCAAGTTTGGACATCCCTGGCCTAAGGCCTACTTATTGAGATATACTCAGTCTCCCATGGTTGCTACCCACCTGGTAAGATCTGGTCCCCTCAATTAAATAACACCATCTGCCGAATTTTGCTGTTGCAGCCTTTGTCCTCTGGATTAGCATCTCCCTAGAGATACACTGTAAGTGACACACACATACACACACACTGTCATCCAAAAAGTTGGAAGGACTTGATTCAGTAACTTGTTAATTATTTATCTTTTCCCTTTCCTTCTGGTTTGTTGTCCTGAGAAGGTGGCTTCACTCTGGCTCCTCTAACATGGCAGTTCTGGAGGTACCTTTGTTCTCAGGTTTCCGAGCCGACATCGAAAGCCTAGAAAAGGTGATTCTTGTGGATCTTCTATTGTGGATCTTCTATTTTTGTCTTTTAAAGCCTATGGATATTCCACAGTGTCATGCCCTTTTAGAGTTCTGTAAGAAGTTAAATAATATATTTATATATTTCATAGATTTAAATTTATATATTTCATAGATTCCCACAACATTGTCAAATAATTTACTAAGACTGTATTACTGTTATTCTTCTCTTCCTTCCTAGTATCTATCTTTTCCCACTTATGACTATAACCATGTTGCTTGTATCTTTTAATTTATATTGTTTTATTTGTTTCCTGGTACAATTTGATAGCTTATTAGCAACCTTGACTATCACTAAGTGTTGTATCTTTTTATTCTGGATGAATATATTTTATTCTCCTTATGTACACTGAGAACATATGCACCAAAGACAAATTTTGTGTGTGTCCAATCATACTTGGTCAATAAAGAATTCTATTCTATTCTATTCTATTCTATTCTATTCTATTCTACTCTACTCTACCCTACCCTACCCTACCCTACTCTACTCTACTCTACTCTAGATTTAATTAGAATTGAGTTTCTTCTGTATGAAGGATTTGGGTTCCACTTTAACAAAAACAAAGCTGGAAAGGATGTTGATAAAGACAAAATGGGGAGGCCAATGAAGTTGGACAGAAAGATCTTTTCCCTTCGGTGGAATTAGATAAGAGGAGCTCCATGTGAGGTTCCAGTGCTGCGTGGGGTAGTACTGGAGAGCCTCATAAAAACTGTTAATTTTTAATGGGACAGAAAAGAAAAACATAATTGGAAGATTGTGGTTTTATACTAGTTAGAGTGCATTTTAATTAAACATAAATGAGTTGAAATTAGACTTTGTTCTTGGCCTGGCCACACCTACTACCTTCTGGGGCGCAGCCTCCAATATGTCATAGCAGGCCAATGTGATCCCCACTCCAGAAGAAGTTGAACATCTCTAAATAGGAGCCTCAGATAAAGTCATTGTGTGATTTGCTCCCTTCCCCTTTATCCAATAAAACAATTACAATTTATTTATTTATTTATTTATTAAATTTATATCCCGCCCTTCTCCAAAAGGACCCAGGGCGGCGCACAAGAATTTAAAATACATACAAAATCACAATACAAAATTTAAAAACCTATTAAATGCCTGTCCTGCGCTAAAAACCAATTAAAATCTAAACTAGTCCCAGCGGAGGTTATGTTAGGCCGGCTTGATGAAAGAGGTGTGTTTTTAAACACTGGCGGAAGAGGCAGAGGTCAGTGATGGTACGGAGTTCCGGGGGTAGTTCTGGATGGCCATAGACCACTTTGGGGGCTTGATGGATGAAATCGGCTCTCTTCGTGCATGCCAGCACTTGCTCTTTGTTGGCTCTTATCTCATTTCTTGCCACATTTTTTTTTCCATTCCTTTTTTTGAAAATAAAAAAAAATATTCTTATTTTACTTCATTCAAACAATATAGAACAATTTCAAAAATGTGCAGTTCTTAGTTTGCCAGGTTGCTTGCTAGGTCCAGTTTCAGTCTGGTGGGCAGGGATGATGCAACCAATGTTTTTAGCTTTCAGTAAATATGACTCTTTGGTAGGAATTGTCTTGGGCCCAATTAACATACTTGGCAAAAGGAATCCAAATCCTTTTAGATTATATCATTTATTCATCCGTTCTATTGGACTTTCTGAGGCTACTGTTCAGATTGTTTTGATTTTAAATTCTTCAAAGCAACATCCCACTGCACTGCTTACTTTAGTCAAACAAGGTGGATAATACAGTACAGCCGGGGCAAAATACCTGTAATTCCTGGGATATATGTGATCTTTAGATGAATCTTGTGCAGCCTTGAACCAGATTTCAAACTTTCATCTAACGCAGGGGTCTCCAACCTTTGCAACTTTAAGTCTGAAGGACTTCAGCTCCCAGACTTCTCCAGCCAGCTTTGCTGGCTGGAGAAGTCTGGGAGCTGAAGTCCTTCAGACTTAAAGTTGCAAAGGTTGGAGACCCCTGATCTAACGGACTGTTTCATACCTTTGTTGAAAAACTCTCTCTCCCTTCTGGACAGGCAACTTGGGGATGGGATAGATAGCGAGACAAGAGGGTAAAAGAGCAAAATTGGATATTTCAAAGACAAAGGGGTGAAGTTATCTACATTTTTCTGGGCTCCCACTTCCTGCTTTCTTCCTTGTGGTATCCAATAAATTATTCCTGAGGAAATTTGACCCCTTGTGAAGGCAGCAAGATGTGAAATCCTTTCAGAAATGAGTGTGTGTAACAGGGGCGTCTGCAGGGAAGCGGTAGAAAGAAAACTTCAAAACGGCAGCGGCCATCATGTATTCAAAGACTTTTTAAGTGTAAGTCAGTGCTTTGATATCAAGCAGGTAGCCACCATTTTGACTTTCGTGACCTGCCTGCCGACACCCTGATGTTTCATGTCCTTTAGAAAAATGAGAGAGATTTAAATGAACACGGGGGATGCAAATGTTAAGCCAAGCCCTGTGCTTTCTTTTCAGCTACTCACAAACAAACAAATTGGTCTGAAGAGATACGAGGTGGATGGCAGGAAGGTCCTTTTCTATTTTGATGAGGTAAGGCTCCATTTATCACAGTCCTCACAAAACGTGCTCTTGTTGATCCTCTCCTTGTCAGAGTTCCAAATAGCATCCAAAATTAAATCAGAGTCCAAGGCAAAGTATTGCTCAAAGTTCCAATTTATTAAGAGAGCCATGTTGGCACATCTGGGAAAACCCGAATCTGAAAGCTTCCCGGTTTTCCCCACCCAGTTGAAAGTTCAAGATCTTTCCCCCATACCCACAAGTCCCTCATATGGTCTAATCTTCTACTGCCATGCTGGCAGTTCCACCCATCCTATTCCAGTCAAGTGCAGCAGTGCAGAGACAAAGGATGACCTTGTATTTCTGGAAAGAATTTTGTTGTGGCTACATAGCATCTCACTCCGTACAATCCCCCCTCCCGTTTTCCCACAATAGAAAATGCCTAGTAGGATAATAGAAAGTGTGGCAGGCCAAAGATCCAAAAGAAAAGATGGCTTGCAGGCCTGACACTCCTGCTCATCTGAAGCAAGCATTAAACTACAAATCTCTCCTTTATCCATGAATTTTTTTTAAAAAAAGGATGATGGTTCTTTCTGTTAAGAGCTGAGATGTTAATGATTCTTGATCCCTTGCTGCCCCTTCCCATTGGCTTCATCTAATAATAATAATTAATAATTTATTATATTTATAAACCGCCCCCTCTCCCCGAAGGGACTCGGGGCGGTGTACAGGAAAATTAAAAACCATCTAAAAACATACAATACACACAAAATTAAAAGCGAATTAAACTACCTTGTACTAAAATTTAAGAACCTTAAAATTACTACCCATTTAAAACCCAATTGACAATTTGAGAAAACAGACTGGGGCGAGAAGCATAAATTAGGCCAAGCCGGCCTGATGGAACAAATAGGTTTTTACTTTTTGGCGGAAGGCGCAGAGGTCCGTGGTCGTTCTAATATCCGGGGGTAGGTCGTTCCAGAGGGTCGGGCCCATCACAGAGAAGGCCCTTCCAATGGGCATCGCCCGCTGGCATTGCCTGGTGGACGGCACCCGGAGAAGTCCCTCTCTGTGTGAGCGAATCGGTCGAAGGGATGTATGGGGCAGGATACAATCCCGCAAATAACTAGGTCCTGTGCCATGGAGCACTTTAAAGATGATAATCAACACCTTGAAACGCACCCGAAAGGCCACAGGCAGCCAGTGCAGCTCGCGCAGGAGTGGTATTACATGGGAGTATCTAGTAACTCCCATAACTGCCCGCGCGGCCGCGTTCTGGACCAGCTGTAGCCTCCGAGTGCATCTCAAGGGGAGCCCCATGTAGAGAGCATCTGAGTGTACAAAGATCCAATGAGTCTTAGATTATGAGAACTGGACTGTCCAGGATGTTCCAGTTTTAGTCCCTGGTGACCTTTTGCTTATTGATAACTTAAAGAACCCCTTGCCCACCTCGTGATAAATACTAGAACAATGGCTTATCCCTGACTCCAAACGCAGGAGTCCATTTGCAAACAAAATCTAAGGACCTCTTTGCAATTCACCCTTTTTCTTCAGCTCCCTTTTTGAATTAGAAATGTTCTTGGGACCAATCAGGGGTGGGTTCCTGCCAGTTCTACCCTCTTCTATAGAAGAGGTTCCACAAATCTACAGTGCCGTTTAGAACCGGTTCCAGCTCCCTCTCCCCGCCCGTCCGCCCATCATCAAGATGAAGAGTGAGAGGAGGAATTCTGGGAGTTGAAGTCCACAAGTCTTAAAGCTGTCAAGTTTGAATACCCCTGGGTTTGTGTTTTTTTCTAAAAGGTGAGGGGTGCAAGGGTCTTGCAACTTGACAGCTTTAAGACTTGCGTGCTTCAAATGCCAGAGTTTCTGAGCCAACATTTTGGTTGCTAAGCAAGAGCGTTGTTAAGTGAGTTTCACCACATTTTACAAGTTGGTCACGCCCACCCAGTCACATGGCTGGCAAGCCACTCCCACCTGGTCACATGGCCGGCAAGCCACTTCCACAAAGCAGGTCACACCTACAGAAGAGGTTCTAAAAATTTTTGAAACCCACCACTGGGACCATTACTTTATTGTAATGCTTTCCCTTAAATGGGGCCGCTGTCCTGGGGGGGGGGGGGGGGAGGGTGGCAGGGCACTCCCCAACCCTCTTGACTCAAGACCTCACAGAGTTAAATTGCACCTGCAGATTCCAAGCCAGTGTATGACCTGTGTCAAGTTTATGGCCTTCCGGGAATACATTGTGGGGAAGACGGCTCCCTTGCCCATCAAGGTGTATGACTACTATGAGCCAGGTGGGTAGGTGCCTCCACAGGCGTGCTTTGAGCCCTGGGAAGCCGACCCGACCCTGACAACCTGCCTTTTCCTCCCTCCTGCTCTGCAGCATTTGAAGCCACCCGTTTCTACAATGTCAGTGAATCCAGCCCTCTGTCCCGCGAGCTCTGCGATGGTCCCATGTGCAACGAGGTGGAGAGCATGGCCAGCCACTGGGTTGGTGAGTCCTGCGGCTAATGAGAAAGGAGGAGGATGGCTACACGCATCGTTCGTTTTTCTTCTCCGTGCCGCCCTTCTTTCTTTTCGTTCTTTCCGGCAACACAAGATGGGTTTGGGTGGCTTCGTCCTACACCACTCTGGGAATCTGTCCCCAGGAGTGGGAAGCGGCTTTAAGGCAGCAAATACAGGTAGTCCTCAAACCTACAGCCACAGTTGAGCCCAAAATTTATGTTGCTAAGTGAAAAAAATGTCAAGTGAGTTTTGTCCCCTTTTATGACTTTCCTGGCCCCATTTGTCAAGTGAATCACTGTGAATCGTTCCATTAGAAACACAGTTGTTAAGTGAATCTGGTTTCCCCGTTGACTTTGCTGGTCAGAACGTCGCAAACGGGGACCACATAAATCCCGGGACACTGCAACCGTCACAAATGTGAGTCACCTGTCAAGCATCCAGATGGAAATCACGTGACCATGGGGATGCTGCAACGGTCACAAGTGTGAAAAATAGTTGTGAGTCCCTTTTTTCAGTGCGGTTGTAACTTTAAAGCAGGGGTTCCCAAACTTGGCAACTTGAAGACTTGTGGACTTCAACTCCCAGAATTCTCCAGCCAGCAGAGCTGGCTGGAGAATTCTGGGAGTTGAAGTCCACAAGTCTTCAAGTTGCCAAGTTTGGGAACCCCTGCTTTAAACAATCACTAGGTGAACTGTTGTAAGTCGAGGACTACCTGTAATTAGCTGCGGGAGCTCATGGCACGTATTCTGCCTTTTTGACCGGAAATGGTAGAAGCCCCTAAGAGTTTTGCAATCTCCCCCCCCCCCCCCTCAAGTGTACTTCTAACCCCTCCCGGCTGTTTTTGCAGGTTTTGTACACACCGGTCCTTGCAACAGTGTCTTTGGTTGCCTAGAGGATGGCTATTTTGAGCAGTGCCTGTGTTCCCGTGACTGTGGCTACGACGGGGAGCTGGTGTGTGGCTCAGATGGCCTCGTCTATCAGAACCACTGCCAGATGGAGGTGGCCGCCTGCAGAAACAACACCCAGATCGAGCAGGTCCTCATGGCACAATGTGTGGTGGGTAAGTTCTGCGTGGCTACCCAAAAACTGGGCTAGAATGTGGAAGAAACCGTGGTCGTGCAGGAGCTCCCCGAGAGACATTGCCACAGGCACCCTTTTGCTTCTTCTCTGCAGCTAAGAACCCTCCAGAAGAGAAAGAAAAGCACCTTCACAGCCTCACATTTCCTGACAGGAAACAGCAGACACCAACAGGTAGGGAGATTAGTGCAGTGCAGAGACAAAGGATGACCTTGGCTTTCTAGAAAGGAATGTTGTTGTGGCTACATAGTATGTGGCACCCCCTCCCATTTTCCCACAATAGGAAATGCATAGTAGAATAATAGTGGCAGGCCAAAGATCCAAAAGAAAAGATGGCTGCAGGCGTGACACTGTACATGGCGTTGGAACAACGGGGGGAGGCCTTACTTTGACACCAGTTTGGGTACGGATGCTGAGCTTACTTTATTCTTCGGCTGTGGCCAGATGAAGTCAACCTCAGGAGCCAAGAACGAAATCAACCTCTATGATCAAGAAATGTTTGAGTAATGAGCAAGTGAGAAAACTCCCTCGATCTTTAGATTGCTATGTGGTTTAGGGGTGTTTCTTAACGATGCAAAGAAATTGAGGAGTGACTGGAATTAGAAACAACTGCCCCCCTTAACTTAATCTTCCTTTCCTCCCATTTTCTTGAACCTCTTTTTAATGAACCTCACAGATGAAAATCCCACCCTCCAGTTAGACTTCTCCTACTACTCCTATGAATATGAGGCAGACCCTTACACTTCTGAAGGAGACGCTTTTGAACTGACAACAGCAAGCGGCACAGAGGCACACGATAACAGCAGATACCCGGGAGCTGCTGTGAACACTGGGAAGTGAACGGTGAGAGGTTCAATGGGGCCTGGTGAGTAGGGGGGCCTGGTAGTTCTCTGCTCCGTCTCCACCTCACGGTTTTCTCTTTTTTCCTCCTTTCCTATTTTTTTTCTGTGGAAAGCTCCTTCCTTTCAGGCGAACAGAGACAACTCCACAAGGGATCCAGGCCATTTTATTGTTCTGTGTCTTGCTGACAAAGGAAGATGGGACTCCGTCTTGCCCTTCCCATGGCTCTCACGGTAGCCTCCTTGCCGCTTTCCCACTTGTGTTGCACAACCTACGTAGGGCAAGCTGGAATCCAGACCCTCTTTGGGGAGTTGCTCATCCCCAGCGGACCTGCATCATTCGAATTGACTCTTGTCTTCCAATCCACTCTGCCCTACTTGTGAGTGGAGAAAGGATGGCACCGTTGACTTCTGTGACCCGGGCAGCCCCATTGCAACCAAAGCACAAGAGTTCCAGATTATTTGTTTTGTGCATCATATTACTGCACCCCTCTGTCACCCCACCCCCCACCCCTCCCTTAGCCTGGAGGAAGGAAGAAGAGCTTGAACAGAACAAACTTCCTCTGTTCAAAGGTTGGTGTGGGTGGGATAGGAATTGGCTTTCCGGTCTCACCTTATCTTCCCTTCCCGGTTATCCTTCCTCCATTGTATGGAAAGAAAAGCATGCGTCCACCTCATATTTTCCAGAGCACTGGAGCTGGTCCACTTCTACCTTCTTCCCCCTCTAAACTTCTCTGCCATGGATGGTAAACATGTAGCTTTCCAGATGTTGCTCATTACAAACTCTGCACTCCTGGCCAACTTGGCTAGAGCTGATGAATTCTAGGATTTGTACTTTGCAAACATCTGCAGCTACAGCTTCCCCTCCTGTTTTACGTCGTCCATGAGTGATGGCAAAATAAGCTATTTATAAATTTGAAGGAGGTCAGAGAATATTTTCTAAGGGAATTGAAGTTCAAGAACTACTACTGCCAGCCCCGGTTCTTCTGCAATGCAGCTATGCCAGCCTTGATGAACCGTATGCAAAAATATAAGCTGTACCCAATATTTATTGTAAAATGAACATTTTTATTTACCACAAATAATCATCAAAGGCAGGGGTCTGCAAAGTCGGCTCTTTTAAGACTGGTGGACTTCAACTCCCAGAATTCCCCAGCCAGCTATGCTGGCTGGGGAACTCTGGGAGTTGAAGTCCACCAGTCTTAAAAGAGCCGACTTTGCAGACCCCTGGTCAAAGGGAACCAGGTTGACGTGGTAACCCCAATCTTGACATATTTTTTATCTCTGCTCATTGGGCTTATCTGCTCTCGCTCACTGTACATCTAGGCAGATACCTGTTTATTCATTCCAAGTGCTCAGTAGAAGAGCCTGTTCCCCACTTGCTTAGGCATTGCAGGGCTACAGTTTGCTTTTATGGTTCAGCACGATCCTTTAGTGAATTGGAGCATCCAGGGGTTGGGTGGGATGGGAGAAGAAGTTTGATTTAGATACTGATAAAATATTTTATTAAAAATTGATTTTTAAAACAGATGTGATTCCTTCTGGTTTCTTCCTGAGGTAATAATTTACCACAGGGGTCTGAGGTAAATCCAGGAACAGAAAGCATGCGATTAATGAAGACTCAATCAGCAATACACTTATTTTTGGACGTTTTCTTTTAATCCATTTATTAGAGACGCACTTGGACTTTCCCAAATCCATACAGTTAATTCACGAAATAAAGGGAAGAACTATCTGCTATACGAGACCTCAGAATTAATGAGGAACATAATTAGGCTTCTTGGAAGTTGGAATGGAGCTGAGATTGGGCAGGTTTTATCCAGCTATATTGTTTTAAGAACTCCAAGAACAAATTGACAATTAACTGCTTCCTCAAAGAAAAAATCTCGGGAAGAAAGACCATGAAAACCTCAGCAGGCCTTCTTTCTGCTTTCCTCTCCTTCAAAGTACTGTGAAGGCAGTCTCTCCTTCACCCAGGACACTGGAAGTGATGGAAGTTCTTTGAGGGCAGTGTTTCTTTTGAGGTCTTCATGGACACCTCAGAATTCTTCCGGTGACCAAAGAGTCTCCTCTTCACATTTAATCTGAATTCTTCTGAGACGTAATAGTAAATGAAGGGGTCGACGCAGCTATTGCAGGTGCTCAAGGCTAGGCTGCCCATATAGGCCACGTAGACCGTCCCGTCCCTCCGGAGGCAGGAGTGGGAATAGTGAAGGAGTAACAGGATATGGCTTGGGCTATAAAAGGCCACGACTGAGATAAGCATGAGGGCTGTCAGCTTGGCAGCCAAAGCATACTTTTCACGGCTGCCCAACAAGATCCGGAGTGTAACCCCACAGCTGAACACCATGATGAGGAGAGGAGTGAGGAAGCCACAGGCAATGAGGAAGATGAAGTAATAGTAGTAGCGATGCTCTTCCTCTTCCCATGGCTGGACGTCGTGACATAGAGTCTGCTCCGTCCTATAAAGTGGGAAGGACTGGCGGGAGAGAATCAGAGGGAGGGTGAAGAGGACAGCCACCACCCAAACTACAGCACAGGTGCCCATGGCAAAGGCATTGCTGCGGAAGGAGCGAGCGAAGAACGGGTGGGCTACGGCAAGGTAGCGGTCCATGCTGATGCAGGCAAGCAAAATAATGGAGCAGTACATGTTGCCGTAGAAGGCCATGGTAGTAAAGCGGCACATGCCCTCCCCAAAGGGCCAGTGGTTGCCCAAGAAGTAGTAAGAGATCTTCAGAGGAAGCAGCAGGCATAACAAGAGATCGGCGGTTGCTAAATTGATCAGGAAAATGGTGGAGGGCAGTTTCTCCACCCGCGTGGTGAGCACCCAGAGTGCCAGAGCATTGGCAGGAAGTCCAATGAGGAAGATAAGGGTGTAAAAGGATGGGAGGACTACGACGGTGAGTGTGCCATTGAGTAAACCACGTGAATTTTCCGAGATACTCAGGAAAGTAGTGTTGTTCTTAGTGATTGTCTCCCCTGGGATGCTTCGAGGGCACACCGCATTCTCTTGCTCTGCTTGATTCTCATCGGTTCCATTTACGCTGTAATCTAACAATAGAAGGAATCCAGTCAGTGACTCTAATTGTGAGTCCCCAGTCCACCTCCAGCCTTCACTCCATCTACTTTAAGAAAGCAAGTCCCTCGCAGGTGTACTCCCTTCTCCCCTCCCCGTCTTTTGGGGTCCTTTGCTTCAGTGTTTGATTCCCGAGACTGCCTGGACTGCAGTTTTCTTGGCAAGAGTTTGAGAATTGGGTTGCCCATGCCTGCTTCCTAGGGCTGAGAGAGAAGGTCACTGAGTTAGCAGTCTCCTGGTTTCTAATCTCTTGCCTTTAACCCATTGGTGGGATTCAAATAATTTAACAACTGGTTCTTTGCCCTAATGACCAGCTGGGTAGGTGGGGCTCGGTGGTCATGTGACCATGTGGGCATAGCTAACTTAACGCCACTCATATCGACCCTTAGCCTTAGCTGTTACAATGTAATAAGGGTTAACCAGAGAGGCAGTTTCTGTAAGCAGGGCAATAAAGATTAGGCTAGAAACAACAGAATGTTTCCTTCCTGCCTTCCTTACAGGATTAGCCCTGTAAAGTAGAAAAAAACATTCTTCATATGTTTTAGGACAGTGGTGGGCAAACTCATTAGTCAACAGAGCC